>JAJMJD010000026.1:0-169078 GCA_030568975.1 Australozyma robnettiae | reverse complement strand
GACTAACGTTGATCGGACGGGAAACAGTATTTTCCACTTGATATGGCCGCAACCGGAAAATGAAAGAAATCTTTTGACAATATAAAAATTAGGATTCCTATTATTTATACACTTTCGGAGCCGGATCTTTGTCCAAATCTTTTTATCAGTTCGTAAGGGCTGAACCATTCGGTTAAAGTCTTTCGTTACCGATGTGATGAGACGTTCTTTTGCTTTTGTTACATTCCAACTTCCTTTTGCACTTTCATTCTGGACACAGCATTCTTTCAAACTCCCGAGTTCTAAGAGCCGTACTGGTTAGGTTGTATTTCCAGTAACGTCTTGTCGGTCTCTGTAACTTGTTTGTTACTTTCGAAGCCACTCGTGTCCCGTACACCTCGAGATGGTTTCATCTTTCCAAAGGTTGAACAGACGTTCCCTAATACGGCTTCCGAACGTTGGACCTAGCTCATGAGATTCTTGCCTGAGACTCCCTTACGGTCTTCATAGGGCTCTTAGGTAGAATATACTTTGTCTGGATTGCATCCCAACAGAAAGATAAAATGGTTAGCTAAGAAAAGAACAGTAAGGATAATCAAAAGATGATCTGAACTCGCGCGAATATTTCTCATATATCACTAAAAGAAATTATTTGATATACAATGGCACAAATTACCACACTTCCCTTCTGATACTCATTGCAAGAGAGACGGTAGCAACTATCGTTCCAAAAATATCAACAACTTAAGCCCTTGAACAATCTTAGGAATCAAAACAAAGAATAATCAAACCATTATTTTCAAAAATCAAAACATAATGCTCAAATATTTCTTCCAATTACGTCAATCTTGCAGCTCTTGACCTCCTCTATTGCTAATTTTGCAGCCGTTGCCAAGCATCTTTTCCAAAAGAATAATAGAAAATAAACGAAGGTTTCATGATGAAACGAACGGAAACTCACACAATCCCCGAAGATAAAAAACTTTTCCTCAAAGCTGATCGAAAATAAACGTACATTCCATTGTTCATCCTCCCATTCCGTCTGCAGGTCCAATGTATACATATCTGCTCCATACACAAAGCTATCCCAAGACATCACACCCCAGATGGCTGATTTGTCCTCCGATCCTTGGATAAATACCTTTAGGACGTACATTGGTCGTTATGAATCTCCACTCAGCAGTTTTTGTCCCAATAGTTTACCCAGCACGCCCCTCAAGGGAAAGTCTGAATCTCCTCTAGTAAAAGCTCTAGAAGTGATTAGTTCGCCCATTGAACAAGACAACCCCAAACTAGTCAGTTTGGCATTCAAAGTTGTTTACTTGAAGTCAAAAAGTCACGAGGAGGTGCTTCGAACAATCAAAAAGCATCAGAGATACGTCGTTGAGGTCTCTTCCAAACAGCTAACTGCCACCAGTCGATATGAACTTTCTACCTTAGGTCATGTTTTAATTGAATCAAAGAAATTCACGACCATGTCATGGGAACAACTTATAAATCTTAAGATCAACACTCTGTTGTTTCCTACGGCTGTGATCATGTCTTTCTACTTCTTTGTCATCCAGGGCATTCTTCAGCATATGTCAGCCAATTTACATGCACTCACCAAACCACAACTGGATTTGAAACTAATATGGGATGTTTTGAAAGTATTGAGTCCTGATTCTGAGTTTACCAGGATCCTCGCCACAAGCAATGCGGCCGTACATGAAAAGTACTCTAAGAACAGATTGAAATTGCTTACGGGATACCGCAAGGTCCTAAGTTTCATCCACTCAAAAAGCAAAAGTAAAGAATCCTCGGATTTGTTAATTTTGATTGATAGCAGAGTGCTGGAACTGCAGCTACCTTCGGACCATGGCATTCTATCATGTCAAACAGAACAAGCCCCATTAAAGACAGTGCCTGTTTCCAATGCATTCGATGGCGATGTTCTGATCACTAACTCACCAAAGATTTCAAAGACACACAATATGTCTTTTGTGGGCAGTAAAACGATTCTTGCTTCTCTTGACCATAATAATATTTCTGCATCACAAGAATCTCGTGTCAACGAAATGCTACAAAAAAAGAATGGTCACGAATTCAACCATGAAAACCAGCTTTTACAAAGGCTTAGACTGAACACCGTGTCTCTGGAACTTGTGGCTGAAGTGCTTGACTTTATTGAGCCATTCAAAATGGACAAACCCGTATTTCAACGTATCCTTAAGGCTTTCGGCCCCAATCTCGTGAAAGTCTTCAAGGAAGTTCACCATCCAGATTATCAAAGACAATTATCTCGTCTATGTTTCCAATTCGCAAACACCACATCGTCTGATATAGGTTTTGAAATATCAGCCCAACTTGATCTTCTAATAGCCACAGAAACAAAAAATCCCGCAGATTTGAAAAGAATTATGAAAAGAATCGAGTTCTCCATTCGGAAAATATTGAACCTTAACGAATATGGCACTGCAAAGGTACTAGTCCAGACATATCTCTCCGTGGTTCATGACGTTCTGATAGACGAATCATTTTCACGAATGGCAGGAGAGTCTCTTGCACAAAATCCAGACCTGGTTCACATTTTTTTTGGCACATTCCTGTTGTTAGAGATCAATAAGCAGATTTCGCTCTTTGATCAAGTAATTCCCATCCTAGCCAGAATATCCCCAGAAGATTCACACAGAATTGTGAAGAAGGTTTACGAGATTCTCAAAAAGAGACTCCCATTGACTTCAGTCTTAAAATTAACTCCACACTTCACTTCTGTGATTGACGAGACCTCCTTGAATGTCGCTCAAGAATCCGATAACCTTCTCGTAGCCGCTATCAAAACAGAAAACTTGAAGCAGCGAAACGTCTCTGAAAAAGATGCCGGAGAAATTCAAGAACATTTAATCAAATGGCATCAACACATTGATGCTGAACATGAGCCTTTGGATATTGCAAGGGCAAAGATCTTTCTCCGAGTGCTAAGGGGCCTTTATCTGATGGGATTTTACAACCTTTCATTCAATTTATCTGAAAATTTCGATATTTCGATAATAAAAATGGAATCTGAATTCTGCTTCAACTTTGCTTTATTCCATTGCCAATGTGCCATGAAAATAGACCATAGGGATATTGTACCACAGTCTCTCAAACTTGCAGGAGAATACCTCAAAGATATTGCAACAGAGTGCAAAAGTTTTGCTTTTTCAATGATGATTATGCAATGGAAACTTTTGCAGCTTGAGTACTTCTATGAGACACATGACCGAGTGAAGTTAGAAGCAAAACTCAAGGAAATAGGACTCTTCATGGCTTCAAAGGACGAATTTCAACTAAATTCATCGACATCATTCGACTCATCGGAGCAAAAATTAACTAGTGTTCTTTTATTGGCGCGCTATCATCTTTTTGTTTCGAAAGCCAAGTACGACAAATCTGAATTTATAAAAGCCATAGAACACGGGAAATTTTCTTTGAAGCTTGCGAAATCGGTTTTAAAGAACTTGGATGGTTCTAATGACCAGATATTCTGCGCAAGTAAAGACTTATTGATGGAGTGTTTGAGAACTTGTTTCATTCATTTCAAACATGTTGGTTTATCCAAAGAAGCATTGTCAATGCTAAATGACTTACAAAATGTCACAGAAACATTTACACCAGTGCAGTCGTCTTATAGCCATTTCGAACTTGTCTCAGCGTTGCTATACGTTGGACATAAGAAAAGTGCTTTTGAGCATTTCAAAGAGGGAAAAGAACTCGCTGTTGCAACGGGATTCAAAAGTCTCCGAGTTTGCCAAAAAATTGCTTCCGAATTGATTGAGCCGGAAGTCAATAAACTATATGAAGAAGTGGATTCTTATGTGATGGGCCAAAAGTCTTGTCCTCATTTGCTTCAAGCATTATCTGCCAATGATGTAGCAAAGCTTTACCTCTCCTCTCAAATTTTCCATAACTTGGAAGGATTAACAAAAAGCAATACTGTGGCTCAGTTCGCCTTGACAGATCGACACATAATGTTGAAGAAGACGTTGTCAGTCCTCGAATATGAAATGGGTAGCATACAGCATACACTCAAGGCAAAGTTCTTGATTCAAAACACAAAAATTCAAAAGAAAAACATCGGAATTCCAAGTTCTATTCTTGATAGCATAACCGAATGCAAAAACTGTCTTCTGAGAATGACAGAACACGACTACTACTTTTGCTTAGATAACAGTGAACAGCGGAAAGTCAGCCATTTATTCCGGACTTGTTCGATTATTCTATCTTCTGTTGGAACGACTTGCTTCGAGCTAAAAGACGTTGACCAGCTCTTGTATTTGGAGGACACTGCAAGGAACCAGCCTTATGAATACCAGCGTACAGTTTGGCAGCAAACAAATTCGATTCCAACTTTTGACTCTCCAGATTACAGAAAATCAGAGATCGAAAACGCAAATGGCTTTTTGGGTCTGTTACAGAAAAATTTACCAGACAATTGGTCCGTGGTCTCGTTGGATGTATGTTCCTTGAGTGGTGACATACTAGTAACAAAAGTAATGACCAAAGGTTCTTTACCTTTAGTTACTAATATAAAAATGCCTCCCGGTTTCGATTTTAAGACATTATCGGACAGCATTGAGGACATTATCGCTTTGAGTAATCATTCGACAAAGGCTTCAGTCACTTCTCTTGTGAAGACGAAAGAAGACCGGAAGAATTGGTGGAGACATAGATTTGACTTGGACATGAGATTAAAGGATATTTTGAAGAAAATAGAGAGCATTTTTTCGGGCTTGAACGGTCTTTTCTCCTTTGTGTCATGTCTAGATCAAAGGTTTCTAGTATTTTCAAATGAGTTGAATTGCATCTGGAAACAAATTCACCCGGAGATTCCTTCTCACTGGGAATTTGAAACAAATCTTTGCAGCCTCTTCTTTTGTCTTGACCCCTTTGACGAAAATGGCCTCTTCTGCGCCCAAACTGTGAAAGATCTTATTGAATGGGTTTACGGCGTTCTTAGCGAGAACTGTATCATTGAAAACAACTTGCGGAAACAGTCCAGGATTTTCGAAAGCCTCAAATCACTTTATACGGCACCCAGGAAACATCCAGAAAATGAACACTTGATACTTGTACCAAGTGATATCTGCTCTTCAATCCCATGGGAATCGCTAAATCTTCTAAGAGGAAGGTCAATAACAAGAATGACAAGCTTCGGAGGTATCAATAACCTACTTGCCAGATACCATGATAACATGAGGGTAGAAAGGTTACACCGTCATCTGCTTGCATTTGTGTTGAATCCTGGTCGTGATTTAAAAAGGACCCAGTCTTTGTTTGATCCAATCTTCGCTGGCATAAAAGATGCAGTTGGAATATCTGGAGAACCTCCGACGGAGCAGTTTCTACTGGACAGTATCAGACAGTCAGATCTTTATGTATTCATGGGACATGGAGGTGGTGAACAGTATGTTCGGTTATCCTCCATAATGAAGGATCAAAACACTGCCAAACTTCCTCCAGCCTTACTTATGGGATGTTCTTCTTGTGCATTCCAAAGCAATGGAAAGCTTCCGGCAACAAGCAACATATTCTATTGGTTAGCTTATGGTGCACCTGCTGTGGTGGCTAATTTGTGGGATGTCACAGACAAAGACATCGACTTATTCACCATGTCTATGCTAGAACAATGGGGTGTGATTGCAGACTCTTCAAATTTGGCAACGACTGATTTGAGCAAAGCTGTCTCTGTCAGTAGAGATAGATGTATCCTAAGATACTTAAACGGAGCAGCACCGGTGGTCTACGGGCTTCCATTGCGCTATAATAATGGACAGAAGTGAATTTTGTAACAGAGAAGTAATAAATTTCAGTTAGTTGAAGCAAAAAGGGTGTGAAAAGGAACGTAAATATTGTTTATAGCCAGGTCGCTATATATCCACCCAATCAATGAATTAGTGCATACCATTTCAGATATATTATTTTTCTTGTATTCCATTCAAAAAGCAATACTATAGATCCATTGGTTGGGAATCTTGATCAGAAGGATGTACCAGCGGAGATTCTCCGCCATTGAATGACACCCCGTCTACATCAGACCCAGCCGTGGTTACGTTACCGGCACGTTCGGTATTGCCCTCTGCTTGAGTAAGAACGGAATCGTTCGTGGTTGTAGAGTTCGAAGAGTTGCTTGGGACACACCAGTTCTTGTGACAAGCCCACGCACGAGTTTGACATTCACGCGAACAATATTTAGTTCGCTTGCACCGTTTACATTTGCTGAATTCTCGAGGATACTTCTCCCACTTACCACACTCGAGATTACCACATTGTCTCACACCACCTTTAAAGTCATTTCTGCGGCAAGAGTTGCGCATGATAACTCCCGACCAGTAGTACATATCTGTTCCACCGAAGAAAGTAAATTGTTCAACCATAGGAAACAAATTCACTTTCTTGTACTGTAAGAGAGACTCATCGACGTCAGTGCATCCCTCCATGGTATCCTCGTCAATGTCAAAATGCAGATAATTGTCATAATTCCAAATCTTTGAATATGTTGACCTTTGTTCCAATCTCTTTTCAATAATCGTGTTAGATAACTTATGACTTTCGGTTCTGGCAAGATTGCTTATCTTCATTTTCAAGTGATTGAGAGCAAGCTTCCTATCCAAATCGTTTCCAATAGATTCAGCATCGATAATGCGATCGTAAATATTGGTCAAATAGCTGGAGTCTTGTCCTGACAACGTCACGTTGTCATCAAATTGAGACAAATATTCATCAACCTCTTCCTCGTCATCTTTCGTTTTATGATCACTGTCTTCATCGAAGTCGTCTAAATCATCATCAGAATCATGACTTCTTGGCTCATCATTGTTAACCTTTTCATACTGTTCAATGGTGTTACCAGCTAGTCCGAAAGTCTCGTTGCGGATATTCAAATCATCAAGTGAATGGTCTTGAGATGGGTCGCATCCATCTATAAACGTATTCACATCATTTGATGGACTAACATTAAGCGTACTGGGGGTAAAAAAGCGCCCTATTCTCAGGCGAGGAATAAGAGTCTCTCGCTCTGAGACTGGTCGCTGTTGAGACCGCCGCTGAGTAGGAGACTGGATTTTCTCCGATGTCAACATTCGAAGCTGCTTCTCCCTGATGCTCATGTTCGGTATCAAATGAGTATTTTGCAAAATATCCTTGAGGTATGGGTACTTAGAAACGTACGCCAAAAGTTGTAGGCACCACACGACATCATCATCACGGGGAATTATGATGCCGGTGTCAGTGAAGCTTCTAGGAGCTATCTTAGTATTAATGGTGTTAGAGGTGTGAATGGATCTCTCGTCCTGCAAGTATAAATCCGTCAAAAAGTTCAAGTTTGTGTCCATTTCAAGTTGGTTTTCCCCAGCCAAGTAACTCATGCAAAGTTCATTTTCCTTTGATTCTCTCAATTTGTTCAATAAGATTACAATAAGATAACCTTTACGAATGGAATTATCCATGCCATGGGACGAATTGAAAAGAGTGGTGGAATTGCCATCAGCTTTGACAAGTTTGAGTAATTGAGGAATAGTCAAATTATCGTAGTCCTCTGATGTCAAGTTTCCAATGTGGATAGTGTTGGTGTTTAGCGTTCGTTCACCACTCAATGGAGAATTCGTTCGGAGATGACCATTCATAGTCATCATATAGAGGGAAGGATTTGGATTTGGGGTAGTTTGTTGGATCAAAGGATTTTGGGCGGGAACACCATTAGTGCCTAGGTCGCCGAGACCGAGAGCGTTCCTGTTGGCCAACAAGGCATTCTCATTCATGACATCAATAGCTTCATTATCTGACGCAGGAATAGGGCTAGTGATGGCGTTATCAGTGTTCATATGATTAGCAGGGGAAGGGATGTTTCCCTGGATGGGAGGATGATTATGCGGCAAACGAATATTCATAAAAGTATCTGAATGAGGATTATTGTCGTTTGTAGCTTGAGCATCGAAAAAGTTAGGTTGGGCAAGTCGAGGGCCGGCGTTGTTTTGAAGTAGATGAGGAGATTGCAAATGATTAGGAGTTGCAACTGGAGAGGCCGTACGAGCGACGGAATGGGCAGTAGCTCTGGAAATGTCAGGGGATACCGTGGACTCATAATACAGCAGTTGGGCGAAAGGAAATATAGCGCTGGGGGGCATTCCATGGGTAGCTGTGAAGGCAGGTTCACGTAGGCATTGGTAATTATCGAAGATAGTGGCAATGACAGGAAGCATTCCCGCACAAACGACCTTTTGGCGGATTTTTTCAGTTCCGCGAGTGCCTATGAGGACAATACATTGGAAAGCCAAGGTCCATTTCCACGCTGTTAAGAGTTTCTGTTCGCTGATGTAAAGAGCGTCAAGAGAGGCGAACTTGCGAGACTGACACTCGTGAAGGATTGTCACCAAGCGTTCGATACCACCGTCATTCGCGAGGGTTTCTCTTACTTTTGCGCTTGAAGACACCAAGTAAGTCAAATGATTCAAGGAGTTGACCAAAGGTTTATCAGAGGTGACATCAAGGGCTCTTCTGTCGTAGAGGCTTGTTGTGATTGTGACAGCCGCTCTATTATTTGCGATAGATCTGTAATTTGATTCTCTCATTACTCAGATTTGAGAGAGGAGGAGACCAGTAGAACAGAATAAAACCCAAGGATATTGGAATAAGAGTGATATCAACAGTCAAAAGACAAAAGACAAAAGTCAAAGCCAAAAGCCAAAAGTCAAAAGTCAAAAGTCAAAAGTCAAAAGTCAAAAGCCAAAAGTCAAAAGTTAAAAGACAAAGTTGGCTAAAACTAAATTCCAGTGTTCTTGCTTTGCAAGCTAACGTAAAGAAACACCCCAGGAAAGAAAATAAAAAAAGGAACAAGTCGAATGGAAGTCAAATATAGAGCACCAAAAGATCAGACACAAGAAAAAAAACAACACCTTCTGTTACCTCCAAGGTTTTCAGTGACGGTTGTGGCAAGGAAACCCACGAAGGTAGCCGAGCACACAGTTGATGGGAAAAAGGCGTGCACAAAACCGGGAGGGATGGGGAAGGGACCACAAAAGCACAAGTCAAGGGAGGCCCAAAAGCAAAAAAAGGCACAGAGAGAACTTTTGGCGGGAATTTAACCTAATCGTGTGATTGTTAGATTGCTTTTGGCTTTTCAGTTGGGGGTTTGGAGGAGTAATTGGCGGGAGTATTTTTTTCTTTGCCTCTGGTTAGACAGGTCACGTGGGTGGCGCTGGGGCGGCCATTCTATGGAACGGGGTGAGGTAAGGTAAAAAGAAATAGAAGAGATTTAATTCTTTTTCTTTTACTTAGTTATTTATTTGCTATTTGTTATTTATTTGCTATTTGTTATTTATTTTTCTTTATCTATTTTTTCTTTTCCAACGTGCCGTGGTGTGAATAATTGTGGAATAATGGTGGAATACGGAAGATAGTGGAACTTGGTTGCCGCTTGAGCAAAGAGAGAAGCCAAGTGCTTCGATAATGTAGATTGGATAATATTAGTGAAATAGGTAATGGAAGAGAAAGTAGTTTTTATTAATAAGTTTTTGATAGAAGTTGTAATTGTGGTTGTAGTGACGGAGGTAGTGACGGAGGTAATGGAGGTAGTGGTGGAGGTAGTTGTAACTTGAGAATCGTGAAGTCGTGAAATCGTCAAGTCATTAAATCGTTCATGAAATCATCAAGTCATTAAATCGTTCGTGGAATCATCAAATCGTAAAAGTCTTTGAGAATTGTTTGTTTTGAAGTTAGTGAATATTGCAAGTCAATTGTAGTGGTTGTAGTAAATAGAAAGTAGTATAGATTGTTGCTGCCTAAAGAATTCACCAAAAGCTAGATCCAAAAGGCAGCCATCTTCTGGCTTAGAAATAAATTGTTATGTTGACCTGCTTGACCTGTTTGACCTGTGGACTTGTTTCTTATAAAACATTCGAAAAGCGAAATAACACACAATTGACCAATACTCCCAATATTCCGTTTCTTCAAGGTAAAACAAACCCCTTGAATTACTCATGAGTTCTGAGAATTATCACCTGATGAAAACGAATCAATCTCTGCTTATTCAGAAGACCTTACAACCGGTAATAATCTTTCCTCTGATGTCGAGGTCACCAATTAAATGATAATCCTTGCTGATAGCTGACCCTCGGTGACCTCTTTAGGCTCTTGGATCATAAACCGACTTCCTTGGTCCCTTTGTCCCATCTTGATCTTTCTCTTATTCTTTGACCAGAAAGAAAAATATTTGTATGACTTCTTTTCATGATCCCAAGATAATTGAACGATTTGTAGTACTTTTGCTAATTGAATTGAGGAGATTGCTCGAATTGAAGTGAGACTCACAACACTTCAAAGAATATGGTATTTGTGACAATTTCAATGCGTTGTGGTTTGTTTCTCCCAATTGGATCTCTTGAACAAAAGATACAAGAAGCAACAAATTTTCTGTAGTGATTCCAAGAATTCAAATTTCAGGCAATCACTAAGATCGGCAAACGTCGAAAGACAAGCTTAAAGCATTCACCAGTTTTGAGTAATCGCTTCTATGACTGTTTCTCCTCTGACAACGCTATTTCCCAAGGTATCATTCCCATATCAACCACATTATTGTATCTTCAATCTTGTAACTGTATCATTCCCATGCATTGTCCGGCACCATTCCCAATATCTTTTTTGGTACGAAATTGAGCTCTTGAGATTGACATAACTCTGCCACTGCATTCTTTAAATTCTTGATTCAACTGTATTGGTGTAGTCTGAACAAAAGGCGTTGAAAAATGTCGACAAACCATATAATGTCGAAAGCCAACCTTTTCGGTATCGTTAATCCTGATTAGAAGACGACTAGTGCCGATCAAATACCCAATAATGAGTACCAATAATCAAAATTAAACCTCACAGATGATAATCAATCTGATCATGAAAACGGTTCCATCAACATGATTATCGAAATGAATATCGTTACGATTTTAACATCATATCTTCCTCTTTCAGTAATCTTGTTGCCGAACAAATGATGCATTTCAAGATCTTAAAAAAATTCATGCATCTTGATTCCAAAATATTCGGTGATATTTCCTATTTGGGAATTATCCCCCGAAACCTTATAATTAGCCCAAACATCTTCCTGATTTGGCTTGACTATCTTCTTGTTTGGCGTAATCTGCATCCCAATTCGGCGCAAGCATCCTCCCGATTTGGCGCGGGGTACTGTATTTCTTAATCCATCTTCCTGAACATCCTGCAGAAAACCTATCTACTTGCTCTAGATATGAGCTAGTGGCTGCTGGGTGCTAGAACTCTTCGAAAACCTCCAGGACTTTTCGTTTTTGGACAACTGTTGATCAAGTTGACCAATACTAGTAACAACTCATCGCTGTCTTGTGATCACTATCTATTCTGGACTACCTGGTTTTCGTCTTTGATAGTTTTCCAGCACAAGTTCCAGCACACCATCACAGATCTAAGTATTTTTCCACTTTTTCACTTATTCACTTTTCCAGTTTTCTGACTTTAAAGCTGGTTAACTTTGTCAGATTTGCGTTGTGAAAAGTTGAAAATTTGTAATTTTGCAACCTACGTATTGCAGAATTGAAGTGTTGTCGAAGTCTTCAACATTGTCCAAGTATTGTTGAAGCATTTCCAAAGCATTTCCGAAGCCTATGGGAATATCCTGGAACTGAAATATCCTCATACTTGATAAACAGGCTCAAATTAAACATTCGGCTCAGTGTTTTCTTAGATAGAATCACACAATCTGTTGGCCTTCGTTTGCTTGCCCATTGCATTTCGTTGAGTTTTATTCGTCATGAACTCAACTCCACTCAAATCCCTTGATGGGATAACCTCGCTGAGCTTGATAAAAGAGGCATCTGAAATCGCCGTGCTGGTGTCGTCATGGAAATTGGGCGGCCAATATAAATATCTCGTCCCTCAAAGTAAAGATAAAGTGGTGGTCGATATCCACACAAAAGAGAGTCTCAATGGAGACTACTGGGTGGCTCGAGTCAACGAGTTCGAGGAAGTGCCTTCAGATGGAATCAACTCATTATGGAAAAAGCTTCTCAAGTATAGCATTGGATCCACTGAACTGTTGCAGCTGTGTCACACTGTATACGAAGAGGAGTACATTGAAGAGATTTATGAACATAAACTCACTCCTTATGAATTACCAGATCCTCCCAAAGGTTACCAGTGCTTTTCCTACTTGACAGAGCTGTTTTATAAGTTGCAATGGCCCCTCAAAACCCGTCGCTTCTGCAATTTAGTCCATGTTGTGAAATCTACTAACTCCAAGGTCGCATTTGTCATCAGTCTTGCCATTCATCCGTCGCTTATTCCAAATGCATCAAAAAGTCTGTCATTAGTTGATGGACAGTTTACTTCTGTTGAGAAATTGGCCTATGATGGCGAAGATCTTCAATGGATAATGGCCACATGCTCAAATGCAAATGGAATTGTTCCCGAATGGATAGCTAAGAAAGCACTTAATGGTGCCATCGCCAAGGACGTTCCTAGTTTCATGAACTGGGCACTGAATAAAGATGCTTAGGTTAGACGGTCAAGAGTTCGGTCACTTAATCATATTCCCTTGTAAACCAAAGACACCTTCTTAGTCATTCTCTTATCGAAGACACCTTCTGTAACATTCTCTCATCATGTCCCCTTTAGACATTACTCTTCTTGTGTACCAAGCCGACCAAGCCAACCTTTTACATCACCTCCCAAGTTATCCAAGAAACCTAAATTTGCAGCCCCATATACACTGTCAGCTACTTGACTCATGTAGCTATTGGCAGGTTCAAGGGGTGCTTTCGGCTTCACTTTGTTATTATAGTTCCGAATTATGACAATGACTTTCATCTTGTATTTCATTGCGTAGAAAAGCCAGTCATTGTTCTTGCTGCTTGAGAACTTATGTAAATGTTCATCTGATGTACTGGTCGTGAAAAATGCCTCTCGCTGGCCAGTTTCGAGGAATTGTCCTGCAAGTTGGCTATGTAAATGAAACACAGCTCTTTGTCCATAGCAGCTGACTCTTTTCGTCAATTCGTTTTGACTTTCTTGACCCGACTCGAGATTCTTATCCAGAACATCCTGAAATGCTTGAACAAGGGGAACAGGTTGAGCATCTGCAAGGTTTGGGAGTGAAGTTTGGTAGCTCTTTCTCTCACGATCATAGATAATGTAGAAGAAATCATTCTCCATGTCATCTCTTTTGAGTTGAGACTCTGCTTTCTTAATTATTGCCTCATTGTCCCTGTTGCTTTTGAGGAGGAGTTCTCCAGCAGAGCCAGGAGGTCCATTAAGAGAGCTTAAACTGGCAGCTAAGTCAAAATTAACAGCTCTTTCACTTTCAAGAAGCAACTCTAGTATCGGAACAAAAGCCTGTTTCTCAAGGTCCTTATAAAAGTCAGGTGAAGAGAGTTCGAGGAGACCAGATTCATAAATGAAGTTAATTATATGATCTCTCCATTGATATATCACGACGATGTACTCCGTCCAGTCCAACTTGCCTTCTTTGGTAGTTGTAGGTATGTAGACCAAAAAGTACAGAATCTCACCCCCGATTAAACTGGTGAGGAATGAGCCTTTGATAATTTCGGTACTATGTTTTGAATCGCCATTTTCTTCCTCGCCAACTATATTATCGGTATTATTTGTTCCACGCCACAGGGGAAGCCAGTCAGGAGCGGCGACTATTTTGTCGGTAAAAGCCAGTCCTAAGTTCCGAACCTGAGAAACTGTGCTTGTGAGAGGCAGGACAAGTAGATTATTTGTTAGTGTGATCGGATTGAGAAGATCCAAAGCAGCAGATGGATTCACGGGGAATGATGACGTCATAGCATTGGATTCGTCATCCTCTTGGTCCGAATCACCATTGATATCATCACGATCTAATGATGCGGAGTGTCTTTCCTTGTATAGCAGACTTTGGTCACGGAAATATTGCGCCAAGCGATTCTTTTCAAGAAGAAACTCCGTGCTTAAGCAGTAGTTGGCGTTAAGAAGCTGTAGATACTCATGCAAAGAAGTAATGTAGGTTTGATCTAAAGAAGTCCCTACTTCGGGAGACGCAAAGACAAGGCCATTTTCACTTGGAGAGGTCCGGTTCACGTTAAGAAGTGACCATCCACATAGACTTGACGATACTGTTCGAGCCAAGTCATCCATCTCGGCCTTGTATAGATCCAGGATCCTTGTGGAAGATTTCCGGTAGCCATCCTGTTTCAAGAGAAGTAGAGCACCTTCGTGATTGAGTCTTGTTGGCCAGTTAAGACAACGGGGTCCAAAGGGAACTTCACTAGCACAATTGAGAGCTATAAAGTAGTTTTCCCAGTGGGAGGAGAGCATAGTACAGAACCTTTCTTTGCCATAAAGGTCTATAAGTTGGTCAAACGAAGAGTTGAAGAGCTTGAAGCGCAAATGATGCTGTTTTAAGAGTGCTTCAGTTTGCGAAATATTCAACAGTTCCTTTTCGGAATCACCAGGAACAATACCAGTACAACATGCTAAAAAGAAGCCTGGTTCAATTTCTACAATAACCACGACCTGGTTTGACAAGGTCACTGCAATTGGGCCATCAGTAGCACCAAAGTCTTCTACCAAGGCATGGGATCCTCGTAGTAGACCCACAATATGGACATGTTCAGGGTTTCCTGTGGGTTTTAAAGGCGAAACTGAGACATCTGAACCAACACCATCTGAACCAACACCAGCCAGATCTGTAACACGGACCAGATTACTAGCATCGACTGGATCGTTAACACCGACAGATTCATTAAAAACTTGTTTCCCACCTTCCTTCGACGAGAGAAAGAATAGGATCTGTTTTCTTGCACCTTCGAGTGTCTCATTCAGATCAAGAGCCCATGATGGATTGTAAACAGTAATGAAGCTGAGATCGGGCCCGCCCAATTCATTCCCCGCTACCGTTTTTCCTGTCGATAGACCGAAATCTCCGACTTGAAACCGACTGATAAAGTTGGAGAAGTAGTTACTCATGGTGATGTCACATTCTCCTTAGTGTGGAGTAAAGACAGGAATGTAGTTGGGGGATATCAAGGATCAAGAACTAAGTGCGGGGAGGATTCGTTTTTTTCCTTGCATTTTCCTTGCTTTTTTCTTTGATTTTTTTGTTTTCATTTTTTTGTTTGTTTTAGTCTTACGTAACCTCTTTAGCACACAGTAGGTTATCGAATAGCGGCTATCGGCTCCAAAGATCAGCCCAGCCAATATTTTTTCGAACAGCATTCGAAAATCCTTCATGATATTTTACCCATATTCTTGAAGATTCATCCCGTTTCACTGGCGCCTCGGTCTTGGCTGCAACATTAGAGTATTGGTTTCGGAAAAACTCAACAGAAGAAGCCAGTTTTTGCTTTTTCGCCTTCGACTCGCCCTCGGCACCAGGTGAATCTGTTTTTTTCCTCTTCACTCGCGAGAAGCTCTCTTGCTTATCAATTTCCTGCTGCAACAACGGAAAGAGCCATTGTCTTTTTGCATTGTTCAACTTCCGCTTTTGTTCATACTTCACATCAATAGGAAACGAAGCAATGGAATCCCAGTCCGGCGCAAAAAGTAAATACATGGTATTCAGCTCAACATCTCTTTGCGTCTCTAATTGCAAATCAAGTTTTTGTGAGAGCAAGGCAAGTTTCTGAATTAAGCTTTGCTCGTGTGTCTTCAATGAAGTCATGGCTCGAGACAGGCCAATCTCTGGAGAGAACATTCGATCCAAAATGGGAATGAATTGACATGCATAGAATTCAAAATTGGAAGATGTTCCTCCACAAGAGAGCTTGAGTTCAAGTGGGAGCACTTGGAAGATCTTTTGCACCACCGCTTTGTTCTTCTTAAGTAACTCAAGAGACTCAAACTCCAACCCTCTTGCATTTGAAATAAGAGGCTTCGGGTTCCTAAATTTCTGCGGGTTTGTATCGCTAAATAGTGACCAAAACTTCAAACTTGCCAACGTAGGATAGAAACTCGAGTCTCTGTTTCCTGTGGTCAATGCATCATAATAATAGAGCCAGTCACTCATAAGAGCAGGTCTCACGGCAGAGTTATCTTGGAGATAAGCAACATCAAGATACTGATTGAAGCATCCGCGAATGACTTTATCAAGAGAGCCGCTTGCGGAGGACTTTTCATCGCCAGAGGAGACTAAATCCATAACCGCCGCAAAGCTGTCTTCTTTCAGAAACTTGGGATCTCTCAGAAACAACCGTTCCACCAAAGAGAACCACGAAATGGATTTATCTTTGTTAGAGTTGGCGCCAGAATCAGACATTTTGCCCGCCAAGTCTGGGTCAAGCTTTCGACTGGAGAATTGTAGGTAATTAATGGAAGCACGAATGTCACCCTCACATATTTCAAACACCTCAGTGATTTCGTTTTGGTCCAAGCCAAGATTTTCGTTCTTGTTTATTTCCGAAAGATGTGCTTTCACTGTTTTCTGGGCGGTTGCATTGATTCTTTTACCAAAAGAGTCTCCCGTTAGAGGTTTCCGAAAAGGGACGATTTCACAAAGCTGCCGAAGCTTTTCCATTGGATTTACAGCTCCAAACCGTGAGGTATTGGTATATATATCGTTGGCGATACATATGATGGGTCTATTCAAGGAGAAACGCTTCTTTGGCTTCTTCTTAGATGCCAGCAGAAAGAACGCTCCTGAATCGTTGGAAACCACTGACCGATTATCAGAGTCCTGTCGAACCACATCAGCCAAAACCCTCACAATGTCTCCTGTGTTAGAAGCAGAATCTATTTCGTCAATCACCAAACAAGTGGGTTTACCATTGGCAGTGATAGTATTGGTGGTTAAAGCGTTCTTTATTTTCAACTTCAAACCCGCAGCAACACCCGCCCCACGTCCAGAATCGGCTTCCACACCTGCTAACGCGTCCATACTATTGGCAGCATTGAGTTCTTCAACATGATAGCCCATCTGGCGAGCCAAGAGGTGCACCACTGCGGTCTTACCGATTCCCGGGGGCCCATGAACAAGAAGAATTTTCTTTAAAGGACGGCCCAAGTGGTCAACGGACGAATCTTCTATCTGGGCATTTCCAAACACAACACCACCCCATTTATGTAGCCAATGCATCACCATACGATACTGTCTTTCGTTTCCAGCAGGGCATATATCAAGAAAAGTCTTTGGACGATACTTGTCAGACCACAAAGCATTTGAAATTTGTGACAGTTTCAGAGGCGGCAGCTCCTTCTTTTTCGCTTCCAATAGGATCTTTCGGCTTCTCCGTAGCTCATCACGGGCCCGGACACGATCATAGAGACTATCCATATCGAAGTAAGACTCTGAGTCTTTATCAAGTTTTAAATCCATAACTGGCGAAACTCGAGGTTTCAATAATACTGTTGATCCATTAAAAAGGGCGACTCTTTTAACAGGTGTTCGTTTCACACTCGGGGCTGTGGAATCATCAACTGGTTGATTGGCATTATCAACCGCATTAGGAAATTCAATTACCGCATTGGGAATTTCGACATCTAATATACCACGCGTTGTCTCTTTAGGAATGTCTGCATCTGTAAATAAGATTGAGTTGTTTAGAGAGAAGTCCGGCTCCATACTTGATGTATTTCTTGGAAGAAGAGTTGATTCCTAGGAATTCTAGGAAGATGCATCCATTCATATAAAGAAGAGAGAGGAATGAAATTTGGAGAGATTAGATACTTTTTTTCTTCTTTTTTTTTCCGGGAAAGAATTTCTTTTTTTAAATAATTTGGTCTTTGATCTTGTTTTTGGTTTACTGGAATTGGGTGTAATTTAGATGTATTAAAGGGTAATATGTACGTATAATAGAGATGAAATAAACGTGAAATAAACGTGTAATATGCGCGAATTTAAGTTCTTTAAGTTCTTTAAGTTCTTTAAGGTTATTTAAGGTTTTCCAAAAAGGGAATTAAAGCCGAGATTATGTGCTCTGTGAGGTTCTCCTAAAGCTACACTAAGAATAAAACGTACATACAATGTATTAAAGCTATATTAAGATTGCAAAAGTGACTTTATTGGCGCAAAGGTGAAATATTACCTCAAGTAAACCCTTTCCCAAAGACCCAAAAACGAACATCTTTGCCTCTTCCACTCATATCCTGAAGCATATGGTCTATAAGATCACCATCTAAGAAAATGCATGAGGAGCCTCGCCCTCGGGTCCAATGAATTGGGGATCTCTCCATGGACCATAGTCGTTCATGTACAAGTCTTGGTCATTGACATCAGAAGTACCACCGTACTTAACAGGAAGGTTCTCAGAAGGTATTTGCTTAAGCAATTCCTTCTTGTATGATGAGCCCAAGATACTAATCTTCGAAACAGTGACTGGATCCAAAAATGCCTTGAACACTTTGAAAGCAGTAGCAAATCCAAATGGTGCATTGATACAGTAAAACTTGCCCATACGTTCAGGGTAGTAATCCTGACCAATCTTCGATGCTTCCTTGACGTAACCAACCACTTGGTAAGCAGATCCAATTGAGATTCCCTTCAAGTCCATGATGGTACAGGAAGTCTCAATCAAATGCTTCTCCTTTCTGGAACAAGCTGGCAAGCGGTAGGTGGTGAACAGCTCATACTCCCATACCAAGTTCTGCAACATCCGCTCTTGGGTTGTAATCTTCAACATATCGGGCAAATAAACCTTACCCAATTCCTCAAAGTACACAGGACGGCCATCCTTGTCAGTCTTGTGATAGTATTGAGGATACATCTTGGCCACGAGGGGCTTCTCGGTGTAGTGGAAATCCTTCAAGATGGTGTTGACACCAGTGGACTCTCTCCATTGCTCACAATGAATAAACATCTCACTGGCCTTGTCGACTTGAAACTTACGAGCTCTCAAGAAACGGAGCAAGCTGGCGTCGTCCATTCTGTTTTTGTAACCCAAAGCTGTGAGCATTTCTCTCAACGAAGCCAACTTTTCCTTCTGTTCATCGGTCAAGTTGGACGTGTATCCGGTCAACTCAGTAGGTGCCGTAATCTGCGGGTACGAGGCGAGGATCTCTTCTTCGGTGGCCATTTCTATGGGAATAAACTAGTTACACTTGGGAAGGGTTTTGTTGTCCTGTAGATGGGGGTGTGTGTTGTCGATGTTGGGGACAAAATAGAGGACAACAAACAATTAACGAAAGAAGAATGTTGGGCTTAAGAGCGTTGCCACGTGTGTTTTGGAGCGATGAAGAAATAGCAAGAAGGAGGTAGCAATTTTTTTTTTGCTCTGCTGGTACTGCTTCTCTGGGCGGAATCCTTGGCTTTATATAGTAGTGGTATGTGTTTGGTCCTGCACCAGATAAGCTTGATTGCAATGCATCCACAAGCAACAAGTCGTTTAAAAAGACGTCAGTTGTGGATGGTTTTTTTTCTTTTTTCTTTTTTTTTCTTTTTATTTGCTCAGAACTGAAGTGAAAAACGCAATTGGTTTTCAAAACTATGCCAAATTACGAGATTCCTGGTTATGGGCAATTAGAACTTTGTTTTTGTGTGTACAAGCTCCTCCGTTGGTGGAATCCACCTCTGGCAAAAAGGAAACATTGGAATTATAACAAAAAAACGATTATCGAGATCATCGAATATCCTTGCAATAATAATTCCATCGCTTCTTGGAGTCGCGTTCATCAATCGTAGGATGTAGTCAAAGCTCAGTTCTGCCATTTATAGGTTCCCGACTCTCAGTTCAACCTTTAACCAATCATAAACTCAAGAATCCCTTTTCAACCATTTCTTGAAAGGGTTCTTGATGCTCATCTTCAGTGCACCTGAAATAGAAACAGCACTGAAAGAGTCAGATAATTCTTCTTCCAAGTGCGCAGGAAATCGAAGCCGGAGCGACGAGAGCCCTCCGTCAACAAGCCTCTTCAACCCAGGATCACTCTTGAGATTCTGATCCCTAAAAACAATCGTGTTGTCCTTTGGATCAAGATAAGCTCGTGTCACAACATCATCAACATACACCTCCCACAACTTGGGCGTGATTTGCATGTTGAAACAAACCTCTGCTTCCACAAGTTGCAATGTAAGCGAACTTATACGATTAGCAATCTCAGTACATTCTTTCTGCAAATCAGTCATAGTGACTGCAGACTTGATGAAAGAAAAGACATTTTCGTTGCTACGGCAGAGGGTCTTGAGGAAGCTCTCTGTAGCATTATCATTGGCAAGATCCAAGAATTCCGACTTCTCAAACTCAAGAGTTCCGATCTGATACATGGTTTCATTCTTATCCAGCATCGAGTCGTCATTAGCCAGTAATGATTCCTCACAAGAAGGAGTTTTTTCAACCACAGGAGCAAAGGTAGACGAAGAATTGTTTCGAGGCAGTGATTTCGCGCTTTTCAGATTCATCTGCCCCTTCAACATAGCTTGTGAGTTGCGGACACTTGAAAGCTTCAAGAGTTCCACTAATTCGGTAAGACGAAGATACTTATCAATCAAGTACGGAGTTGTGGGCAACTCCCCAGAAGAGCCACCCAATCCCATGTCGAATCGTTTCATTTCGTGACTGAGATCTAGGCTCTTCTCGTTGAAGTCATTTCTGCGGCCAGTCAACTTATCAAAGTAATCAAGAACTTCTCTTTCATGACTATCAAGGAAGTCATTCATACGAATAAGATGCGGTTCTTTGTGTTCCGTGAACTTTTGACGGTTGGCAAGATTCAACAAAACTTTTGCCACTAATGTCAACGTGCGTTGAGTGTTTCCGACTTGGTGGTCTTTTGTTAAGTGGAACAATTTTGGATTCAAGATAGCAGGACAAAAAAACCGCAAAAACATGAATGCGCTAAGACAGTTTAGCGCAGTAGCTTTGTCTTTAGGATCACACACAAAGTCCACCTTATTACGGAAGTTTTTGAGCTGGTTCTTAATCTGCTGGGGCAAATCGTTTGACGTAGTGAAGATTCTTTGCCAAATCTCCTTAACATACCCCAAAAGTGCGAGATGGTTTTTCTCCAATATTTCATCCATCTTTTCCTTTTTCTGTTTTGCAATCTCAGGCGTCTCTTCCAAATCGCTTTCCAGGTCTTCACAATTATCATCTTCATCACTTTCATTTGACTCCGCTTCATTTTTACTGGGTCCGGACAACTTTATGTATCTGGGGTCCAACTCACAGTTTTTATCTTCTCTGATTATTTTCTCAAAAAAGTCACCAAAAACTTTCTCCAAATACTCCTGACCAATTCTAAACAAGTACTTTTCTAAAGACTTGGTGAAAATTGAAGAACCTCTGAATAACGTATTAAAAACGTTCATGCTCTGTGGTGCAGATGTCGCTTTAGTGACATAGTTCTTACGGGTAGCTTCATCAACCGATGCAAGCTCTTCTTCCATCAATGCTTTGAACCAGTCGTCTTCCACACCCAAACTTTGAAAGATATCCAATAACACGAGACTCACACTTTGGAATTCGCTCGTACCAACAGAGTTGTTACAAAATAGAATAAGATCTTTCATGGGACAGCTGACAAGCATTGTTTCAAGTCTTTGAAACACTTGGGTTGGCGGTACGAGATGTTCTTTCAAGTCAACAGTGAGTAACAACTTTCCAATTGGAATGTGTCCAGCTTCAAATATGGACAACCGAACTATATTTGACAGTCCAGTTATTATCTTGACAACATCTTCTTTGTGAGATTCTAGTCCGGGAACTTGAATCTCCTTGCCACCATTAGATGCAATCAGAATGGTCGAACAATTTGCCGATTGGGCAGACAAAATGTCGGGGGTTAAATATACCGAGCCAATGACGAGATCAGACAGTGAGATAATTCCTCCGTGTGCCATCCTAATATCAATACGGATCATTTGTGTCAGAATGGGTAATTCTATCGTAAACTCCTCTTTCCAGAAAGCACTGGCACTGTGTTTAACAAGAGCAGTACGGCCCCATGGAAGTCCACACATCATAATTTCGGCGTATACTTTAGTACCCAGCTGAATCAGGGTGTTTTCAAATTCAGCTTCGATTATATCGAGGGTGACCTGTTTAGACACTCGGAGATGTTCACGAGAAAACTTGCTGAGATCCTCATTGGAAGCAGCCAGGCCATCACTAAAACTCCGTTCTATACTCGGGCGATTGAAGCTGCCTCTAGAGTCATCAAAATCGAAAGAGGTGGCGTTTAAAGTGCCCTCCAAGTCGACAACTCTGCTCAGTACAACATCGAGTTCGCGGGAATTCTTATTGAATATGCCAATATACTCCCGTTTGCAGAAATATTTCAAGCCTACAAACCAATCCTCTAAATCGATATGTAGAGGAAATTCAATGAGGATACGCAGGTTATTTGGGATTGGCCTCAGATCTCTCAATAAAAAGGGATCGCTTGCGATAGATTCATGAGTAACAGCCGATGTTGTTTTGCACACATTTAGCTGGCGAAGCTCATTTATGTGGCCCAAAAACAAGATATTTGGCATACTACATATCGAGGTATCAAGTTCTCTGATCTCGGAAGAGAATAACTTCTTCACATCAATGGAGTAAAGGAGAGTTCCGTCCAATTCTGTGATGAAATTAAGCATTCCATTGGATTTCAAAGCACCCATGGCATAGAACCAACCCTCTTGAATTGTGTTATCAGCAGACATGCCTAAGCCTCTTCTTGCTTCATTGGGATGGTTAAAAGTTGGCGCCGGAACACCTGGTATTAGATTGATAATCTTTGATTTAGGCGGAAGCGGGCCGTACACTTTGAACCGACATACTAAAAGCTCGTAAGGATCATTTAAAGATGCAGAAAGGACTCTATTCTCAGCGTACCATTTCTTTGCTAAGCCACGGGGTTTTAAGTTTTGCCAGGCAATAAGCGACAGTAAAAGCTTGCCAAAGGCTTGTTTTGTAGCTACACGGATGTAGAGGTGCTCGCTGTTCGTGGTTCTAATAGAGATCAAGGGAGGATCTTCAACGGGCACCGTTGATTCGTTGCTGATTTTCAAGCGACCATGATGGCGCCTACTTCTGTTGATTTTGGTTACCACAGAAGGAATGATTTGGACCAAACAAGATTGGATTGCCAGGGCAAGAACCGAGGATCGGCCCAATTCGTCATGGCCCACAATGGAGCCCTCTCTTGAGATGGAAATCCTATTAAAATGGGTCCAAACGACGCGATCAGCCGAAACTTCAATGTGAGATTCAGAAAAACCGCCTTTATCTTTTATTAGAACTTTATGGAAAGACGTTGTTTTGGGCATTGTCGAAGACGGGGTAAAACGAACGAGAGTGTTACCAGACAAGGGCTGGAGAACAAGGAGGAAGTTACAAAGAAGGGATGTTAAAGACCGTGAATCAAGCTAAAGCGGAGACAATTAAAACAGCGGTAACGAAACACAGCAAACAATATAACACAGGCTACCACAATTGAAAGAACAATGATGTATCGATGAGTCTGTTGATATTTCGGTGGGATGATGAAACTCTGCAGGACGATATGTGTTATGTGGGACACAATCGAGGAGACGAGTGTTGAGACCCGTCGGGTAGTTGACGGAGTTGAGGAAAATGTGGTCACGCAAACGCGGATGGTCACGCCACTGCAAAAAGTATAAAAAGGGATGGATTTTCCGCGAATACATCCAATTTTGGTTTAGAAAATTTCGTCTGAATCTGGTATACGCCTGTACTATTAGCTATTAGTATGGCGATGACCCGGCCAATTTCAGTGAGTGCACCTAATTTGGGAACTACAAGATAGAGAGACGAAAGGGAAGAAAGGGAAGAGAGGGAAGAAAGGGAAGAAAGGGAAAAAGGAAAAAAAGGAAAAATAGATAGGATAAAGAATAGGACGGAGAAAATGAAGAAATGATTTTTTTTCTCTGAATGAACAGACTTTTGGTGGTTTCGTATGTCCAATAAGCGCCAAAAATACTTGGTATAACTCCAACGGTTAATTCTACCGCAGCGCGTGATGCAGGAACTCCGACAGGTAGTTTGAGTTTAAATTTAGTCAAAATTATGTCAAGTTTCGACATGTTCTCGGAATATTTTCGAGATATTTCGAAAATGATTTTATAATATTTTTCCAGTTGAGTTTGGAATAATTTTGAACTAATTTTGGTGATTTTTGAGTGGGTTTTGGTTAATTAAAGTTACTCTTATCGGGCCAGGGTAACACACCGAACTTTGGCCGCATCTGGAAAGTTTGAATATTCTTTAACAAAAGAACTTCCCAAAAGAAGAAAAGGGTTCCGAAGTTCCCAAATCCAAATGAGGAAGTTTTCAAAACAATTTTTTGTCCCGCTTTGTTCCGATAACAGGTCTATGTAACAATTCACCCGATTTCTGCAGATTCAGAATGGGCAATGTAGACAATACGGGCAATTTCAGGAAATTTCACCAAGTTTTCGGAAAAAACAGATATTTTAAAGGAAAACAATAAAATTTTAAGAATATCAAGATACGAAGTCTAGATGCTTTGTCTTTGGATGTATCATTGGATTGTCCTTACCAGCGACAAGTTGCATCTGAGGAATGACATCTACAAAAGGTCTTCTGAAGAACTTAACATCGATTGCTTTATATAGAGACACGAGATCAAATAATGTATAAAAAAAGCAAAGATTTAAAAATGGATCTAAAAAGCAAATTCTGCAGATCTCAGCTAGCTGGAGAACATGCACCACCTAAACTTTTGGTAATCACAACATAATTTGTGTTTTTGGAGTTTGATTGTTTGTAATTTCATAATTAACTGATTCAATTCGTTTGCATCCTACCGTGTCTACTGTTGAACCATCTCTCAGATGTGGTGATAAAGCTATTAATAGTCATTAATGTTGTTGATACTTAAAAGACTTAGTTATCGGAGTCACATTTCAGAGTCAGAGTCAGATTTCTGCGTCAGAGTCGGATGTATTTGTCAGAGTCAGACATCTGTGTCAGAGTCAGATGTATTTGTCAGAGTCAGGTGCCTCCGTAGATGTCTTCAAATAATGTAATTCATTAGGTAGGCTATGGAACTTCGCCACATTGGACACCACAGTAACCTCATATGTCCATTTTAGGTAATTCAATTTCCTTTTTAGGTAACCCCGACCATAACGATTATTATGGATTTTGAAGCATTCTACGGACCCTTCTACCTTCACTAAGAACTACTAAAGACTATTAGACAACTGAACTACTATTGACTACTATAAACTAGTAAGAACAATAAATAACCAAAACAAAACACCCCCAATGTTCTTAACTCCGAAATCAAATTGAATCAGAAGAAGTCAAAATTCTTTTTTCCCTTTATTCATCGACTTCACACCCTGATCTTCATGATCTTCTGATTTACCTCTGCTCCCACAATCTACACCCACTCCAACCAAATATTCAACCACTACACAACGTAAACCCATTCAAAACACCCTTTAACCAATGATCCTACGTAACAACTCATGGAACAAAATAGAAACTTTTCTATGTTCCCTTCTATCGCTTTTCCCCAAGGTTTTTGTGCTGGTAACGACAACTTGGGCACTCTGGGGATGCATGTCTGAACTCTGGGGGTCCACCACCACACTCCATGACGATATCAGGTCTTGGATATTTCCATTTTTGGTATCTTTCTGCATAATTTCTCTTTACATTTTATCTATTTATACATACTTTAAGATCATTTGGGTCGGGCCGGGCTCTCCCTTAGATTATGAAGAACTCCGGCTGGACCGGTCTGTCATTGAGGATTCGTCTGACTCGCATCTCGGTAATGGCTCGAGCGAACAGAGCCAGCAATTGTTACAATCACAGAAAGCGCCGCCAGTTGAAATTTTGGTCAGCCACGCTGTGGAGAATGGCGTACCTTGGATCCGTTGGTGTGCCAAGTGTAAAGTATGGAAACCCGACCGATGTCATCATTGCTCATCATGCAACACATGTTTCCTCCGGATGGATCATCATTGTCCATGGTTTAGTTGTTGTATTGGGTTCAGGAACCATAAATTTTTTGTCCAGTTTCTTACATATATGTTCTTCTTTTGTGGGACGGTCTTTGGAGTGGCATTCTATCTCTTGTACAAGTTCTTTGTCAACCAGGAGTATGCATCAAACAATTATTTATCATTGACGTTAGTGTTTTTGGCGGTGGTTTCGTTTGCATTTCTTGTTTGTATAGGATGTTTCACAGCATTCCTGGTTTACTTGGTTCTTCGGAACTTAACCACCATTGAGTTCCAAGATTTGCGGTGGAATTACCTGGGCGATCGCTCGGCCGAATATGTATACGATTCACAGGGAAACAAGAAAAGTATTGCAAACTTTTACGACTTGGGCTCTATGAAAAATTGGCAAGCGGTCATGGGAACAACATGGTTGCAATGGCTTTTGCCTGTTAAGGTGACCCATGATACACTTTCAGGATTGAACAATGGTCTTAATTTTGAAGTTGATGAGGAAGTTTTCTCTTTGTACTGTGAAAACTTGCAGTTACAGGATCGACTTAATCAACAGCTTCAACAATATCGAGATCACTTGAGAGGTCAGAATCATTAAGACTAGAGAATGGGAGATGATTTTTAGGATGAAGAAGGAATCAAGAAGGAAGTAAGAAAGAAGAAAGAAGGAAATGAAAAAGAAGTAAAGTACGAACGAAGAAGAAGGAATGGAGATGAAGTGAACTGAAATTGGCTTTATCCTTCAACTATTTCGAACTACAAACGACATATGGCTTCCCAGGTCATTTTGGTTCATGGAATCACAGCATTCGTATTTCGAAATATACAGTTACTGCCATTGAACTGTGTATCGGCCAGTAATTGTCGCAACTGACTCAGGCAACTGGCGGGCAACTGAAAGCCATCTGGTCCTTATGTCAAGCTTCTACAGTTGCAAAGCCAAGGAACAAGGAACGGAAGTGGGCGACTTGAGAAATAAAAAGGGGAAACAGAATTTCTCTTCAGAGATAGGATTTACTGAAAATCTTCGTCATAAACAAAAAAAACTTTGAAACTCGCTCTTCGTTTTTTTCGTTTTTGATTAAAAGACCCAGAACCTAGGACCCATGGAACTGCATGTAGTGGTTCACCCCCCAGTGCGTCCAAATTGAAAAGATACTACTACCATCTTCCAGACGAAACAGCAAAAAGGCTACAGATCGTCTTTGCAGTGGTTGTTGCCCATATCTTTTTTTCTGTGACCGGTGCACAGTTCCAATTTGCGTTCAAAAACGAGCTCAATCCATCGACTTCAGCCTGAGAAAGACCAGTGCCACAACCGACCACCAAAAAAAACAGTCAAGGCCAAAAGGGGTAACTTTCCCACGTTCTTTCCAATTTTTGCATTGTTTTGGCTTTTAAAAGTACTCTTTTGATTGATATTATCCACTGCCAATAAGGTGAAAAGACCCTACATCCTTCAAAGATGTATGCTCAATTACCTTTCGATGAGTTTAAGGTAAACCCAAACAATAAGAAGAGGGTGGCGTATTTCTATGATGCCGATGTTGGAAACTACGCTTACGGAGCTGGCCACCCTATGAAACCACATCGTATAAGAATGGCGCATTCTCTTATTATGAACTATGGACTCTACAAGAAAATGGAGATCTATCGTGCAAAGCCTGCCACCAAGCAAGAGATGTGTCAATTCCACACTGATGAATATATCGACTTTTTGAGTAGAGTGCTGCCGGATAACTTGGACCTTTTTGCCAAGGAGCAAATCAAGTTTAATGTTGGTGATGACTGTCCTGTTTTTGATGGTTTGTTTGAATACTGTGGTATATCCGGAGGTGGTTCTATGGAAGGTGCAGCACGGTTGAATAGAGGAAAGTGTGACGTTGCCATTAACTATGCTGGTGGTTTACATCATGCCAAAAAATCCGAGGCTTCCGGCTTTTGTTACTTGAACGATATTGTTTTGGGTATCATTGAGCTCTTAAGATACCACCCAAGAGTTTTGTACATTGATATCGATGTTCATCACGGAGATGGTGTTGAAGAGGCATTTTACACAACGGACAGAGTCATGACCTGCTCATTCCATAAATACGGTGAGTTTTTCCCCGGAACTGGTGAACTTAGAGACATTGGTGTGGGTAAGGGTAAACACTATGCCGTCAATGTGCCTTTAAGAGATGGTATCGATGATGTTACTTACAAGTCAATATTCGAACCTGTTATCCAAAAGATCATGGATTGGTACCAGCCATCAGCTGTTGTGTTACAATGTGGTGGTGATTCTTTGAGTGGAGATCGTCTAGGTTGTTTCAACTTGAGTATGCGTGGACATGCTAACTGTGTCAACTTCGTGCGCTCTTTTGGTATTCCTATGATGGTTGTTGGAGGTGGTGGATACACTATGCGTAACGTTGCTCGGACATGGGCCTTTGAGTCCGGTTTGCTTAACGACGTGATTTTGCCATCCGAGTTGCCATACAACGAATACTACGAGTACTACGGACCTGACTACAAGCTTGACGTCCGTCCTTCAAACATGTACAATGCAAATGCTCCGGAATTTCTTAATAAGATCTTGACGAGTATTGTACATAATTTGGAGAACACAAAATATGCTCCATCGGTGCAGATGCATGAAGTCCCAAGAGATGCTGAGGACTTGGGAGATGAAGATGAAGACACATCGCTAGCTTATGACACCAAGGGTGGATCTCAACAAGCGAGAGATGAGCACATTGTTCCTGAGAACGAGTTTTACGAGGAAGAAGATCATAACCCAGGGGAGAAGCATATCGGTCTTTCGGAAGAAGGAAAAGATAAAAAGGACCTTCAAGAAGAGAAGAAAGCAGAATCCATAGAAGCCACAAACAATGTCTCAAGTGAAAATCAAGATGGTGCTAAGAAGGAGGGTCAAAGCGTAAGTAATGGAGGAGATTCGGAATTACCTGTTGAAACTGTTGACTCTATTATTACTGACGAGGAGATGAAGGAGATTGATACGTTGAACAACGAAAGTGAAGGACCTGTTCAATAGAAGAACTTCTGGGATCTTTGAATTTTGGAACTTTTGGATCTTTACCTACACGCTTAGCCACTTCTGGACCTTTTCTACTATCTCCAAAATTTTTGCGCTCTCCAAGCATAATTCCTGAACCAGGGGAGCAATTTCAAAAAATCCGGATTATTATCTGTTTATGATATATAAATGTCAATACAAAGAGAACAGAAACATGAAAATAGAGCCTCTACAGAGACAATATGTGTGAAACTCGTAAATGGAAAAGAAGCTTCGTAAATGTTCCAGAAACGTCGTAAAATATGCAATAGAAACTCGTACATGTCTCTCGTAAAGTTTAAACAAGAGTTGCAAGAGTTGCAAAAGTTGCCAAAAGTTGCAACAAACTGCAAAAATCACCATACACAAACAAAACAATAACAAGAAATAAAAAAAAAGAAATCCAAGAAGTTAAAGATATGAATAGAAATACGTAAAAAAGAAAAAAAAGTATTTTTTTCCAAGGTTTGTCTCTTAAAAGGACCATTTCATATTCGGACTTAAGGTCCCCCCCATACAAGAAAGTCATTCACCCTGATGGCAAACAATTAATAAACAAAGAAAATCCTAAGAAATATAATTAGACCAAAATCTTCCAATTCACCTCAAGTATCTAGAACTTGAAAAAAAAAAAAATAGAAAAAAACTTCACCAACAATCTTGTCATCGTCCCCCATCTTATCGCATTATCTCCATAGATGAGTCAGTGCAGGAAATCAGCCCCAGATTCTACAATTTCCACCATTCATTATAACAGCTTCATACGACAGAAGAAAGTTCTTATTCGATGAGCCTCAGTATTTTACGCCTTCTTAATCACCGACAAATGGGACTGATCTTATCTACTCGAAAACTTGGTGCCCGTTCTCAGGTTCTATCTCCGGCAGCTGTGTCACAAAGACGGTTTCTAGAGGTCTCAGGTGTAACGGCGAAGAAAGGAGGAGTGAGGGAGGGGGGACCGAGTCAAGGATCTGGACGGAGTCAAGAAGTAGATCGAAGTCACGGACCAGGTCAGAGTCAAGTGCATTCTTCAGGTCAGAGTCAAACTCAAACTTCAACGCAACCTTTATCACAAAAGCAAATGCATACTATAAATGCTGAAGGTAAAAAACCAGCATTGAATAGTGACCGCATGATTGTCAAATCTTGTTCCTTATTGGGAAGCCGAACCATCCCAGAATACGTTGGATCTCCACACCTGAAATTACACAATGTCATTTGGAGAAATACACTTCAGAACATCTATATTGTGAAAAAACCTTGGAACACGAAAGCAACTCAAGCCATGGTGGAACTCATCCGGTATTTGCACTCAGATTATCCTGGACTCAACGTAATAGTGTCGTCTGACGTCGCAGAAGAGTTACAAGCTACAACTCCAACGGAAAAGGAGAAGTTTGCCGTCTACACTGGCCCTGTATCGGAGATTGTGGCCAAGACAGACTTAATTGTCACGTTGGGAGGCGATGGTACAACTTTGCGGGCAGTTTCGGCGTTTTCAAATGACTACGTTCCACCTGTTCTCTCATTTGCCATGGGCACACTTGGATTTTTACTTCCATTTGACTTTTCGAAGTTCAAAGAGACGTTTCAGTCCGTTTTTCAATCTAGAAGCAAGGCCTTACATCGGAAGAGACTTGAGTGTCATGTGGTAAGAAGATGTGGTAATAAAGACGTTCTGGGAGCAGATAAAGAGACTGACGCTCAAAAGAGCGAATTGGAGCATTTCAAACAACCCCGTACGAATAATATGGTGTTTGCAATGAACGATATCTCGTTGCATAGAGGCTCACATCCAAATTTGATCCAGCTTGATATTTTCATCGATAGTGAGTTCCTTACCACAACCACTGCCGATGGTGTGGTGTTTGCTACTCCTACTGGTTCTACGGCCTATTCTCTCTCATCTGGCGGATCAATCATTCATCCTTTGGTGCCATGCATATTGCTTACTCCTGTTTGTCCCCGGTCCTTGTCTTTCCGTCCATTGGTATTACCTGCCACATCACACATAATGGTAAAGCTCTCCGAGGGAAATAGGAACCAGGTCATCAATATGAACATCGATGGAATTCCACAACCAGACTTGGAACCAGGTGATGAGATCCACGTAGTCAACGAAAATGGTACGATCTACATCCCTGGTGCCCACAAGCCACCACGGTCTCTAGAGTGTAGAAAGGGGTTCGATGATATCATCGAGCCAGGTTCAAGCTGCAAAGCTTCCGACAACCTAGAGGTGGGTCCAAAGGGTATCTTCTGCATTGCCAAGACAGAAAATGATTGGACTAGGGGCATCAATGAGCTTTTGGGGTTCAACAGTTCTTTTGGTGCTACAAAGAAACAAGTGAAGCTATAACGCAATGATTTGACGAAAAAGCACATTTGGTAATTACAAATTACAACAAAAAAGGATGGGAAATGGCTTAAGTTTTCTGTTTACCTTTGACTTTTGTCCCGTCTTTTATTGTCCTGAAGTGGAACCAGGGTTCCCAATTTTTTACTTCTTCATCGAGAAAAAGTGATTGAATCAAGAAAATGTCTAAATCTAGATACATTGAAGAAAAATTCCTTACTTTTTCTTAACTAAAAATTGATTTTTGGTTCAGTTAGTCCGGGTTTGAGAATGTCAATGTTCATCTTCCTATGCGCTTAGAGGGATCGTGTGTCAAAGTACTAAATGAAGCCTTATTTCCCTTCAAAGGAATCCAGAACGATTCTGCAAGTAGGTGTCATTGCCGAAAGCGAAGAAGAAGAGATATTCAAATAGGGTTGAAATTCTGAATTGGAAAGATTAATTATAATCAGCATTTTAAGAAAAAATACATTTAGAGTTCGAAGAGTGGCTATTTTACAGTTTGCCTAATACAGCGCCATGTATACCTGCACTTAGAGGACAATATTCAAGGTTTTTTTTCCTTTTTTCAACAAAAATTCTTGCTGTCTTTTGTCAAGATATCTCGAAACAAATACAACAAATCGATCAAATTATTAAACTGATTAGGCTATTGTAATGACTAAGTTGTTCTATATATGGACAAACATCTTCTTAGATGCAGTACGTCACATGGAAAATCGAGATTGCTTTTTCAGACTATTATCCGCGCAGGTTCCGAGGCGCCAGTCGCCCCTCGTAACTAGTGCCGTTGCATCAGGTGCATACGATATCCTCATGACGTACACCAGCATAAATCAATGTTAGGGGAATAATTGTGGCTAATGTCGGGCCTTAAGACGAAGGAAAAGCCAAGCCAAAGTTAGAAAAAATGGGACAGTAATAGGTGATTGGTTGCCATAGTTACAGTTCTTGTAAGAACCCGTACACCATACTCTCCCCAAGTTAGTACCTGTATATAACAACATGATTCATTCCCGATTGAATTTAACACGTCTTGCATAAACAACATCTACAAATTAATTACTATGCACGATTCTATCGTATTTGTACCTGCAGTACCTACAGCCTCTTAATGAATATATGTAGGACACAACAAGTTTTTTTGAAAGAGAAGGTAACATCGGCATTGAATTCAAGTGATACGGAAGGAAAGAAAAAAGGCAAAATCAGAGACGTATAATATTTGCCAATAAGTGAAATGGAGGGCATCAAACCCATCTGTCGTAAATTATTCTTCTCGTATTTATGCTCGTCTATTTCCTATTTGGGAACGCACATAGTTTGTCTCATTTTGTTATTCTTCCTGTTTTCTCCTGTGCCGCACTATCCCAGCCAACGGCTTTAGCATCAGTGCGAAAACAAAAGCATGCTCAGCTATTAAAACAAATGAGGAAATATTACAAAGATATAGTTTCACGAAGCTGTGATACCGAAATATGTGGTGGCAGGAAACTTTTACCTAATTCGGAAATAATTTCCCGAATGTTCTCATTTTTTTGCGCCCCTTATTTGGCCGCCTGCTTTCTCTCGTTTTTCTTCCATTCTCACTTCCTTCGCCGCCTGCATTGGCCCCCCTCATCTATATAAGCTGGGCGTATTTTTCCCCCATACTTTCTGCCATCACACCTCACCACTTACTTTGAAAATCCCACCACAAACGTCCCATTTTCGTCCCATTTGGCAATTTTTGCTCTCTTCATATTGTTCCTAACTCACAGTGCCGAACAGTGCCGATTTTTCTTTTATTGTGCTTGGATTCAGTGTTGTTAGGTTTCTTTGTACACAAATCTGGGCCACAGTCTACGTTGCATCTGAAATTCTTCCTTCAACGTGAATAAGAGGATATTTCTATTATATCTGTGGATTTCTGAGCTAAAATTATTTGATATCCGTGTTTTTTTCTCGATAATCGTATAGTTTTTCGTGTATAACCCTTTAGTTTCATTGTTTGGCTCTGCTTCATCTCTATGACAATGGAAACACCTAACGGAATGGCCAAAGGCCCATTGCCACTGCAAATTCAAATGCTCTCCCGAGTTCTGCCTCCACAGGCCCACTTGCAACAAGTCCAACAAACTCAACAACAGCCTCCACAGGGCCAACAACAGCCTCAACAGCCTCAACAGCCTCAACAGCCTCAGCAGCCCCCACAAGCTCAACCATCCCAACCATCCCAACAGGTCCAACCTGCTCCACCAGCCCAGCAACCCCAGCAGCCACAAGACGTTCTTTCTGTTCTTTCAGAGACCACATGCGTTACTTGGGTCGCAATTGGCTCGTTGGCCGAGTCTCTAGGTGATTTAGATAAGGCATACTCACTGTACGAATCTGCTTTGCGCCATGCACCCATGAATCCAGAGGCCTTGACACGCCTTGCTAACATTTGTCGTTCTAGGGACCAATTTATGAAAGCTGCAGAGTTCTATGAAAAGGCCCTTAATGTACACCAGGAAAATGGTGATACATGGGGTCTTTTGGGACACTGTTATCTCATGATGGACGATTTGCAACGTGCATATGCTGCATATCAACGCGCTCTCTATTATCTTGAAAATCCTAACGTTCCCAGATTGTGGCATGGAATTGGTATATTATATGACCGTTATGGTTCCTTAGAATATGCTGAAGAAGCTTTCGTGCGCGTGTTAGATTTGGACCCTAATTTTGAAAAGTCAAATGAAATTTACTTCCGGCTTGGTATTATATATAAACACCAGGCCAAGTACCAAAGTGCTTTGGAATGCTTTAGATATATTCTAAACAACCCGCCTCTACCTTTAACACAACCTGATGTCTGGTTTCAGATAGGAACGGTCTTTGAACAACAAAAGAATTGGACCGGTGCAAAGGAGGCCTACGAAAAGGTTTTGGAAGTGAACCCTACTCACGCAAAGGTCTTGCAACAGTTGGGTTGTTTGTTCTCTCAATCAGAGGCCCCTACTCAACAACAAGGTCAATCGACTCCTTTGCCATTTCAGCAAGATTTGGCTCTTGCTTTAAAATACCTTCTGCAATCCATTGAAGCTGATCCTGCTGACGCTCATTCTTGGTACTACTTAGGTCGTGTGCACATGTTGCGCGGTGATTTCAACGCTGCTTATGAGGCATTCCAACAAGCTGTCAATCGTGACTCTAGAAACCCTACCTTCTGGTGCTCTATTGGTGTATTGTATTACCAGATTTCTCAATATCGTGATGCACTCGATGCTTACACCAGAGCTATTAGATTGAATCCTTACATTAGTGAGGTTTGGTACGACTTGGGAACTCTTTACGAGACTTGTAACAATCAAATCTCGGACGCCTTGGATGCATATAGACAGGCGGAGCGTTTGGATCCTTCCAATCCTCATATCAAATCTAGATTAGAGCAGTTGATCAAATACCAACAGGATGGAAATACCCATCCTCCACAACCTCCTCCAGTGAGTCAACAACCTCGTTTGCCACAAGGAATGGTTTTAGAGAGTACTCAACCACAGCACCAACAACAGGCTTTGGGTCAAGCCTCGCTACAAGGCCAATTAATCGCGGGCCAACCATTGGGTGCACCCGGTCCCTTGACAGGACAAAATCCTCTTGGTCAAGTTCAACACCAAGGTGCCTTGCAGTTACAAAGTGCCCCTGGACAAGCACAACTTCATAACTCCCTTCCACAACAGCCTCATGTACCTCAACTCCAGTCCCAGGGACTGCCCGAACACCAGGCTGTAAACACTGCACAGTCTCTTCAACAACAATCACAAATGCAAGCCCAAGCACAAGCACAAGCCCAAGCACAAGCACAAGCCCAAGCACAAGCCCAAGCCCAAGCACAAGCCCAAGTCCAAGCACAAGCCCAAGCCCAAGCACAAGCCCAAGCCCAAGCACAAGCCCAAGCACAAGCACAAGCACAAGCACAAGCACAGGCACAAGCACAAATGCAAGCCCAGGCCCAAGCACAAGCCCAGGCCCAGGCCCAAGCACAAGCCCAAATGCAAGCCCAAGCACAGGCGCAAGCCCAAGCACAGGCACAAGCACAAGCTCAAGCCCAGGCCCAGGCCCAGCAACATGGACATGCACAACAACAACAACAACAATCAGAAACAAAACAGGATTCCGCTCATCAGTCTCCTCACGATTTGAAACCAACTACTTTGCAATCTCATGCAAGTGTTCGACACGTTCAACCGGGATATGCTATCCCCCACGAATCTCGTCCAAACTTTACTGTCGGCACTTCTAGCCAAGTAGGAAATGAACACGTATTTCAGCAAGTCCCTAACCATGCTTCAAGCGTCGAATCGAAAGAGGCCACACGTGAAATTCCACCAATTAATATGGGTTCAAATCACGTTAGTCCCGCTCCCAACGCTTCGACACCAGGGCCTATCGTGACAAATCCTGCGTTGAACCAGACCGACTCGGGTGTGAACCACGTTTCAACACCCCAGAAGCAAGTGCCATTCCACCTCACAAATACTACTACAGGTCCAAATGTGCCATCGACTGAGATGTTGGGTCCCAAACCTGCAGAAATTGGCTTCGTTAATCGCCAAAAACATCCATTGGATGAAAAGACAGAACCAGAAACAATCAAAAGGCCAAACGTAGCTGAGACAATTGTGTCTTCCTCATCACACTTTCCGAAACACGAAGCCAGCACCGGCTCTAAAAGTATTCAAGAATTAACTGGAACAACCGTCGATGCTCCTGTCTCACATCCTACGTCGCCAGAGGCCTCAAAGGTCCCAAATGCCTCAATGGCCGTCAGAGAAGGTGAATACCATGAAACAAATACTACTTCGATTGCAAACCATGGTATTTCTAACGGAATATCAGCAACGTCTGATGTAACAGTTGCAAGCAACGAGAAACTCGGGGAAAAACAACCTGTTCAAGCGGGACAAGATAATGGACAAATTTCTGCCAATAACACTTCCCCAAAGCCTCCTACTATTTCCACGACAGACGTCCCCACGCGAGATGACGATGATGACGACGAAGAAGACGAAGAAAAGGCAGAAGCAAATATAGAGCCTCCTTTGAGAAGGGTACAAGAGGAAGAAGATTACGACGAGGACTAGTGAGAAAAGGATTACATACTTCAAAGTAGGTATGCGTGAAGTTTAGGAAACGACTTCATTTTTGATTGCCACGACAAATTTTGGCAATTATTTACCGAAGTGTCAACACTTTGGAAGTCTTCGTCTGTAATTTCTAAGCCTCTTTTCTTTGCTATAGCAATTGCCAAAATTCAAACTGACTTGATCCAGATTTTTAAACTTGTGAATCAAGTTGTATATTATTATGTATTTGATATACTTTCTTTATATTGCAAAACTCGTATATGCACCAGGAAACAGCGAAGAATCGGCCAAGACAGTCTGGGACGTTTCATGAGACTCCGTGACGATATTGATTGATAAAAGTTGCCGTGCTTTGTAATTTGCAAGGATAAGATTACCGGCATCTTTTACCAAAGCGGCAACTCCCATGCCCAATAAGTTTGACAAGAATTGCAATTTATCCATATCTGCGGAAGCAAAATAAGATGTATTGGCCAAGAAGCGGAAGATAATCGACCCAATATCTCCAGCCAAATATGGCCATACGATAGTTGAAACGCAAGAGAGAATGATCAGCCGACCAACAATACTGGTGGAGTAATCATTTCGCAAACAAGCCTTAGACTTATGAACCCAATGCAAGAGCTTGACTATAGCGAGTCTATAAAGCCTTCGATCCGTTAAATAGCAAAAAAGTTTGTGGATGGTTTTGAAAAGAGGGGATTTTAGATTGAGTTCCTTGGCGCCAGATTTGACTTTTTGTTCTAGTTGCATGCCCAATTGTTCCGACTCAAGATGAAGAGTTTCAATTTTTAATGAATCAGCAGGAGGGAGCGTGTTGACAATGGTTTGGGGCTGAACGGAAGAAACCATTTCTAAGTATCGTCTGTTGATAACGAGACGATAGAAAAGGTCATATGCCCAGCGGGCTGGGATTATCGAGGCAACCATTACGTTAGGATCCCACCAGTTGATTCCTTGAAAAATTGACTTGTAAAAAAGAGAACTCAATGAAATTTTTCCAGAAAGTAAGTCATTACATAATGATTTCGAATTGTACCAAATCCTCTTAGCTAACACGTTCTTTCCCAAAGTTGAGAAGTATAGACAGACTTGAAGTTCGGTAATTACACTCAAAAGTGTAACTGATTTGTAACCAAAAATAAGGTTCAAGATCAGCAGGCGACGCATTTTGTACATGATGATAGGGAGCAATGGAACATAGTCGTACTCCGTTAAGGATTCAAACACTCGATTGCCTTTTGTTTGAGAGCCTAAGAGGACCAGAATAGGTTGTACCAATTTCTGGGTCCACAGCAGTTTATTTTTGTTCAAATTTGGTAAAATGATTGAGCGGGGTTTGATGGTATCGATGATATTCATTCCACATTGTCCCAAAGTTTTATAACCTGTCACAAATACACCAGTAGCAGCCCCAGAAATGATAAGGGCCAAACTTCCGCCATAGAAAAGGTTACAGACCCAAGTCAGAACAGAGTTATAGGAATCAATCATAGACAGATCGCCAATCGCGAATCTTATGGTTGATTTACACTGAGGGCATGGCGCGGAACTGATTAGATTGTGTTTGGTGAGGACATGGACATCCAGGGACATGAAAGTGCCACTAAAGTGGACCCATTCACCTAACTGAGAAGATGCCGAGTAACTTATTGTAGGTCTGCCATTATTTTGAATTCCCTGGTTCCACGTGCCTTGGGTTTGTTCAGTGTTGGCGGGTCTTGCAGCTAATTCTGCAGAAAGCGACCTTAGCCAGTCAAGAAGACATCTTTTGTGTGTAACGAGGGAGCACGAAGAACACGGCTTGATAAAATCCAGAGCGTCTTGGCGTGTGCCAAAGGGGGGAATATCTTGGTTGTTACCGAGACACAAGGCACACATTTCGTCAAAGGGCGGCAGTGAAGGAGGCAGCATGGTTTCGTCTGTAATGGTCATTGAATCAGAAAATGGGAGAAGAATTGGAATGATTCTGATTGTTCTTTTGTATTGTTTTGGGACTTTTTGGGTGATATTGGATGATGCCCAATGATTCTGGAAGAAATAGGAAGAATTGGATGATATTGGATAAAGTTTCCGAATTTGCCGAATTTGATTGTTTAGGAGCTTCAGCGGTTGAAATAGAATGGATTTGGCTTCGTTTCTGTGGATTTGGAGAAAGGATCCAGGTAGTTGGGGTTCGGCTGTGAAATATGGGGTAACCTCAGGTGGAGAAAAGGTGTAGGTGTGAGAAGGTGTACCCAAAAAGGCAAGACAAGAGCCTTTGTGAGTGAAATTTGATGTTGAATATTATAGTTTCAATAGAAGGAAATAGAAATTTTCAGAAGTTTTTTCTTCTTCCTTCCTCTCTTTGTACAAGTCTGACCACTGATATCGATGTCATGTGACATCATACACAAAATAACCCAGAGTAAGCCAACACTCGAAACAAAAGACCTAAAGATCCAGAAAATTCAAAGATCCAAAAAATCAAAAGATCAAGAAAATTCAAAACATAAAATCAGAAGATCCAGAAAATTAAAACAATTGTTCTGCCAATTGGAGTCCCTCGGCCAAATGGTATAATCGAGAGTCAACCACAGCACCTTCTTTAAAACATACCTCGACCAAATTATCCAATAAACCCTTCAAAGGCAGAGTAAACACTTCAATGAATTCTCCTTCTTCCAACTGTGGCTCAGGGTCGACGTTCCGAATGTCTTCACCATCAATTTCCATTGTAACCAATGCCATATTAGCATTAGTCAAGCCAGGATCACTGAACAAAGGCATTTTCGTATGTGACAGTCTTAGTACTTTTCCGATATATCCAGTTTCTTCCAAGAGTTCTCTTTCTGCTGTGCTTTCTACGGATTCGCTGGGATCAATGAGTCCAGCAGGCAATTCTATAACCACTTTGTTACAAGGTGGTCTGAACTGTTTGGTAAGAACAAGCAAAGGAACGGTATTCTTTTTTTTGATCATGGCCATGATGCTAACTGCATCAAGACCGGTGGTTTCTGTTCTGGTAGTGCGTACAGCCATTTCCCATTCTCTTTGTTTACCTTTGGGGTCATTGTAAGATATTTTTCTTAACTGGATCCATTTTCCTTGTTCTAAGGGCATAACCGAAGTAATTTGAGATTTATAAGGGGAAGGCTTCATTTTTTTTTCAATTTTTGAAGAAATTCGGGAGAAAACAGGCAATTTTTATGTAAATTTGGTAAGGGATCAACCACAATTGACGTGGAAGTGATGACAATTAAGCAACAATTGAAGTAAAAGCGATGTGAACTGGTGAAGCTGGGGTAGAGTTTAAGTATTTATGGGATCTCATGGGAATGCATATACACAGAAGAATCCTCTTAGTCAAGTAATAGATAGGTATAGTATCAGAGACCATACATGCAAAAATAAAAACAAAACTAGTTTTTGATCTCAAATAATGCCATATAAGAATGACTGCATTTTAAAGTTATTCTTTTCCCTTGGCTTGCGTGTTTTTCCTATACTTTTTTGTGTTGGTACTTCACCTGAGTATCTGCGGACCTGCATACAGTCACACTTTCACCTTCATACATTGATACAGTTCCTAACACTTACTTCTAGCTTCTACTTCTTTAACTTTACTTCTACATTCCAAGAGTACTTCTTATAGTAAACCTTTATTTGGAAGTAACAGAACCTGAAACTTGTATTAGCAGAACTTCCTAATTTCCATTCACCAGCCTTCTTCTTTGATCTCTTCTTTGATCTCTTCTCTAATCTCTTCTCTCCTCTCTATACTGAACCAAAGTGAATACTGGCCTTTCAAACATTCAAAGGATCGAAAATTCCAAGAATCAAGATCCAAAACCCCAAAAATCACCAAATATAAACAATGTCGGATCTTGAAGCTATCAAGGCCCAGATCCAAAACCATTTGATCGACTCCGGTAATTACGATATCATTGCAAAACAGTTGAAGCTTAAACTTTATGAATGTGGATGGTTTGATGAAATCACCCAGTTGGCTACAAAGGAGTTGAAAAATAACACTGAGGCTGTCAATTTTGACTCTCTCTTTCAAACCATCAGACCCCAGGCTGAAGAGATGGTACCAGGTGACGTCAAGGAGGAAGTTTTACAACGAATCAGATCATATTTGGATGATGCCATTCAATAGGTAAGATCAGTTTAGAGGTTAAGACTATCTTTAATGGATCGTCAATTGTTTTGGAATAGTTTTGTCCTTCTCTAATGGGGGGGGGGAGGAAAAATTAACTTACTTTGGTGATGAAAATGGTACCGACAGTTGAAGAAATGGAATAGGAGCAATTGATGATGAAGAGAACTACTAATAATAGCGGTTTTGAATGATAATAGTGATGTCAATTGATAATAGTGGTGTCAATTGATAATAGTGGTGTCAAGAGAAGGTATCAGTGTCAAGCTATACTCGGGTGTATGTGACAACATAGCTTCAACTGATCACATTGGACCTATATCATCAGATTATGCCTTTATCATCATGTCATAAAGAATTCCAAACATCACAGAGTGTTCTTTGGCAAGAGTTCTACAGTCGGCATTACGATCGCTTGTGCACCAAAACTGCGACGCGATGGAAAGTCTTTCCAACAGACATCGATTAAAAATATTCTCTTATTTTTAATTGGTGCCATATCCTAATGATTCCATTATCACTCTATTTCTTAATCTGTGGATATACAAGGTCAAATTGAAACAGGGTAACGGAAAAGGGAAACCAAATCAAAGGATAAGAAAGTCCCAACCGAAATACGCATTAAATGCGAAATACGCATTAAATTCGAAATAAGCATTAAATTCTTTCCCCCAACCCCTTCAACCTCCTCAACACTTACTTGTGGACCAAGAACGAACATCTGAACATGAGAACAGACAACACACAAAGGTAAACAAGAAAAGCAAAAACAAGACGAAAAAAAAGAGAAACAAAAGACAAACAAAAACAAAATTAAACCCAAAAGAACACCCTCACAATAATTTTAATTCTCTTCACGTCCCGAATTTTCACCAAAACCCGTACATCCTTTAATACACCCGTACATCCTCATACTTGATATGTCCTCTACCCAATCAACGTTTTGTTCTTGCTAAGCGCAGAAGCGTCAAACAACAGCGTCTGCCCATAAAACCGTCTTCCCCATAGTTGATCCAACAATGTTTAGGTTGTCATCCAACGCTCTTGCGAGAGCCGCAAGCGGCCGTTCGATTATCGTAGCCTCAGTCAACACTGCCCGTATGGCATCGACCAACGTCGGTCTTCCCGCTAAAGATTTGACCCCAAGACAAATGGAAACAGACTTCCCCTTGATGTCTCAAAAAACCGCAAGTGCACCAATCGACTACGCTTTGACGTCGTTAGATGCTATTGCCATGTGGGCAAGAAAGTCATCTTTCTGGCCTGTGACGTTCGGATTGGCCTGTTGTGCCGTGGAGATGATGCATGTCTCTGCTCCTAGATACGATCAAGATAGATTGGGTATTATTTTCAGAGCTTCTCCTCGTCAGTCGGATATTATGATTGTTGCTGGTACTTTGACCAATAAGATGGCACCAGCTTTGAGACAAGTTTATGACCAGATGCCTGAGCCTAGATGGGTAATTTCTATGGGTTCATGTGCCAATGGTGGTGGATATTATCATTACTCTTACTCTGTTGTTCGTGGCTGTGACCGTGTTGTTCCTGTTGATATCTATGTTCCTGGATGCCCTCCAACTTCTGAGGCTTTGATGTACGGAGTCTTCCAATTGCAAAAGAAGATGATGAACACCAGAATCACCCGCTTGTGGTACAGACTGTGAGCGTTTTGTAAACTAAATATTCCTTGGCATATGTGCCGATTGCATTGTATAGTATGATATACACGATTTGAAGAGATTTGGTTCTTTTGTAATGACGTTAGGTGAGAATTGGGAGATTTGACTTTTGGGAGATTTGTGACACTTTTGGTGGCTCTCTGAACTTATGTGATACATTCTGACCATGTATGAAAATATTCTCACCTAAAATTGGGTCTATTAGCGTTTTAGTGTCTCTTTTTGGTGGTTTAGTGTGGCGATAGTTGACCTTTCCTTATAGTAAAAGAAAAGACACCAATAAAGACCAGTAGAGACCAAAAGACACTCAAAAATAACAAAAAACCTAAAACAACTAAGAAGTAGCGAAAAAAAGAATTCTTTTCCACCTAAAACATTAACTACGATTACAACTTACCTTTTGCCAATTACCAATGTCCTGCTGCAGCCAAGTCTGATAGAAAAGTGAAATTCCTCTCCGTAATTGCTCAGGTTTCGAAAATATCAAAATCCGTTGTAGTGAAAATGGTAAAAGAACTCTCCTTTGATCAAAAACTCAATCTCAGTATTCATGATCGTAACCTTTTATTCCCTCTTACGATCGTCGGCTGCAACATGCACCGATAAGGCAAACTCAGCCGGAAAACCTTAAAGAAACGCTTGAAATCGAAAAAAGATAAGATCGATTTTTACAATTCAAATTAATCGTTTCCCAATTTTTCAATTCAAATTAATCATTTTCCACTTGGTCCGGTCGATAAATTACAGTTGGTAACTTTAGTCGCTACCACTTGGCAAAACACCCGTACACCACATGATTGTATTTTTATCCGCATAACCAAACCAATTCAGACAGTAAATCTCAGTCGACAAAAGGAATAATTCTGCCAGTACCAAGGAAAAATCGAAAAAAGAAAAATCGAAAAAAGAAAAAATCGGAATAGGAAAAAGGAAAATAGATAAAGGAAAAATAGAAAAAAAATCAAAATAGGAAAAAATGTCTCTGTGAAAGTCCAGTCACGTGATGCCACAAAGAGTGAGAAATCCGGTGATATGATTGGTCAGTTTCCTGGTTTCAAAATAGTGCGAATTCCCTGACGGTCATGCCAGTAACTTACTCCGACTGCAGCGCTGTGCGACCGCACCCACAGAAAATCTGCTGACGCCACCACTTCTTTTCTTCTTTCTACCCTAGTCACAATGGCCAGAACCAAACAAACAGCAAGAAAATCAACTGGTGGTAAAGCACCAAGAAAACAGTTGGCTTCCAAAGCCGCAAGAAAATCCGCCCCAGTTTCGGGAGGTGTCAAGAAGCCCCACAGATATAAGCCAGGTACTGTTGCCTTGAGAGAAATCAGAAGATTCCAGAAATCGACCGAGCTTTTGATTAGAAAATTGCCATTCCAAAGATTGGTTAGAGAAATCGCTCAAGACTTCAAAACTGACTTGAGATTCCAATCTTCTGCCATTGGTGCTTTGCAAGAAGCTGTTGAGGCTTACTTGGTGTCGTTGTTTGAAGACACCAACTTGTGTGCTATTCACGCCAAGAGAGTTACTATCCAGAAGAAGGACATTCAATTGGCCAGAAGATTGAGGGGCGAGAGATCGTAAGATCGTAACCTTAACGTTTCTAGTTCTTTTTCTTAGTTTTTATATCGATTTGTATTTCACAATGTTATGACTGGTTTCACCAACAATAGGGGTCCTTTAGGCTAAGTAGTTGTAAAAGTAACGGTAATTGCAAAAGATGCTGCGTCAATAGTCACACAAACAATGAAAAGAAAATGTAAGTGAAAGAAGAAATCCCGAATTTCTAGGGCAAGTGTTGCATTTCTGATTGTTCCATAATAATGCGTTCAAGAGCAGATGGTACCCCATGATGGATGATATATGGTACGGACAACCGGTGAGATAAAAGATTTGATCAAGATAAAGCACAGGATGATGATAGTGCATGACAATGCTTTTGATCGCGATACTGCCTTTGATCACGATACAACCTTTGATCGCGATAATGCCTTTGATCGTTATACAATCTTTGGTCACAACTAGCTCTTACCTGCTCCTTTGTTGGCCTCTAGTTTCTTGACGTGCTGGACGTTTCTTTCTCTTGATCTGAAGTGTTCTCATCAGCCAGAGGGCCTGCCGTCCTCTCTACCACGTCATTCTCTTGATCATTTAAATCCTTCAGATTGCAAACAACATCAGGAGCATCAGAAGCCTATGATACATTCCCTGTATCCACATTGGAGCCATTCACCTCTCCTCCACTCTCAAATGACGTATAAGCTGGCGGTCTGGATACTGGATCTAGAGAAAGCTTATTAAGATCAGATGCAATTTGGTCAGAGGAAGGAACTATCATGTAGGGATTCATATGTTCTGGAGTGTCATTCGCGGACTCCTTTAGATTATCCTCGTATGGATATGCTCTACTTTCATCCGAAGAGTCATGATACCCATACATATCCATCTGTTGCCCTGCACCAGGCAGAAACGACATCATGCCATGCATTTGTGGCGGCATTTGCATGGGCATTGGTGGATACCCATGTGACGCAGGTGGGGTTGGACCAAAACCGGCCGCAGCAACAGCAAAGGCTGACGCCGGATCCATACCGATCGACATAGCGGCCGCTGCCTGCATCTGTAGATGCAATTGGTGCTGGTGTCGTTGATAATATCTTTTGTTGTTGGCAGACACCCGACCCCATCCAAGTCGGACCCTATGGCCGCCAATAACATACCCTTCCATTGCCAGAATTGCCTCTTCTGCTTCTTCTCTCGTGTTGAATTTAATGAATCCACAATTCTTGCCTGGAGGAATCTTGATTTGAAGAATAGGACCGAAATTCTTAAATAAGGTGAATAATGCTTGTTCAGTGACTTCATGCAGCAAACCACCGACAAAGACAGTGGTATTCATAGGGTCCGAAAACTGCAGGTTCATATTTACAGCATATGGCATTGTTGGTGGTCCTGATGGGACGTACATGAAGTCCTGTGGTGGACCACCCATCCCTGAGCCTAGAACGGCATCAGCAGTTGGTGGAGCTCCGAATTTAAGTGGACCCCCAAGAGGTACTTCAAAGTGAGATGGACCTCCCATCATAGAAGGATGAGGGGCAGTCATGTAACCCATTGGCGTAAACTGCTTGAACTCTTGGTTTCGCTTCACAGCACTATTCCGCGAAGAAGCCAAAGCGACACGCAACGGTCTACCTCCAAACCAAGCACCGTTCATCTCTGTGAGAGCTCTTTCACGTTCTTGTTCGTCGGTGAAACGTACAAAGCCAAAGCAACGGGATTTTCCTGTGATTGGATCAGTCATAACACGAACGGTTCGAACAGAATCAGGAAAAGCTTTTTGGAAAAACAGAAGCAAATGAGCTTCTGTTGTCAGGGCACTCAAATCTCCGACAAAAAGAGAGTATTCAGGTGAGTCTACAATTGGGGCACTCAAAGTGGCCCCTGATGCCCAATTAAGACGGAAATACTTCTTCTGATTATTTGGATCGTTAATTCCAGTCAGTTGAGAAGGTATTGCGATATCTGGAAGCAATTTACCATTTAAAGCGAGTGCTTCTTGTGCATCTTTAAACAGATCAAACTCGACAAAACAGTACCCAGAATGGGGTTGAGATATGAAATCGGGGTCGTTTTTTGGTGTTTTAGGCTTTATAAGTTTGACCGAGACATTTTTATGGAGAATTTTCCACCAGAGCTCCTCAATTGCACTCTGATCGAGCCACGGGTCCAAGTCCCCCATCCACAAGGTACGTGGTGACTCAGACGGAGGAGAATCGGGGTTTTTATGAGGATCATTGTCCGACGCATATGTCAGTTCTTTAGTAGAGATTGGTGGCTCTGGAACTGCAAACAGCAGAAGCATCTCTTGTTCATGTTGATGTTGCTGGGAAGCAGTGGAAGATACCGTAGTTGGGTTGATGGGGGGAAGCAGGGAAAAATGTTTCTGATCCAGAGCAATGAACTCGTCAGAAGAAAATGTCATTTTGAATTTGATTGGCACTCTGTCTTTGTAAACAATGTTTCTTTCTTTGTAAACACCCCCCTATTGATTATTAATAGAATCTAGCCACCTAGCAGTCTTAGAACAGAAACCAAAAGACACGACTAAACGATAATAACAATAACAAAAACACACAAAAACAATTGCAAAAGTCACAAGCACAAAGTATAAGAAAAGAATATAAAAGACTTCAAAACAATGGTCAAAGATTTTCTCCAGAATGGTCAATATCTAGTAAGAAAGGGTCTGTAGCAAGTGATCAGTCGAGAGGAATGGCAATTCTAGGTAGAATTAAATGGACCAGGGAAAGACAAGCAGGACAATTGAAAAGAAACGTTTTGATTGGTCAGATGCAGAAAAAACCAAAGTGAATTTGTGCTCTATTTATGATGGCAAGTGGTGGCTGGGGAGGATTTCATGCCAGGGAAAGTAGAGGCTTGAGGTCTGCGGCTCCGGCCCTGGGGTGGACATGTTCTGCATATACGACTCTGGTACTGCACACAGATCGTAGTTTGCTGCTGTTTTTGACATCATTTTTCTGCAGGTGGTCGATAATAAGGGACGAAACCGTTTTGACGGTTTTAAGTAGTGGCAGGTGACGGGTGGAGCTTAAAATAAACAGGGGATGCATGGAATTGTGGATTCATGGAAACATTTGTGCAATTTCCGGATGTTTTAACCTAATTGGGTGATTGTATCCTGTTGATAATTCAATCTGTTTCATGAGATAATACGAATGGAAGTGAGTTCTGATGGGCAAAGTTAAGGGATTTGTGTTTTTTGGTGATTTTAAGTGAATTAAGTGATTTTGTGTGATTTTGTGTGATTTTGTGTGATTTTGTGTAATTTCGTATGGTTTTGTATGATTTATTGTTAAGTATCAGTGTAGTCTATGCGTCAAGTAGATTAGTGTAGTTGACTGTAGGTGTGCTAACAAGAGCTGATTCTAATGATTAAGATGGTAATATTGACGCATTGTATCTTTGAATCTTCGAATCATTTAAAATTTCGGATGTTTTTTAACTTGAACTCGGGGGGAGAGAAACAACTTTTCACTGAAATAGTTCTGTTCTTCTACTTGTTGGTAATTTGTCAACATAGAATTACTAGATTCTGATTTAAAAGGAATTCTACTGTTCCTTAAAAGAAAGCGAAGATTTAAACCCACTATTCGTTCGAGTTCATAAGTTGGATATTTAAAGTAGTCCTTGTATTGATGCTTAAGCACTAAGGCTTCTTTTCATTTCTGTTTCTAGATGTATGTTAATATGAGAGATAAAGGGGATATTTCATGGAAAACTCAATGAAAGAATAGAATCTCCATGAGCACTTGATTTCTGCCATCCTAAGTAACTTTTTCCAAACTCCAATAAAACTCAGTAAATGAAGTTCATTTTCTTAAGATAAGATAAAGAACCATTCACACACTTAGAATAGAACTTCAAACTTTTAACTTCGACCCTAAACCCATCAGAACTACATATCTTTTGAAAAAGAGACTTTGTAGTTCATTTGTTCCAAATTGTCTCTTTAGAAACGAATACGACTGTAGTTTCCCAATTACAGGGAACAGTGTAATGCAAACTCTTCGAGACTTAGGATACTCTAGCCTGATGTAGAGGGTTATTTACAAGATGGTTCAATAACAGGAAATGTGTATCTTTTAAAGAAATTGTACGCCTCTACAAGTACTGTATCTTCTACAACCACTGTATCTTCTACAACTGCTGTATCTTCACAACTGCTGAATCTTCTACGAATGTTGTTCGGTAGACGGTAGTCCAGCAAACGCTGAACCGACAATGTAGTAAAACCTCTCAAATTGATGCGATTGCTGTTCTACAATTATATAAAACAGTATACATCCTTCTACCAATATGCTACTGCTGTTTCCTGTTATGGAATAGACATTCGCTTATCAACTCAGTATTGACGGTCGGACTGAAAGAAGGTACTCGCCTACCTTGCCTATCAAGAACTAACCGTTGTCTACAATTGAAAAGTTATTTCCTGTTTGGATTAACATTGCTGAAAATCTCGGTTGGCTTTACTTTAATCAACCACACCTCATCTGTTCATTGGGGGCACACTGACCTGATAAGCGCTTTTCGAAGTTGAATATATGAGAGGATTGTCACCATCTTCTTCAAAAAGTCACAAAAAACTTGGTCCCCGAAGAAATCAAGTTTTCAATTAAGAATCAAACATCTGTATCGTCTGCAACTGATCTTCTACGACCTCAAGAATCAAAGACCCAATAAACCCATCCTCAAAATAAGAATCTTTTTCCATAAAACTACTTCTCCTTTCTTGTAATAATTATCATAATATCTTTTTTCTCTATCTTCTAGTCTCTCCTCTCTATCTTCTAGTCTCCTATCTCTCTTCCCATACCCAGCTTACCAAAGAAAAACACATTCATCAAAATCTCATTCATCAAAATTTCAAACAATAACGTGATACAAAATTCTTGCATAAAGGATACAACAATTCAAAAACTATAAAAGGGACTCATCATCCCCTTCAATCTTTTCACATTCGAACCTCCACAAGCAACACTACAATATAATCGTTTGTTTACATACACGATTGACCAAAACAAAAACAAAAACAAAAACAAAAACAAACATTACCAATGGCTCTGGAACAACAACACTCGTCCATGTCAGACAATATAGAACAATATCTTGAAAAAACACCCATTCATCCCGGTCTAGGTCTTCACACATCTTCACCAGGAATCTCTGCCCACAGCTCACTTCTTGTTCCTGATGAGTCTATCCCACATATGGCTTCTACTCCGGACATAGAGCTTAAGATTCATGGAGATAGAAAATTTTCGGGAAACTTCAAACAAAACAAAGATCCAGCTCTGTCGTACCAAAACAGAATATCGTATATTCCATCACTGAGCTTCGAAGGGGAAAACACTACGTATAATGCTCCGTCTGTGCCCAATACTTTCAGTCACAAAACACATCCGAATGCTCAAACAAAAAGTCATATAATGCTATCGGCAGTAGAAGAAAAACTGTCAACCTTCCTAGATGGAAGCTGCCATAAGAACCTCTCCAAACCCGATGCCTTTGCACAAGATCTGCTGCATGATCCCGTCAGCACACACAATGTAGAAGACTTGCTCCCTCCGTTCCTAAGTGAGGACTGGAAAGAAAATTCAACGGGCATTGTGGATACCAGTCTAAAGCGTGGACCTGAACAGGCGTCGGCTCCTCCTCTAGATCCTTTGGTTGGGTTTCTTGGCTTTGGCGCCGAAACCTTGGTTCACAAAAAGTCCGAGAATAAACCATTTCCCACTGCCGAATGGAAAAAGGCTCATAAAAATGCCAAAAAATCTCTCGATTCTCATCCTTTGGACCATGTATTCATGGTACACCACAATTCTACGTCTGAGAAAGACAATACTGACCTGAATAATATATCTGAAGATATGGGAGTAATAACTGACAATTACTCGTCATTTCTGAGCTCTTCATTTGGTGAAACGACTCGAATTGCTAGGATAATCTCTATGAATGGAGGTACGTCTGCCGCTCAACCTAATTACACCCCAAATGAGAAAAAACACAACCTCAGACTCTACGGTTATGACTATAACACATTCACAAAGGGTTTCCTCAGAGAAAATAGACCATCTGTTTCGCCTATCAAACGAGAAAGGTCTATTTCCAAGAACAATCTCGGGGAACAACCGCCCAGAAATAATAAAGAATCCTCTCCATTATTTCAGATCAACGACTCTACAACTTCTCAAGACAATATCAAAGACGATTCAGCTTTTAGACTCGAATCCCATCATAAAATCCCCAGAGGAGCGAGTACAACATCGAATGCAGCTTCAAATACCGCTTCGTCGGATATGAAATTGGATACATCATCTGATTCGGCCCAACCATTAAGTGAAAACTTAAAGAATTTGGAAAGTGTTCAAGTATCTGGAGAATATATGAGGCGAGCTGACAATCTATTCACAAAGCTCACAACTCGCAGCAAACCTTTTGAAATGGGCCCGCTTTCTGAATACCTGTCGGAGAATGAAACTGAGGTCCGTCAAGACCAAAAAAGGGTCAGCACTACAAGTTACCTGGATAAATCCGACGATAGTCATGAGGTAACAATGAATGAGCCTTTCAATGTTGTGTCTAGTGGTGCTTACCCTTCCATTGGCGATAATGTACGTCTCATTGTCCCCAACGTTTCTCATTCTGAGGTCAATGCCAAAGAGTATACAATTGCAGAAACTGAAGAAAGCATACTACGCCTTGAAACCGGTTTTGATAGTGCTCCTCATTTCAGACATGTACAATCTCCGAGGCTGGTACTCGAGGAGACTTTTTCGGATATTGAGCATTCCTTTGAACATGCTAACAATTCGGGTGGGTATCAAATGGCCACTCCAGCGCTTTTCTCAAATGAAGTAACTCCAACTAGATCGTTATCTGGATTTAGAATCAAGCCTGTTCATCAATTGAAATCCTTGCTGAATTCTATCAATGAATCATCACAACAAGACATAATGCCCTCTAAACAACATGGCACATACAAGGGTCACGGTAATCACTTTCATGGAAATGAGCTTTATTCTAAGGAGAATAAAGAAAACTTGAGTTTTGTCAACCAGCCCACCACTATGGAGGACGATATTCCAAAGAAACCTAAAGCCAGTAACTTTAAAAGCCCACAGGCTCATGAGGCTCGTGGACGCAGTTACGACAAGCGTGCTGAGGTCTCTTTTGTGAGCTCAGGTATGTTGATGTCGCCAACATCAATGGGGGCTTCAACAAATTATATTAGTGATGACTATATTGAGGACGAAACTGCGGATGTGACTCGCGCCTCACATTTAGCAGATATGTCTTTTACTCAAACGGCGAGAAGTCTCATTAATGTGCTCACTGATGCAACTGATGAGCACGATTGGAAAACCATAAAGAAACTCGATCTATCGGACCGAGATATTGAACATCTTTCTGGACTTTCTACAAATTTACCGAACATTCGCCGTTTGAACTTGTCAAATAATAGAATTGGCCACTTAGAGGGTCTCCCTCTGTCTCTCTATGAACTTGATGTGTCTCACAACAAATTGGGAGAAGCTGCTTCATTTCAGGGGTTCAAGAATTTACAATTTGTTAGCGCCCAGTTCAATTTTCTCAGCAGCATTTCTTGTTTTACCTCCAATGTCAACTTGACTCATCTCAATTTAGAGAATAACCTTATCAGCAATTTGCATGGGCTCAAACGGCTAAACAATCTCTTATCTCTCAATTTGAAACTGAACACGTTGCATGGAACTGTTGATTTCACTCGATTTGATCTTCCTAAATTGCAAGAACTTAACTTAGAAGGAAATCATATATCTGCGATCGTTGGGTTGGAAGTCCTTCCGCAGCTACGTTACGTGAATCTCAACTCGAACAAAATCGCAGAACTCTTGGTTACAGAGAAAATGAATAACTTGAAGAAGTTGGTTGTGTCAAAAAACAGATTGAAGAAATTGGATGTCAGTTGCTTCCCTGCTCTTCGCGTCTTGAGAATTGATGGAAATCAAATTCTTCACTTAAAGGGCATAAGTTCACTTGAGCATTTGCAAGAATTATCAGCAAAGTTCCAAAAGGACATGCTTACAACCGCAAAAATATGTGGGAAAGTCTCAGATATCACCAAATTAGACCTTTCGGGAAACACTGAGATACTAGATATTCTTTCGAGTCGTCTTGCAATGAGTGCATTCTTGAATTTGAATGAATTATCCCTTCAAGCTCTAGAACTAAGCAGCCTCCCTGACAATTTTGCCCATTTGTTTCCCAATATCAGAGTATTGAGGCTCGATCTTAATCGGATTTCAGATCTTCTGCCACTCTCTGAGCTTAGAAATTTGAGAGAGTTGTATCTCGTGAACAACCATATTTCCAAAGTTAAACCCTTGTTGAACAGTCTCTATAACTCAAAGTCAAAGTTACGTGCTATCGACTTGAGACTCAACCCAGCAAATTTGAAATTCTACCCGGGTATTTTCGGTGACGAAAGTTTCAACGTTGATACTTCTGACAACAAAACTCCTGGTAAGAATGAGCCATTCCAGCTCAGAGATCTTGATAGCTTTGTTGATGTTTCGAGGGTAATGGAGAGAAGCCGCGCTGAACTCTATAGGTATGATCGTCGGCCTTTACTGGCAAGCAGTATCAAGACTCGTAAATTGACCTACGAGACTGTCATGGTTCAGTTCTTTCCGGACTTGCAAGAGCTTGATGGAGTTCCAGTTACAATGGAAAAATGTCGCGAAACAAAAGAGTTTGCGAATGAAATCAAACCACATTTCTTCACGGATTGAATTTCTTGAATATGTTGTTTTTCCGGAAACCTTACTACGTCTTATCATCAGTTTGCACCCAACTTCTCTTTCAGGAACATATTCCGCTTTGAGTTGTGCAGGTAAACACCCTAATACTGGATAAGATTTGATCCGAGAATATTACTTACTACAAATCAGAATGACACTTTCCACGCGAGTGAGTATCCAATGGGGCTCAGAAAACCCCTCGGAGAACACCGATACTCTTGTATTTACTACAAAGAAGGAACACTTTGTGGACGTTCGAATTCTTAAATCAGAGTATCCACATATACAAGAAGGACTTGAGCCTCGGGAATTCGAAGAAATCTTCGATTGGATAATAATTGGAGACGAGGAACCAATTGCTGGTACAAATAAAATCCAATTCAACCATACGGTGAATCTGCAAGAGATTTTGAGATCATTAAAGAGTGGGTTGCCCTTGCTGGAATGCAAGAATGCACCTGATGTAGGTGATTTTTCAGCAATTGAGGGTAGCGAAGACCGGAAAGAGACAGGATCAATGGTGAATCCATCAACGGGATTGGTAACGCTGTATGTTGAGTTGTGGAGATCTCTCAATCCAAACAAAACGACTTTTGCGGAAGAGGTTCGTGAGGGGAGAGATAAAAATGGTGGTAAAGATACATCTGATGATGAACTAATCAATTTTACGTTTGATTTGAACGACGGACCTCGCTACGGCAGAATCATAGCTCTTGGAAACTGGGTTCAGGGAGTGATTTACGACAGTTCTGAAAAAACGCATCCTCTCAGTGTCGTTCGAGCATTTTATAATTGCGAAGCGAAAGAATGGGTTACACTTATTAAGTATGGTGTTCATGAATTTCCCGATCCAAGTGCCGTTATCTCGTCTAAGGTGAGTCTACCATGGAGAAAGATTGAATGATTGTAAGAACAAGGAATGGAGAAAGATTGAATGATTGTGAGAACAAGAAATGGAGAAAGAAGAGACTAAGAGAGACTAAGAGAGAAACGGGAAAAAGAGAAATGAAAAGAGAAAACTTATCAAAAGGGAAGGAAAGAGAGCGAAGTTTGGGAGAGGAGGGGGCAACAGAGGTAAAGAGAAAGAAAATTAACTCTTCAATACATTCATTACCTCCTCTTACCAAACTCATTCAAATCTATTGTCAAAGATGGTATCTTTCCTACCATTATTACCGTTATTAATGTGTGGCCAAGGATGACAAAGACGATGAAAAGTCAACAGATTTTCAAAAACATCCCCCCTTCCAAAAAAAAAACTGTCTCCGAAAAGATACCATCTCCAAAACTAAGTATCTTTTACCTTATCATAAGCTTAATTCGGAACTACAGATCAAACCCTCCTCTGCCTGCAGTACCGCACTGGTCTCCAGCATTCAAAGCCGACCACTTTTGCTGCCCCATCAACAACCTCATACCTCATATTTATCAAAGCACCATCACACATTCATCATGACCGGAGAGAGTTGGTATGTATTTCCTTATTGGGTAATGTCTTCCCATCACGTGCTAACGTAACAGGTTATTTATCTTTGCAGTTATCGTCAACGCACTTAACTTGTTCTCCCAAGTGTTTTTCACCATTATGTACTCAGACTTGGAGAGTGACTACATTAACCCAATTGAGTTATGTTACAAGTTGAACCCATGGTTCGTTCCTGAAGCCAGTTTACAAGCTGTCATGACAATTCTCTTCCTTGTCAATGGATACTGGTTTGTGTTCTTGATCAACTTGCCTTTGTTTGCATACAATGCCAACAAGGTGTTTACGAAAAACCATTTGTTGGATGCTACGGAGATTTTTAGAACTTTGTCCAAGCACAAGAAGGAGAGTTTCGTTAAGTTGGGTTTCCACTTGATTATGTTCTTCTTCTATCTTTACAGAATGATTTTGGCCTTGATTGGAGACTCGTAATTTATAACTTGTTCTGTCCAACTTGTTCTGTTAGATTTTTTTGAAAAGACATCATGGATTATGGACATGTCTTAAGTTGTCTTTAATACTTGGTCTGTTTCTTTTACTTGTCTTGACTGATTCAGACCGTTATTTTGGACTATTACTGTGAATCTGAACACTAGTTTCGATTTTGTTGTCGAATCGACGCAGGTTTTGCGTCTAATTCTTAAGGTTTATGGTTGCATCTATTCTTATATTCGTACTTATTGGTATTTGTATGTAGTATTAGATTAATTGAAGTGGTTACTGTAGTGCTTTCTAGATTGTTGATGTTTTTTTGCTACAACAGTTGGGTAATATTCTATTGTTTTGCTGTTGTTCTTGTCTCTTGGTCTCGTGGTCTCGTGGTCTCGTGGTCTCCTTTCTGGAAACTGCCGGGATTCACTCTTCATTATCTCTCTGAAGCATTGATCGTAGAGAATTATTGATACGATGTAAACGGGCACCAAGACCCCATTCGGAATCGAAAATGTCTCTGAAAGCCTCAAGTTTGTGATGTACTGAAGATTCAAACTTATTTTCCGGGTTCGTTTCTTTGTCTTCTTCTCCATATGTCTTGAGGTCTTCTCCAACTGTCTTCTGAAGATCTTTCATCAGTGTGATTGTATTCATAAACAGTGTATGCAATGATTTAGCTGCATCATACTTTTTTCCAGCCAGTAGAATATCAGAAGACACAGAATCATGTTTCTTCTTGATTTCAAGGATCCTTCGGCGCACTTCGTTCTTCTTTCTTTGGACGTCTGAGATCTCATGACTCAAGCCAAATACATCCAGATGCAAACTGTTAAGGTGCTCGATAGACAGTACAAGATGTGCTTTGTACTCTGAAAGAACGGCTGCTTCGTTCACGGTATCATTCTGCTTTGGTCTTGGCGTATGCTCTTTCACATACTGAAGAAGGACATCAAGGGTGTTGATATTTGTTCCTTTACTCCTAAAAGAGGGAGAAGAGGAGATGGCGGACGCCTCAGGTGTATTTTGAGGTGATTCTGAACCGTCAGAGGGCGACAAGAGCTGGTCAATGTTGAGAATACGTAGAGGCTTGACATTTGCCGAGGCTGCTATCGTTTTGGCACGCAACGAAGACTCTGGCATTTCGACTATACGTAAAGACTTTCTGGTGACCAATCTTTCTTTGATTACACGATCTGTCCGTTTAGGTCTTCCTCTTTTCCGTTTCGCTGTTGGATCCTCTGTCTTTTGTAGCAGAGTTGTCAGATCCAGTATTGCAACAATGTCTCTTTGTTTTTTAATTGGGGAGAATTTATCGTGGATCTGAATTTCAGGGAAATTTCCAATATCTTTCTGATTGTTTTCATTAGTCTTTGAGTTCATGTTCTTCTCATAAGACTTCAGATTAGAGTTCTGGCTATTCTCGTTAATGATCTCTATACCTTGGTGCAACACTATCTCCGAGTTAATAATTGCTTCACTTTTCTTCATATCATTCTCTTCAATTGTGCTCTTGATTTTGGTCTGCAACGTTTGCAGTTCGGAAACATTGGTGACAACATCAGACCCGAAAAACAGCAGTTTTTTCCCCTCTTTTGAACTCAATGCGGATACCTTCGCGCTTTTTGGAGACGGAAGTGATTGATTTTCGGTCCCAATTTCCAAATATGTTATGTTCTTTGAATCTCCAGACTTTGTGGAGTCCTGTCCTCCACCAGTCTTTGGTGGAGACATAATGGAAGGAAGTTCATGAACGAAAGTGGAACTGACGTTAGTAACCTTTGTTTAAATCAGATTTGGATATTCAACATACGCAGAACCATCAACTTGGTGCTCCTCAATATCTTCCATGGACATAGGGATAGTGCTGATGAGAACACAGAACAACGGAGTTTATCTACAGAGAATAGAAATACTACTTTATAACAAATCCCGAATGAGCTTCTTTTTGAAGTTCCAATTGAATTTATTGTTCAAACAGTGAAATTTCTTTTTATTCGGTACTTTACAATTGATCTCATCTCATCTCATCTTACCTTATCACTACATCTCATCATCGCAATGATCGAATAGTAATTAAGAAGTAATTGAGACAAAAAAATAAACTTTTTGGATCTTTCCGGAGAAAACAAAACAATCCAAAAAAATCAAATCAAAAAAAAACTACAATAACACGGAGAAAACAACACTGAAACAATAAGCAATGCATTAATATACAAAGACGTAAAACCAAAGTCAAACGTCATGTCCTAATAAGACGCTTACTCGTTGGCGAAAGACTCCAACAAGTAGTTTCTCTCGACGGTGTCAGCACCCCAGTTCTTGATGACAACACAAGAAGCACCAACAACCTTTCTGGCGTTACCGTCTCTGTCCAAGTGGCACAAACCGGCCCATTCACCCAAAGCCTTGGCGTCAGAGACCTTGATCAAAGGAATCTTCTCCTCACCCTCGTTACACAAAGCCTCAACCAAGGAGACAATGGAGGCCTCAGTGACGGAGTCACACAAGACACACAATTGAGCCTCTTGTCTGGACAAAGCCTTGGAAGCCTCTCTCAAACCTCTGGCCAAACCATCGTGGACCAATGAGGTTCTCAAGACAACCTTCAAAGCGTCTTCAATAGAGAGAGAGGTCTCCTCAACGGCAACCTCCTCGACAATTTGTTGTTCTTCGATGTCAGACATTATTAAGTTATTAGGACTTCTTCGTCAGTAAACTGCTCAGTGGAGAGGAAAAGGGCGAGTGAAAATTCAGATGCAGCTTTTGGTACCGCAGTGGGTATGTTTTGTGCAGGCTTAGGGCACAAGCCCTGGGTTAAGATCTTGAACTAATGAGTGAAAAACGGGTTTACTGGGAAAGGAATTGTTTATTTTCGTTGACTGTAGTTGTTTTTCTTGGTTTGAAGGTGAAATTTCTAAAAATGGAACTAAAAATGAATCTTACTTTAAGGTACTACTAGTGAACATTAAGGTCTATGAAGTAACGAGACGAGGAAGTACCATTTTAGACGTCATTAAAGGAAAAACTTTCTTAATTTGGTTTCTTTCATTTCTTATTTGTTTACTTTTCTTTCGTCTGTTATTTTTCATCTGTTTTTTTCTTCTATCTGTTTCTCTTAGACTTGTTGCGAAACTTCGGTTGTCCTGTGTTCTGTTGACTAGCCAATTTATTCCAAAAGAAACAGAATGCTTTAATTAAACAACTTCATGGAATAAGCAAAAGTTGATTTTTAAAATCGTTTTTTGGTTTTTTTTTTGTTTGTTTACCTTTTTACTTTTCCGTCGTTTTATGTTTTACTGTTTATGACTTTCCATAAAAACATCCATACATTACAAAACTCTTTTTCAACAAAAAAGCTTAACCCTATATTCTCCCATTTTGATAAAAATTGATAACTTTTCAATAAACAAAAAAAGTGAAAAGCGTAACGAAAATTTAAAAGTAGTTACAGGTTATATCGCTGCACCACAATCTTTTAATTATATCTCTTTTAGGAATTAACTACATAGAATATATCTTCATTAATAGGTATTAATTCGTAAAGCATGGTGCTTCATCTTTTAATAGATATCAAGGAGATCCATCAAGTATGCATGCCGAATTTTTTGACACTTATTAAATGGAAGTCACACACACATGCAAAAGACGCATTTATCTTACTTCTTCAGTGGTCATACTTCCGAAATCTTACTTCTTTACCTCGTACTTTCTTTGGAACTTGTCGTTAATGTCAACCAAGTAATAGACACCAGAGGCAAGATCTTCAATGGAACCAGATGGCTGGAAGCTCTTTTGCAAATGAGCCTTCTCTCTCAATTCAATGGCCTCAACATACTCTTGTGGAGTTCTTTGCTTACGACCAGCTCCGAGTTTGTACTCCAAGTCCAAGTTCTTGGTGATGTTAGAAATATCGCCAACAACCTTAACAGACATCAAAGTAGATGCAAGACCAGATCCGTAGGAGAAAACAGAGATTCTCTTACCTTGCAATTCTTCGTTACCAACAAAGAACAACACAGAGGACAAAGAGGTCCAACAGGAGGCAGTGTACATGTTACCGGTGTTGGTAGCCAACTTCAAGGCAGGAGTAAGTCTGCGAGTAGACTCCTCCTTGGCAAGGCCAAGGAAGACCTTCTCGAGGTTTCTGTCTGTCAAGGATTGTTCGTAACTAAGAGCTTGGACCTGGGCGAAGGTTTCTTCATCAAGCTTACCCTTGAAAGCTTCTGGGTTGGCAACAAAATCGTTGTATAACAATCTTGCGAATGACTTGGTGACCAATTTACAGGTTGGAACGTGGAAAGCAGAGTAGTCGAAGTAATCCAAGAAACCAACAGTGTTTCTCTTACCAACAACCTTCTTACTGTAGTTCTTGTAAGCATGGTCAACAGATTTAGTGTAACATGTCAAGGAGAAGTGACCATCAACAACGGGGTACTCGGAGGTGAAGTCAGGCTTGTAGAAGTCGTAAGCGTGTTCCATATGAGAGCCTCTGACGGAGTCAAAGACAATTGGAGCATCAGGACCAATGAGCATGGCAACAGATCCAACACCGCCGGTTGGTCTGGCAGCACCTTGAGCATAAATGGCAATGTCACCAGCAACAACAATGGCGTCTCTACCATCCCAAGAGGAGGACTCGATCCAGTTCACTGCGTTGATAACAGCAGAAGTACCACCGTAGCAAGCATTAACAGTGTCCACACCTTCAATGTCATCGTTGTCACCAAATAATTGCATCAACACAGACTTAACGGATTTGGACTTGTCCAAGAGGGTTTCAGTACCAACCTCCAATCTACCAATGGTGTTTGGGTCAATGTTGAAATTCTTCAACAAACGAGAGGTCACGGTCAAAGAAAGAGAGTAAATATCTTCTCTGTCAGATACGAAGGCCATGTTTGTTTGACCCAAACCAATTGTGTACTTACCAGCTGGGATGCCGTCGAACTTCTCCAACTCAGCTTGGTTGACGAAGCTGCTTGGGACATAGACTTCAAGAGCCTTAATACCGACGTTTTGAGGAGCCATTTTTAATGTTGACAAGAGATGATAAGCGATGTATCTAGACGAGGATAAGGCAGAGCTCAGTTGTCAATAGTGGACAATTTGGGGAATACCAAAGATAAATCAGTTATACGATCGTACACCGTAACTGGTGTGCAGGTAGGAACGAGCCACTTTTTTTTTCACTAGGTCTGGCTAGGGGAAAAAGACGCGTCCAATGGAGGGTTGAAGACGGCATTTTTCCGTCTTTGGATTCATATCATCAGCTTCAATGATGAAGAATCGAGTTTTTTGTTGTTTTTGTGCTTTTTTTGCGAGGTATTTGATTACACTTGCTTGTGTTGTTGAAGTTGCTAGTGTTCGATACTGCAGATAAGACCACAAGATCAGGGTATGCCAAATTAGGAGACTCCGTTATTTGGAGAGAATGCCTTATTTGGAGAGAATGCCTTATGCTTTATAGGAAGAGAATGCCTTATAGGGGCAGGCGGCAAAAACATTGAATCGGGACAGTGGATAAATTTTCCTAATTTGGAAAAGATATGCCATCCAAATAGATATGTTTTACATGTATGGATCCCATGTAACCAGCAGCCAGAACAGCCATTACAATAATTGTTAATGGAATCAAAAAATCATCATTCAGAGATAGCCCGCTCAAAACAATGAATTTTCTTAAATCAAAGAGTTGAGACCGCCTTTAATCCATTATAAGTCACATAACTAGTTTCTTAACTCTAGGAATCCTTTCCTATCCAAGAAACCAGGGTTTCTTAGATATGGATCGAGGCTGATGTAGTTATACGAAAGCTCGTAACTAAAATGAATCTTCTCCTTTAAATAAAGAGAGCTTACCCCTGGGTTAGTACATTGGACCCAACGTAATGTGGCTTCGATGAACTTAACGTAAAGTTCGTCCCTGGCGGCACAAAGGCGATAGTATTCACTGTCCTTCGGTTTCATAGGCTTGATATGTTCTTTTGTTGGCTCGCAATAACTCAAATCCTCATTATTTTTCCCGCCCAAGTATTCAGGAATGTGTTTGGGCTCGATGAACTCGGCTAACTCAGTGTAGCCCTTAGTGAAATGGATTTTGGATGCAACAACTGGATCAAGCCAGTTCTTAATGACATTCCAAATGGTAGAGAAAATCCACGGGGCGTTATGAACAATAACAATCCCCAAAGACTCCGGGTAATGACTTTCGAACATAGAGGTTAAGAACTTGACTGGTCCATTATCTGCGTTCTTCATCAGAAACCCACTGAGATCAAACATCAAAGAGCACGTATCTACGGATTCATTGACATCACGCAAATAAAACCTGCACCATTCGATTATCAAAAGGGCAAACCGTTCGATCTCAGCAGGCAGAGTATCGGACGCAAAGTGTTTCTTAGATTGGAAGACAAAGAGGGGATTCTTATTCCTATCTTGGCCACGTACAAAAGATTTGCTGACAGTAAAGTTTTTGATAAAGCCTTCGTTTTTGCCCAAAACATACGATGGCGCATCACCTTCCGCCAACCAGTGTTCAATCATACACTCATTGTGTCTCCAGTTGAGGGTCTTTGTGAGCATGGCCATGGCGTCTTCATACTTACACTTACGGGCTCTGATATACCGTAGGACAAAGTTATCCACCAAATCGTTTTTCACAACTTTGAAAAGGGCCGAGTGGATGTGTGCCGGGTCATACTTGGAGAACTTTCGGCGAAACCCAGCTGTAGACCGAGCCGATACAGCAGACACAGAAGAATACAAACTGGTAGTCTCTGAAGAAGAGCCAAGCCTCGAAGATTCGATATTCAAAGATTTCAAATCCACAAGTTCGTCTGCGAGCGTTGATGTAGCGGTGACGAACGAATCAACGGATTCAGTGTCAGACTGATCGTCATCGTCTTCAGAACCAAAGTAATTGGTATAGTTTTGCTTATACGTATTGAAAAAGACATTTTTGGTCGATTCTGAAGCATCTAGCGTCCGCACATACTTCTCTTCTGCAGCCGATTGTAATTCCTTCATTCGTTTGGAACTCACAGGAGCTTTCTTTACCAGAGGAGACGGTTTCCGAGAAAAGAAGGACCGTTTCAGTGTCTGCGAGGAGTCTTTTTTTGACTCTTTAGATTCTTCGGGCTTCAAACCAGTCATCTGTTCTACCACATCAGAAACCACAAATGTCTCGGAATTTGATATATCGCAATCTGCAAGTTGGATATCGTAACCCCATAGAGCCAATAGCGTAGCCCAGCACTGTTTCAAGAGTACTTCATGTTCTGGGGTTAAAGATTGGATCCGGCCTGGCCGGTATTTGATCAGGGAGGGGTAGACCTGAGGAAAGTCGTCCATTTTAGTGACTTTTGCAAGGAGATGGCCGAGATTTCAGGGTTCTTTTGATGTCTATGTAGCGGGCTGAGCTCTTGAAACACGAAGGATGGAAGTGGGGGCGGGGGCGAGGTAATGACAGACGCGTCAAAGGGGTTTCTGGAAATTTACGGCGTCACGTCACAATTTTACAAATAAACCCGATTCTGACCGAGCTTCTCCTAGCGTAGTTTTGACCTTTTGCTAGTGGCACTTTAGGTAAGGTTGATTTGGTGGCAGAGGTACTGCAGCTAGAGTGGCTGCGAAAAGACGTAAGTTTCTATTTAAAGAGAAAGAGAAAGAGAAAGAGAAAGAGAAAGAGAAAGAGAAAGAGAAAGAGAAAGAGAAAGAGAAAGAGAAAGAGAAATAGAAAAGCTTTTCAAAGATTTTCTAATATGAAAATGAAGTTCAATCGTTTCCAATCCATTTTTGTTGATCACTTAAACTTTAATAAGTGATTAATACTGACCCTAATGGTCAATGCTGAACGCTTGATAGATCTTGTGACTTTAATATAGAAGATCCAACAGCACAAGGTTTCCTTAGGTCTTTATTTCTTGATCTCTTCACATTTTTCCTTTACCGACTTTGTTGCGAAACTCAAAAGTTGTCGAGAAACTGAATTTCTTCATTGCTTTGACATTGTATGGAAGTCTTCCAGTCAAAAAATGCCCCCAGGACATCAATAAAGCAGACGAAATTCAGGAGAGATATACGAGCAGCTTTCGATTGGCTTTCAAACAACATCAAAAAAAGTTTTAAAATATCAAGACAATGTTAATCGAAGTGATTATTGCTCCATAATAGTAGCCGCTCGACTTGTAGGGAATGTGCCAAAGTAGAGACTCTGAATTTTCAATCTTATACTTCGACTAAACCCGGTTTAAGGAAAGACTGATTCTTGCCAGTCCTCCAGTTTGAGACTTTAGCAAAAGAAAGAGCTTGAAGTACACATGACGTTTGGATCTTTAAAAGTTTCATTGAAGATATACGGTGTTTCAAATAAACCTTTAAATTTAGTACCTCTTTCTTTGACGCATTTGCGCAATCTTACGATTGCTGATGTTAGCAATAGGTGGAACAAATGGTTGTCCTGACATATCTCCAGGCCCTGCGCTTCCACCGAAGCCCGAGGGAGTAGCTTCTCTACTACCGGGTCCGAAATTGTTCGGACTTGTCCCAAAACTAGGAACACCTGCAACATTACTAGAGAAATTGAACCCACCTTGGGAATTGTTATCTCCGAAAGAAGGTTGTGGTGTGTGTCCGCCGAAGGAGGGTTGTGGTGTGTGTCCGCCAAAAGTCGAAGCTTTTTGCGCTGCGTTGTTACCGAATGGAGTCGGTTGAAATTGATTTTGTTGCATGTTACCACCAAAGTTAAATCCATTGTTGTGGTTGCCAATAACACTTGGTGTGCCACTTTTGGAGCCATTACCAAAGGCATTATTTGGAGCGGGGTTGTTACCAAAACCTCCAAACCCTGGATTACCGTTAGAAGTCATCAGAGATGTATTGTTTTGAGTGCTGGCACCGAATCCAAACCCACTAGGAAGTGAGGTTGTAGATGCGGAAGAAATTCCTCCCAAAGCCTTGCTGCTGAAACTAAACCCACCAGTCTTTTGAGCTGCAGGCTGTCCAAAAGGAGCAACAGGCGTCGATGGTTTGCTTAAACTATCCACAGAGAAACTGAATGCAGGGGCTGGTGCATTGCCTCCACCACCGAAGATTGCTGCTGGATCTGCCGAAGAACTGGCACCAAAATTGAAGGCTATTTTTGGAGCTTCCGGCTGAGGTGTCGAGGTCAGACTTTGCCCGAAAGAAGGAATCACAGCAGGTTTGGACATTGCAGCAGAAGGTGCATCAGAAAAGGAGTTAGATGGTTTGAGTCCTGAAGTCAATGGGCTAGATACAGCACCAAAAGCGGTTGATCCAGGGCCTTTGCTCGACAGAAGGCCACCCGTTGAAGAGGACGGTTTCGTATCTGTGGACTCGGATTGCCCAAATAACGAGGGCTTGGCTGCACTCAATGCATCAGGCTTAGCTGAGCCAAACAAAAATGATGGTTTTGATTGCTTTTCAGATTCGGAGACAGCTGAAGTAGAATTATCATCCTTGGGTTTGTTGTCCAGTTTCGTGGCGGTTTGTCCAAAAGAGAATGCAGGAGCTGGGGAATCAGTTGTCGATGATGCTGTTTTACCAAAAGAAAGGGTGGGTGTTTTTGATTCACCTGCAGTTTTCTCAGATGAAGAGCCAAACAAAGTAGAGTTGGATCCTGGAGCTTGTCCTGTGGCGTCTGATTTAGCACCAAAGAGCCCAACAGGTGCGCTCTTAGAAGCAGCACCAAACAATGACGGCCCACTTGAGTTATTGGCTGAAGCACCGAAGGAAAATGTTGAAGGAGTAGCTTTATCAGTGTTCTGAGTTTTGGACTCTTGATCTTTGATTTTAGAGCCGAAATTAAGAGTCGAGGCAGAATTGGTCTTCGAAGAATCTTCCTTGGCCTTTGAGGAGAAGAGGAATGATGAATTATCCGAAGGCTGTCCAAAACTGAACAGCGGCTTACTATCATTTTTCTCTTTCAGGGCAGTCGATCCAAAAGAACTTGTCTCGTCTAGGTCTGGTTTTGTACATGAAAGAGAAAACGCAGGTTTCGCGGTTATAGAAGTTTTAGTAGATGCAGCTTCTGTAGTACCGAAGGAGAACTTTGGGGGATCAACAATTGAATTCTTCGTTGCATCAGCTGGTTTGCTTCCAAAAAGCTGAAATGACGGAGAGCTTGAAGTACCGGTGTTTTGTTTTGTAGAGGAGGAAGAGAAAGACTTTGAATGAGTATCTGGAGCAAAGTTCAATTTAGGCTTTGAGGCATCTTCGTTGACAGGGCGAGACTTTTTTCTTACCCTAGCTTCATCGTCTTCATCAGGAGTTGTGCGAGAAAAAAGGGTCTCTTGTGGCTGTAAATCAGAAACAGCTAGAGGGTAAGAGGAAAGTTTACTCTTTTCAGACACATTTACCCGAGGAGCTGTTGAGCCAAACAGAATTGAAGTAGCCTGATCGTTTTGGGAGAGAATTGGGGCGATAGCTTTCTTATCGATATCGAATTTGAAGCCAGAACTGGGGCCCGTTGTTGACTTTTTCGCAAGTGTGGGTGTTTCCTTGACTTGGATTAAGCTGGAGAGAGGTTTGACATCAGTCGCAAGTTCGGACGACGAAGGATCGCTCGTTGCTTTCCCTGTACGCAATGCATTTTCCAAGCCGGCGCGTTCGCTAAGCTTTTTCTTCAATTTGAAGGAGGGTTCATGATCCTGGTCAGGAAGGAGTTCCTCTTGCAGGTTGGAAATCTTGGCAGGAAACTTAGGCACACTAAGGTCACCTAAGAACCCTTTCATACTGGAGCCTTGGTCGATGGGCGCCTGTGTTTCAACAGGATCATAAGAAAACGAGCCACTGAAAAAACCCTTCGCTTTGTGAGTGTTTCTCTGTTTGCGGTTTTTAAGGGCCAACTTCTTACGCAAAGCAGAGAAATGTAATGTCTTATCGAGGTACTCCAGATTATGTGTTTGAGTAGAGCAATCCACTTTGTTGTTTGGTCTATTGATAGACACAGTTTCGTCAGGATCAACCATATATTTCATGGTATTACGCAAGTGTTCACTAACTTCGACTGACTTTTTTAACTTGAGCATCTGGTAACGTTCTCTAGGATCGAGATTTATAAAAGGTGGACGTACAAGATTCCCCTCCTCATCACAATACAAGGGAGAATATTCATCTCCACCTGTAAATGGTGTTTGCTCATCGCCTTCTAGCATCATCTCCATAGGCTCCATGGGATCCATCGGTAGGATCGGGTTACGAGGTACATAAACGCTTGGAGAAACTTCTTTGGTACCACCCAGAAGTGCATCATCTAGGTTCGGCAATACATTCCCGTTAAAAGTTTGCTGTTCTGTTCGAAGGTAATCGCTCACCGTTTCATATCGGGTAGATGGGTGCTGTACACTGAGGGATGCCCGAGGAACCGCTTGACTTGCAAGTCGTAAACTCTCAATGACCGAGTTCTGACGTTTACGTGATACAAACGCCGTTGGAATGTTGGCATCAATATCGTTTTGGCTTGTGTTGGAGTCCATCGGGAGTGCCGGTGTTGGCTTGGGTAAGGTGAAGACGTCTTTGATGGCCGAAAAGACTCGAACAAGTCGCCATTTCAGGGAGTGTTCGTCAGGCCCAAGATGAGTCGAAGGACTGATAGATCTTTTCATGGATCAATTGATTTGGTGAAGAATAACGTTTTGGTAGTTGTTGATGATGGAAGATGGAGAAGAGAGTCGATATGCACACTTGGGACAAACAGTTGCGAAAAAGGAAAAACATGGCAAGAGCAACAACACCCATAACAAAAGAGGAAATAATGATTAATTTCTGATGGGAAATTTGATTTTTAGTTCCCTTTCAATTTCAAATTTCCCTTTTTGGGAGTTTTTCGTTTCATTTGCCTTTTGTTTTGTTTTGGTTGCAATGAACTCTGCTAGCTCATCTTAGATACCTGTCTGGTGACAATTTGCAGCCATTCAAACAACTCAAACCATTTGGAAATTTGGAAATTTGGAAATTTAAATGCTCAGCAATTGCGTGAAATTTGTCGAATTTCGGACCTTCTCGAATTTCCCTGCTTTAGTCCATGCAACACATCACTAATAGAGGGTCCTGCCTCACACTATTGCGCCAGGTCACTATTTAAACTCAACATGTCAAAAACAGCCTTCTTGAACTGCACAGGTTGGTCACTAGCATTGAACATTAGCGGCAGTCCAATTACATCCGAATAACTATCATTATAGGAGTCATAATATGACTGCGCTGGATTCCGAAGTCCAACTAATGGATCATCACGAGCGACCTCGTCAATCTCCTTAACCAATTTGATCATAGAGTTTTCTCCATAGTTAACTCCATACAGAACTGATAACGGAATTATACCTTGCACCCATGCATCTACGATTCTTGCACGCTGCTTAGTCCCCAAACGAGAGATTGGGAACTCACCTTTCTTAATAAAGGCAACAATATCCACTACAATGTGATGCTTGCTGAAAACAGTGTTCGTGATAAGGGGAACAAGTGAAGAGAGATTCCGGCTTCTTTTCGCCTCACACACAACAATCACATAATCTGAACACTTGAAGATACATGACCCATTCTTATAGATGTCTGAATGGCACAGCTCAATCGTGTTTTCAATGTCCATAGGAAAATGATGCAAACCCATCAGTTCGAAAGTATCCGAAATCTTTCCAAGGACAAATAAAGGCTGGAATGTAGTTACCACGTCTTCATCACCAGGGGTTTTCGCCAATTTAGAAATGGAAATATTATGAAGGAAACCCAAATCTCCAGTTCTCAAGTATGTGATGTCGGGATTTCCATCAACAATCCTTCCCTTAAATTGTTTGGAGGTGAAAAAATCCTGAGGTCCCTTTGGTCCATTTGTGAACGATGCAAGGTTTGCTTCTGAGCTGACCCATATTTCTCCGAATTCACCCTCTTTACACACCTTGCAAGTTTCTGGATTGACAATTGCAATTTGGGCACATACTGGTATCATACCTGAGTCTTGCACCCTAAGTGCATTAGGAAAGTCAGCTTGGTTAACAATAGACACATAACCTTGTCTCAATGCAAGAGGATCCAAGAACAAGTCAACCGGAGCGACTTTCATGTAAGAACGAGTTGAAATGATCGGGTTGAAGTAGTGAGTATAAACTGCAGACATTGACGCAGCACTTATTCTCGCGGATTGAAAGATCTTGGCAATTTTCTTCAACAAATCAACTTCAACTCTGTTTTCAGTACTTATCATCATATTGCGCAACGATGAAAGATCCAAGCCTTTTGGTGTGAATTTTGCAACAGCATACTTCAACATTTGCTCTGTTACGAAGACATCCTTCACTTTGAACTTTTGAAGCAGTTGAAAGAATGATAATGGGGTTTCAGCGAATGCCACAGGAGAGCATAAGATCGTGCTTGTGCCTAAATAAACACCCAACAAGGCTGACTGAATGAACCCTATACCTGAAAAGTGTCGAACACAACCAACAATTGACGACTTGTGTGAGAGTTTGCAAGTAACCTTGAATATCTTACAGATATTCATCAAGTTTTGATGACTGAGGTTCGCTGCCACTCTATAGTGATCCGAAGTAAAGTTCAACCACACTAAACATGTTGTTTTTTCATCGCGAAAGTTGACAGTAGCCTGGTATTTAGCAAGCTTGGAATTTAAGGCGGCGATGCTCGAGACTTTGGTAATTTTTGAAGTGTTCTTGAATCGGATGGGAGAAGGTCGGCGCTGGTTCATTTTCTTTACAGAGTCAGACACCGGTGCCATCTTCATAAACCGTTCAACTTCATCGTTTACCAAAACCTCTTTAACATCGAAATCTTTAATGATTCCAACGAATGCCGGGAAGTCTTCTCCAATCCTGTTTGTATCGAATGGAAGCATTGGAATGGGAATAAATCCGCATATGAAGCATGCAAATAATGCTATGATAAACTCTTCGGACAAAGAATACATCAAAATGATATGCTGACCTGGTTTGATGGTAGTTTTCTCAATAAAGTACTGACATACAGCGTAGACACGTGCTTCGAACTTCTTCCAGGTTAATGGTTTGTTCTTTCCTCCACTTTCAATGTTGTGAAAGGCGATGGAATCACCGCTTGTTGCAACACGGAACTTTAGTAGGTCCACAATCGTTTTGAAATCAGTTATTAGTGCTTCTGTTCGATCATCTTTCATCTTCTCCACGGGCTCGTATGTCGAGTATTGTTCTGGGAAGCCAATGAGAGACGAGGAACGAAGTTCAGAAGCAAAAGGGGACCAAATTCCACCAATGATATCTTCACCATGAGGAATCATACTAATAGATTGCCTGATGAAAAACTTGACAAATTCAGATTGTAAATTTCCCTCCAAGAATCGTTTTTTGCAAAGCATGTTTGCGATCTCCATTCCTCCACTTCGCATAATCTTGGGAAGAACGTCGATATCAACGACCATGACGCAAAAAAGCCGCAACTGATGCCTATGGTTCAAGGTATCGAAGCATTTTTGGGCGATAGCATTCAAAACTGGCTCGTTAAGAGGAGCTGCATTGTAATCAAACTTGTCTTTCGTCTTCAGTCCATTTGAATTAGTGGGTTCGATATCGTCTAAAACTTTCCGTACAATCTCAGCTTCAACGATTGCAACAGGAAGGTATTCGTTTCCGATGAATATATCAAATATTGTACAATCGTAGACTTGTCTCACTTCTGAGGCCAACGTTGCCAATAAATGAGATGAATAGTAATATCGCATTCCACTCTCAGGAACGTTCAATCTCTGATGTTTCTTTTTCACCTTCTGGTCAATCCAGCTGTACCGTTGTCGAATTCTATCCTCGTATAATCCTAAAACATACACTTTGCCATTCCAGGTGAATCCCAATAGACCAGTGCGTAGAAAATCCATTTCTAGTAGCCCACTGGCATCACGACATTTTGCATGGAAAATCAGTTTGGATTCTTTCTTAAGTCCATAGAACCCACCAGAGAGACAAGGGCTATCCACCCAAATTTCCCCTAGTTCTCCTTTTCGAACAACCGTGGACGATTCGGGATTGACTACTGCTAAAGCAGCATCAGGCAACGGATATCCGAAGGCATCGACACGCAAACTCTCCTGATCATGTTCATCATGTTCAAACGGGTCCAGTTCTATGACTTTCACAAAGTTCTGTGTTAGGGCTTCTTTGTCGATCAACACGGAAGAAATATCATCTCCCGCCTTTCCGTTAATATCAATACCCATATTTTCAGGCTTGCCGATCCAGTCTCTCATAGAAATGACCATACCTCCATAATCGCTGAGAGTGAGAAGTGGGATAATCACATTACGGGCTTGCTGGCATCCTAGAGGTTTTAGGTATCTCTCGGTTAAGACTTCAACGAAATCACCGTCAACTGTCAACGCATTTATTAAGACCCATTTGATTGTCGAGAAATCGACACGTTGTGTTTTGGAAAAGTATCTGGTTGCATTTGGCGACTGTTGATAGTCATAGGTGACCCGTTTCAAACCTATGAAATCGGCCAAGAGAAGATTGGCACGACACTTGGTGACAATGTTGGCATAGAGTCCCTGTACCTCCATGACCTTTGGAGGAGCCCACACAAGCATATTGCCTGAATATATGGTGAACATTATACCCATGATTAGACCAATGGAGGTTCTAATATCCATGGTAGACAAAAACACACGTTTTGCTTTCGTGATTGAGCTCAAAAGGTCTTTGATACTTCCACAGGATTCGGGCAGACTCAGCAAAGAAATATCCAAGGAGTTCATTTGATGGAGAATAGTTCTGTGGCTCAAAGGAATGCCTCGTAATTCTCCAACAGGAGAGCGGGAGAATTCAATATATGCCAAATCGTTTTTGCTGTCTGGCGTTTTTCGTTTGCTTTTGCTAAAGAAACTTTCGATCTCCGAGTTTCTTGCGGACCCTAAGTCAGTAGTTTTAAGACGAGACACTTTAGGCGGCCATTGAATAGACAGGTTTGCAGCCCCAAGCTTTTCGAGTTCTTTAGATACAGAGTCAGACATGAGAACCAACAGAGAGCCAGTGAGCTGCAAAATATCAAACATTTCAACCAAGGCAATATCGTTGTGGATAGGAATGGCAGTTATATTGGCCATATAGCACGCAAACAACGATACAGCAAAATCACACACTTCGTGCTCCTTATACAACAAAACAACTATATCGGAAGTTTTATGAGTCAATCGATGTTTGAGCTCGATTGCAACCTTGACGGCTTTGAAAAGCAACTTCTCCCACAGGAGACTTTGAAGCACTTTCCCCTTAGCATCCAACACAGTAAAAATGGGTTCCGGCCCATACTTTTCCGCCCGTTGTTTCATGATATAAATAAGCGATTCTCGGGTTAACATGGCAATATCAGTACGCTTCCGAGGCAAGAGAATCTTCTCTAATTGGTCAGGATCTAGTTGAACATCCATCTGGTCCATATGCTGCTGTTGATGGATCCTTGCCACCTCTTTCATGATTTCTTCTCGACGATTAATGTATGTCCATTGATCAATGCTTTTGTTTACATTGAAATCTTCTTCCAATTTTTGTAGGAGTAAGTTCATATCCGGCGGGATATCTTGTGATCCCCCAATGTACCCAGCAGGAGCAGCACCGACACCTCTAGAGTCAGGGCCGTCTATTGGGACGGATGAAGAGCCCATAGTCATTATTAGAAAAGACTAGAAATGGAGTGGATTCTTGCTTAGATTAGAGAAGAAGTGTTGTTCTTTGGTAATCTATCGTACTCTGGGAGCAGGTTTCTGTGCATGCAATATAATAAAAGAGAATGAGTGGTGGGGTTACAGACTAAGCGAAGAATAGTTGGATTTAGAGGTTAGAAACTTACGAATTGTTTACTTGGAAATTGTTTGAACAGGTTGCTTATGTTTGTTTGGTTTTTTGTTGTCGATTAGGGGATGACGTCATTGTTTCTCTGGTGATGGTCGGTGAGGGTAGAAGAGAAGGATTGGTCAAGGTGGGTAGATGAGACAAGGAGGGGGTAGTCAGAAATGGGAACAACGAATTTGACAAACTTTATTTTTGATTGTCAAGTTGTTTCCATTGAAAACTGTCCTGGGCAGCCATACCAGATATCTTCAACCAGTTCCAGTAATTCCAGTAATTCCAGTAGTTCCAGTAGTCCCAGTAGTTCCAGCAGTTCCGATAATTCTAACAGTTCTAACAAAATAACCCTAGAAGAATATCTCTAAAAGATCCAGCACTTTCTTATACGGTGCTCCCTGAATATCATCCAAGTCCGTCATCAAGTTACCCACGTTAAGATAAGCTGATTAACACAACGCCTGAAAATCAAAAGCCTTTCAACTTTAAAATTTCAACTTTAAAACTTCAAAACTCCCGCATCTACCAAAGAACTATGCTGTACAGTTCTCCATAGCTTACCTAATAGTCTTTTACAAGAGCAACTCTGTTAATAAATCGACAATTACTGAAATTGAACAATAACTCTTGTCGATAATTTCTGTTTGTATCTTTTTTATTGACCCTTCTTCCTTCGATCTGTTGTTATTATCCATATCTTTTCATTATTTCATCAATTCATCAGTTCGGTTCATCCCGACTCACACCTTGTCAATTCATATCAATAATTCATTAAAGAAATGACTAAGGGTCTGCAACCGGACCAGTATTAATGGCATCAGGAGGAACCGGAATCCCCTTCTGTTCACAGAGTTTCACCAACTTGGCATTCTCCTCTCGTAACTGTTCAATGTAATCTCCGCTTTTCTGAAGAATAGTCAACTCAGAACGACTCTCCTTCTGCAGGAGTGATGGCGTCAACAGAACTATCTTATCGAATTCGGCTCTGATGTTCCCTCTTCGTTTCTGTTCTGAAGCTATATGGTGTGCCTAGGAAGTTAGTTGTTGTTCGGCCAATGGTCTACTTGAAACATACTTTTTTTTCCTCTTCTGTGAGAATTGAAGGTTTATTGATGTCTTCGGGCATTTTGGTTTTCGAGTAAAATCGTGTATGAATTTGGTAAATGGCCAATAATGTTAGAATTGTGGAGATTTAGTGGAAATTACTCGGACTGCAGGTAATTTGTTACCCGATTAGGAAGGTCCTCACTGCCTTTTCTACAAACTAGGCAGCATAATAGATAACACAAAAAAGCAGAAACAACGTAAATTGAACCAGAGCATAAAAAATAATAAGCCCTCTCCCAGGGATGATTCGAACATCCGATTTCAAGATGACAGTACTTTACAGTCTTGCGCCTTAACCTGCTAGGCCACCGGGAGCTGGTTATTATACCTATGTTTTTGGATGGATATGACAACACAAAAGAAAGAGAGTTATAGGTTTGGGGGAGTTTTTGAAAGTTTTTTATTTTGAAATCTTATTGTTTTAAGTCGTTTTACAAGTAAAAATTTATTGTTTGGTTACGATTTTGATGGTTTTTGTGTAGATAGTTTTGGTTTTGAAATCTGTTGAAAGTGTTAAATAGTAAGGGTCTTGGGAAGTGGAATGATGAAAGACAGAGTGGGAAAGCATCTAAAAGTCAAATATTGTATCAACTACTTCATTCTTTGTAACAGTGGTACTATTGTCACTTAGGTAGACTCTTATTCTAGAAGTAACTATTAAGAATCCTGAGCTATTTGATGTTTGTGTTTTCTTGGAATGCTGTAAGAGATACGTTGGTGACGTATTAAATTCAGGCTTCTTTTCCTGAGAGAACTACAAATTAAGTAATTGAGTCGGTAGTCCGGATTCCAACATGTAGTTACTTAGCACTTATCAAATAGTTATAATTACTCCTTTTTTTCCTCTCTCCTTCTCTATAAATTCATTATTGTGTTTCAATTTAGATGATTCACTTAAATATGACCAGTTCAACACTTCAATAAAGTTGTATTGGTAACGCATGATAAAGAAGTAGATTGAATAGTAATTGGGTCACCTCCATTATTGGGAACCCAGTCCGAATACTCAATACTGTCGCCATAAAGAAAATTCAGTGTCACTGTTATGTTTCTCTGTTCCTTAATATCCACTTTACTAGTGGCCACTTCTGCTTGTAGCTGAAAGATTTGACCTGGATTAATATTACAAATTAGCTTCTCGTCACGGGAATTGATGTAACCTAAATGAAACAGAGCTCCTGTTTCAAAACCAATTATGGTCATGAGCATACGTGGACCGGACTCAAATAGAATGGTCCGGGAAAATGTCTTGGTAATACTAGTCATAGAGTCACTAAACCGATTATCAACACAGCCTTGGATGGGAACAGACTCAAACACCGTGACGTTCGGTTGGATGGAACTAATCCTAGTTTGAACATATGTTAATGATGTTGCAAGACCGGCTAGATACCATTTCTTGTGTTTCTTGGTGGTTTTGTATGTCTTCGAATTGTCGCCTAGAAGATACTCTGGAACAATGATGGAATTATCATCAGTGACAAAGACCAAAGCTTGCATTTTTAGCAATCCCGCAGTGATTTCATCGCCAGTCTTAATCTGATAAAACTGCACTTTTTCAAACGAATTGGCCATAATGCATGCTAACAAGGTCAATATCGTAGCCAATAGTGTCGCTCCAAGCATGGTTTCTAACTGTTTCAGTACGATCTAAAAGACGAGTTAAATTTGTTTCTTTACCAAGTGAATTCTAAAGTAAAAGTGATTTGAACTGAAAATATTTATCCAGATGTGCAGTTGTTTTTTGAGGCTACATTTCTATTCTGCCTGATATATGTTATCCCATATAACCTTCAGGTGTACCATGGACAAAAAGTGGAATAGATTTATTTAAACCAGGTAAATCATGTACTGAAAAAATTGAAACAAATTCTTGAAAATATTTCATTTTAAAAAACTTTCTCTTTTTATGTATTAATTGGTTTTATAACTCTACGTCCTGCATATAATACGAGTTGTGAAAAGTTCAATTTCACTAATCATCTACCCACTACAAGTCAAAACCAACAAGATGCCATTCAGATTTCCTGTCAAGTTTGAACTTCCCAAACACTGTTATATTAATGCCAGAGTGCTCAAAGATCAGTTCAAACGGTTACAAGTGGAGGAGCATGAAGTGACTAGAAAAGCCCTCAAGTACATAGCCAGAAACACCGAGATGCCGGCCAAAGCACGTTTGGAGGCTCAATTACAACTTGCTGCTATGCCAAAGTATACTTGTGCTACGCAAATCAGAGACAGATGTGTTGCTTCTGGCCACTCTAGATCTGTTCTTGCAGACTTCAAGTTGAACAGAACTGCGTTCAGAAACAGAGCTTTGGCTGGCCAAATTCCAGGTGTTGTTAAGGCTTCTTGGTAAATGTATATAGTAATGTAAATATTAGTGATGGGAGAGATGTAGGGAAGACTTTAAAGGGATGGAGATGAAGAGGGAGGAGAGAGAGAGAAGGAGCAGAAGTAGGAGAAGGAGCAGAAGTAGGAGAAGAACAAGGAGCACGAGAATAAGGAGAAGAAGTAATAAGACTTTATAATAAAAAAGAGCTTTTTCGCAGTGTGGTTTTACTGAATCTAAGCACTTTTTAGGCTTTTAAAAACTCAAAAGGTTCAATGGATCAAGTGGATCATACAACTGGTGGAATTCCAGAACCCCCAATGCGGAAGAGCTAGCTGAATGGCAGTCGTATTAAAAAACTCCGTCATAATTTGAAGAATATTGAGCTCACCTAAATTATGAGAAAGAAACTTCGAACCTGTCTTACTATTGTTTCATTCTGTGCCAGTGAAGCAAGCAGATTATTCTGAGAACCAGAGTATCAGAAAAGACAAAATTATTCAAAAAATTAAAGCAAATTTTCTTAAACCAGTGACTCTGATTGAATTTTGGAGTTCTGTCCAGGTAACAATGTGGACCCAGTAGGAATATATTGAGCAATAGAATTGTGGATCGGTACAATTGTGGACCGTCGAATTGTGGATGTGTGGATGTGCAACACGGCAAAATAGAATAATCTCCGAACCTTCAGGATTCGCTTCATCCAAGAAAAATCCATACAACTGTTAATTGTTCATTGGCTGTTTCTCTTTCGGTCCTCATACATGCCCCCGATACATCCCCTACCTTACTTTTTGCAACCACAACAACCAAAGCAAAGAGAAACAAACATAATACAAAAACATCTTTTCTAAATCAAAAACATCTTTCCCTTTTACTTTCCCCCTTCTGTTTTTATTTTTTCGTTACTTCAAATGTCTCCATATAATCTCAACTTATCAATTGTCGAATCATCTTACCAGAATTGTCTGATAACATAAATGTAGATCTACTTTAACCAGGAAGATCTCTCAATCACGAAATCATTTTTAACTATTTGAAATTGTTTTGTTTCTAAAACACATCGAATTTCGAATTTTGGATTTCGGATTCCGATACCGTCCGTGTTCGTACTCTTTGCTTTCTTCTGTTTCTGTTTCATGTCTCTTCATTTTACTAGTGTCTTGGCGTCGATCTCCTCAGTTTTTGCACCAGCCCTTCAATTTTTTGCATCAGTGATTGCTTCAGTAGTTTACATTTTTTTCCATTTTTTACAACAACACTTTTAAGTTTTCGTCTGTTTTCACTACGATCTTCATTTTTGCTTTTGTTTACTTTATCGTTTCTTTTCTTGTTCTTGCCTTTCACTTTTTCCCCTCCAATAATTGCCGTACATACTCCACTACCCTCCCTACAACAATAAGGCATGTCACCCACAAACAGCACCACACATATCGTGGAAATTTTTATAAAAGTTAGATATTTGTCTTCACTAATAAATAGAAGAATTTAAAATTTATCGCCCTAAGTTCGTTTTTTTCACCACTCCATTCTCCTCCTGCCCCAGGTCTATCGCCCGTCTTGCTTTCGTACTCCTGCAGCAAAGCTACCCCAGCCAATGCAGTCTCCGTTTCAGAATGCAGGATTAGTTCAAGAAAATACAATGCCTGTACTGCACATGGAATCGGCCGTTATCTCGTTCCGAGTTTCAGCGCCGTAATTCTGACATCTCATTCCCCAACCTTTAAATACCGCCTTACCCCCCCAATCATTTCTACACACAAATCTGGAATTTATAACTTTACAACTCTTGAATTGCGATTATTGGTTATCGATTTTTCAAGATCTCAATTTAATTTTCCAACAATCGCCTTGTTCTCGTCTGCGATTTAACTTTTGTATCATTTATTAGCTACTTCTTTTCCCCTCCCCCTATCATCGGAATAACTATCGATAGTTTAATATCGAAAACGTTCCAAGAGATCCGAAATCTGGAACCTGAAATCTCAAATCTCAAATCTGATCTGATCTCCTGATCTGATCTGTCAATAAACTTGTTGAAATTCCTTACCATTCATCAACTTGCTTTGTTTCTACTAGTTCCTCCAGGTGTGTGGTTTTCTTGCTCCTCGATGGAATGCAATGATTCTCGTCAACAATAAACAATCTTCGTCGGAGAGAAAACCTCAACGGTTCTTGGGGGGTCTCCTCAAGAAAAATTTTACTTGGAAAAAATCTGCCAACTCAGTGACATCCTCTTTGGACCACCTTCTGTTGCAGTATGCCACACCATCCGACATAAGCGCATTGGCATCGAAATCGAAATCGAAATCGAATGCCACATCGAAATCGAATGCGAAATTCAAATCTACTTCGGCTTCGATATCGACATCGGCTTCGACATCGGAACCGGCATCGGAACCAGCTTCGGAACCAGCTTCGACTCCTCCCTCTATACCCGATGTCACTTTCCAAAATGGCTCTCCACAAAAACGAACAGAATCTTTTGACTCTGATACAATTTTGAACGTTCTGTCGTCGCAGTCTGGGACCACCTCTAAAATGTTGGCCCCTAACTTCGGAACGAACTACACCACTTACGCCAACTACTTAGACGAAACTTTGGTGCCTAGAACTTCTATTATTCACGGAATCTCATCCAGTGAAAACAGCTCAGATACACCTTTTAATACAGAATGTATCTCGCTTTCAAACAGCGATTTGACCTCGGAAATGAATCTTGATACCGCCTTTGACAGCTATTTCTGCTCGTCAAAGCCATTGCCAAATATTTCGGAAACGCTTCCTTACAATGAGCATTCTGAGGAGAGCCTCTCCGACTACTGTCCTTCGGGCTATCATCCAGTTAGAATTGGCGATGAGTTCACATCAGATATCAGTCGCTATCGCGTTTTGCGCAAGCTTGGTTGGGGCCACTTTTCGACTGTATGGCTTTGTTCGTCGCTTATTTCTGGCGACTTTGTAGCGCTTAAGATTGTGAAACTGGGCAAGAATTATACAGAGGCTGCACTTGACGAAATAAGTGTTCTCAAGCAGCTACATGAAGAGGCAAAGGATATCACTGATAAAGGGATGCCCATAATCTCTTTATTGGATAATTTTACCATCGAGGGCCCCAATGGCACTCATTTGGCCTTGGCTTTTGAACTTATGGGTGAAAACTTGCTCCACTTAATTCTTAAGAAGAAAGCAGAAAAATTCAAGGCTGTATCCACCAAGAAGAATGCTTCTCCTGATCTTCTTTCTTTTGAAACCATTAAATCGATTGTATTGCAACTTCTTGAAGCAACAGACTTCTTGCATCGCCACTCAGTGATTCACACAGACTTGAAACCTGAAAATATTCTTTTGGCTTATAACGGTAATCTCTCAAAAGATATTTATCCTGAACGGGTGCCTTCACAGTTTCAAATTCTTCCCTCACAGCCATTACTTCACTCGGAGAAGGCACAAGAGTCGATTAAACTTAAAGTCGCTGATCTTGGAAACGCAACCTTATGCAATCTTCATTTGAGCGATCATATACAAACGCGCCAATACAGAGCTCCTGAGATTTTGTTGGGTCATTGTTGGGGTGCGCTGGCTGATGTCTGGTCCATTGGCTGCCTTATTTTCGAAATTCTTACTGGAGATTATCTTTTTGAGCCAATCGCAGGTTCTTCATTCTCGAAGGATGAAGATCACTTGGCGCAAATTATCGAGCTTTTGGGCGAGTTCCCTTCTTCTGATTATGCGCGTGATTGCAACCACTACCGCAAGTACTTTAAGGATGACAGTTCTTTAAGAAACATTCATAACCTTAAGTACTGGTCTTTGGAAAGCGTTTTGGAGGAGAAGTATAAGTTTGACATGGATGATGATAACATGAAGTTGCTCTGTGATCTTATGCTTAAATGTCTCCAATACGATCTTGACAAGAGGTATGATTGTGGATCGCTCATGTCTCATCCTTTCTTCAGAGCAGATGCTAAGTTTGTTCAGCGGGAATGTGATGAACTCCCCAACTATAACTATAAAATTCCTGGCTTCACATGCGAAGAGCCAATGTGTACATTATTTTAATTCTTTGTTTCAATTTCCAGACCTGGTGTTTTCGCTTTTATATACTTTCAACGACATTTAAAGAAGTGATTCTGTAGTTGTTTAAATGTGATGGTGTCTTCAGCAACATCTATCTCTGGATCGTATGGGTCAATTGAAGGGTCTGGTTTTCTTAGATTCACAATCTTCTTTTCCGGTTTATTGGTTTCTTTTGGAGTTAATTCTGAATTTTGTATTCTTTTGTTAGTTTTGGTGCACTCACTGCTTTGTGTACCTTGGTTTGTGCTTTGTTCTGGATCAGTCTTGACTGTTTTAGTACGGGCTTCAGTCTCTTGTACATTGCTCTTGATAGCTTCACTGAAATCAGTAGATTTGTCAACATTATTATCATTCAAAGGTATCCTCTTTGTTTCTTCAGATTCTTCTTTGGTCTTTCTTTCAGTCACTGCGACGTCTGAAAAGACATCTGTGGCGCTGGTAATAGTACTAATATTGTTGGAAATAACCACATCTTTTTGTTTTTCTTTCTTGTCTTTATTCTTTAGATCTTGCAGACGTTTCGGAAGTGCATTGGAGTCTCGTTTCTTGACATCGTGGGCAGATTTCATCACAAATGTGGTCACCTCCAAATCTTCATCCTCTTCAAGATCTAGTCTTAAGGTAACCTTAGGTTTCTTAATTTCGGGTTTTACCAATTTTACCGGCTTTACCGGTTTCTCAAAGAGGTTGGACTCTTCTATGACATCTTTGAAGAATGGTACTGGAACAAGGGTATCAGTAATAGTGATTGGAAAAAGAGGCTCTTCGCTATCGGGTTTCATTTCCCCTTGCAGAATCGCTATCAAATTATAAATTGTAGTATTGGACACTTTGCCAATAATGACAAATTGTGAATTGAACTCAGAACATGGCTTGGTAGTAATGAAGAACCCATTAGCCGTCGCCTTAGGACCTCCCTTGGTGCCTTCTTTGTGATTATTATCAATATTTAGTAGACCAACATCTCCTTTCCCGTCAAATTTCAACCGAGAGTGAAATTCTCTAGCTATAGGCCTTGTGTCGTCTGTGGCTGCTACTTCAACTGTCTCCAGAGTGATCTTACCAAAGTTGCACCCATTAAACCGTTTATTGACACAATTTTCAATAAAGGCTCTACACAGGGACGGCAACTGTTCCGGGTATAGGTTTATTTCGATTTCGCCTTTGGTTGTGACCAAAATCACCTTAGCTTTGGGTAAAAGACTCATGGTAGAAGGGAAAGAAATCTGGGGACGACAAGAAGCTTTCATGATATGACTTGGGGGCAATCAAATAAGAATTTTTTATCGACAAAGTGTTTGATAAGGTGTGAAAGATGTTGGGAGATAGTATATTTAGACATTATTTTTGGTGTAAGAAGATGTTTTGGTTGCTGCAAAAAGATGTCGTTGCTGCAAAAAGATGTCATTGCCGCAAAAGAGAGGTAATTAGTGCAGAAGAGAGGTAATTAGTGCAGAAGAGAAGTAACTAGTATACAAGATAATAAGAGCAATTCTTTTCTTCTTATTTCGCTGCACTTCTACAATGTTACCTGTTTTTAGACTGTGTGTTTCTAGTATATAGAAGACAGTCCCCAATTAGGAACTAGGACTTTCAGTCGCCTTGTTCATGGAACTGATAAGGGACCTCAGGATGGAATATATGAATGATTCATAACGTCCTTTATGAAAAGAGAACAGGAAATTGGAGAAAACAAATGCCCGAATGGACATTGGAGAACTTGTAGATAAGTTCCCGTTGTATCTGAAAGAAATGTTTCAACAAATTCATTAAGATGAAAAGTTTCCGTTATTATAATTAAATATCAAATACATTGCAAGTTTTGCTTCTTTGACTTCTGTCACTGCTTTCTTAATTAATGCTCTATGACTCAAAGCTACAACGATTTTATTCTAAAACATGATCTATCATGGAAACTATAAAATATCTATCTTAAAACCTTGCTTCGGAAAGAAACTGAAAGCAAAAACATAAAAGTATTTTTGCAAAAGTATCATCGGATAAATCGATGAATCGATACCTTAGGTGGCATACTTGGATTTGGCACGAAGCTTTGGTCCGTTAAGGTAGAAGCAAACGGGAACAGAAATCATCGCAATACATGCAAAAGCAAGAATCATAGTGCCCCAAGCAACTGGATACTTTGGAGTCAGCAAATTGTTAAACAAGGCCTTTCCAAAGAGCGGGAACGCACCAGCCATAATACTTCTAAACAAGGCATTTCCTGCAAATACAGAAGCCAAATACCTCCAGAACGACATACTCAAGTAGTTGAAAAGGGTCTGGAAGACAATGAATGAACCAGCTGCAAAAATAGCGGTTCCAATCATAGGTGCAATCCAGTGCACTGATGGGGTTGCAGTCCAGGCAAAAATAATTAATCCAATGGGCATTAAAACACCTCCGAAAATGGATGTTGGAATAAATACTTCAGGGTAAAGTTCTTCACCGGCAAGTTTTCGTTTGGTGAAAACATTGTATGTGACCGGAACGAAAAAGGCTGCACCAATAAGAAACCCCACTTGAAGAGCAACGTAACCAACCCCCATCTCAATTAAAGTAAAATTGTATGTCTCCAAGAACACAATGGGCAAAGCCTCAAACCACAAGTACATGACAGAGTACACAAGACCAATGTACAAGTTAATCATCAACACCACTGGTTCGAAAATGATGATCTCGAATGGGCGGTAGAGAGTCTCGATAAGGATCTCACGGACGTTCAAGTTCATGTTTTCTAGGTGACCCTCACTAACAATCTTATCGTTACCAGTGAGTGCTCTCAACCTCTCAGCTTTACGGTACAATAATGTCTTAGAGTAGGTCTCAGGGAGGAACCAACTCAAAAGAAGCAAGGAAGCACCAGAAGAAAAACAAACGAACCAAAAAGTCCAGTGGTAATTCTTAGCCACAACCATGGTGGCCCCAATCAATGGACCGAGAGAAGGGGCACACACGGCAGCAATGGACCAGAGTGAAATCGTCACAGGAATCCAAGGCATGTGGGTGATATCACCAAGACTGGCACCACCGGTAGCCAAACATGGACTAGCAAAAACACCAGCTATGAAACGCAACACTGATAAAGAAGCAATGTCGTTAACCAATGCGGTAGGGATCTGCAAAATGAAGAATAAGAACAATGTGACGATGTAGATGGTGGTTCTACCGAGACGAGCGTTCTCGGAGAGCGGAGAGAAGACCATAGGACCAATAGCATATCCAAACACGAAAAGTGTCAATGGAAGCGTAGCCACAGTCTGACCAATGTTCATTTCTCTCATGATATCCTCTATACCCGGAGTATAGATGGCAGAAGCCATATAGACAAAAGCAGTCAATAATTGGATCTGAATGATAAATAGTACCTTATATTTTGTAGGCCAATTGACAGGATTTGCTGGATCATCATCACCATCAAATGTGACTATGATGTATTGGTCGTTTTCATCTTTTTCACCATTGCCATCTTTTTCATCCTTCTCATCATCCTCACTAGCGGAATCACTTTCACTCGACCTAGTATTCAGTGCTGCCGAGGCTCGGGAGCTCTCGAGAACAGATTCACTGAGCCCATGATATTTTTCGGGTAATATATAGTCAGGTTTTTCTTCGGGGTAATTAAATAGCGTTCTTCCAGAGAGATGGTATATGATTCTGCCACAGAATGAGGCTTTGACGAATTCGTGGAGCATGAAGGAAAATATGTACGGTTTTGGAAGTTTTGGAAGTTTTAGAAGTATGAAGGGGAAAATAAGATGCTAAGAAAAGAGTGAATGAAGTAAGAAAAGGATTCTTATATAATTTCGGGATAAATGATTAGTAAGTAGTTATCAAAACAGGAAGGTGTGGATTGACTGCAAGCACCCGTTTAATTGGGACCTGAATGCAGGTACATGATGAGTATGATACACCTGGGGGAAACTATCTGCAGACCGAAAGGTTCAAAAAGCAAACAAAACTATGGCATTGCTGATTAATTAAGGATCCAATGCTTACAATTATCGGATTTTTACACGTCTTTTACGGGAATAAATGTGGTAAAATGTATGACAAATGGGATTTAATGGGTTGAGGAATTGCGCTTTGCGGCTGTAGACACTCTTATATATTGCGCATCTGGTGTTTGAATGATGAACTAAAACAGTAAAAACGGGCAAGAACCAGTCAATTGAGAAAATTAAGGCAACAGAATCATATATTTTAGCCCCAATAATCATTTTCATCTTTTGTTTTAGTATTTTAAGACATATCTTGATTTCATATGCGGAAAACTTTACGAATTATTCCAAGTGACGGACGTGCAGGATTTGCAGCCATTGTTACTGGGCAGCATTCCGCGCTGACTAATAATCGCCACTTTTGATTAAAAATACAGAAAAACTCTTGGAACAGAACATGTTAGAAACGAAAATAGGTTCTGTTAACAAAGGTCAAAATTTCTGAAATTGTAAAATTGTGGCTTTCTGTGACTTCGTGTTTTAGTGTTTTTGTTTTTGGCGTATTCATGTGTTATTCGTATTGATACCAAGAAACGGTGTAGCCGTGCCCACAAGTATTGACAGTATCAAGTAGACACAGGAAAACAAATAAAATTTTAAAAACAAAAGAAGCAAAGTGATGCAAATTACCAACGAAAAGAAATTGTTTCCGAAAAAAGAACTTGACAAACGTATTGGATCAATTCTGCTTGATTCAGGAGTGGCTCTAATAAAGCGGCTGATGTGGTAGAATTTTGCAACCTTTAGAAACATGTCAATGTTATTGTTATTTATCAACAATAAATGAACTGTGCACTCTTTGAACAATGAGTTGATTACATAAGCGTATTTCACATATCTTCTGAGTTGGTTGGATCAGTATCACAAGTTGTAGATCAGTTTAGCTACTGATGAAGAGAAGGAAGGAATTGTTGTTGGATTAATATAAAACAAAAATAAGTAATTGTTGTTTTGAGACATTGATTGAGTTTTCGTTTTTCCTAGTGTATTCGCTTTTGGTAGTGCATTCGCTTTGGTCCTATTCAAAATTGACAGCTCAACTCTTCAGATTTGCACAATTTTATTCCAGATTGTACTTAAATTTTGTTCAATATAGAAATTTAAATGCTTCTTTACAGATTTTTGGATTTGCTGAAATTTCTTCAAATGGATTGCAGAATGTCTTTGAAAGATCAGATTGAAGATCACTTGAATTCTGTGGCTTTTATCTTTTGAGATATCATCAGCAAAAGTTTGTTTAACTTTGATCCATATGAGTCGAGGAAGGGAAGTAATAGTTCGTAAGTTAGTTTCATGAAGTTAGTTTGAGGTGTGATAGTACCTGTTGTGACCTCTTGTTATTCTGCTCAATTGTCTTGAGTAGAGAATAGCTTGGTAACTGCAGTACCTGTGTCCTATCCGTTAACTTGGCTGTTAGTTATCTGATATTTGAATATTGTCTCTTCAGTAATTGTGGACCTCTTTTGGCCAAATGAGGTATTCAGAACCTTGGAAGTGTGCTCCTGTCTCTACTCCGAAAAGCAATGGCACTTCCATCTAGCACTGTTAACAAGAAGAATAAACCGATATTATTTAACTGTTTGTCGTGAAAGAGTCACAGCTTTGTTAACTTGGGAATCACGTAACCAGTAAAGAGATTATTTTAGAGGAGAACTCGAGTAAGAAAGTCGCACTTTGAATGTTCCTTGAGTTATTTTGTACGATATATTGAACTATTGTGATTTGTTTTAATGTTTTCATTACAAGATAACCTTTTCTGGGACAATTTCAATTCAAGATGATGAGTAATACAGAGCCATTGAGTAATACAGAGCAATTGAGTAAAACAGAGTCATTCTGAGAAAGTATACTAATATTGAACTATTAGGATATTAAAATAACTTTATGAAATGACGTAAGAGGTACGTGTCCATCAGCTAAATTAGGTAGCCCATCAGATAGTGATCGACAATACAACATTTAGTAGATCCTTTGGTATACTTCCTATATGTGGGTTTCACAAGTTCACACCAGGTCGTTTCAATTGTAAGAATCGTACGCCATATGAATAAACAGAAGTCCTAAGGATATTGGGTATTCAATACATACTTTATAGCTATACCTAGATAGTTCAAATAGGAGCAGTTCTGAATATTAAAGAGCATTTCCGATTGTCACGAAGCAATTCGGAGTAATAATTTTCTTTTCTATTTCAGTTTTTATTTCTTTGAAACTGTTTTTGTGAAGTACTGTCGAGATACTGGTAATTGCTTTGAACTAAGTATTGACTTTTGGGGCAGATTCCAATCCGTTACTACAACAATGTCGACTTGATTGAAGATGGTCAAATTGATTGAAGATGGTCAAATTGATTGAAGAGGGTCAAATTGACTGAAAACGGTCAAATTGACTGAAGTTGGTTGAATGGTTTCAATTTGACTGATTTGATCTACAAGCTTATAGTGATTTCTTGTCATACAGATGGTTAGCCCGCTCAAGTTGTATTCTTACTTCGTAAAATATATTTGAGATTCTCCCTTGAAGTCTATTCGTCACGTAGTCAAGTCAAAGTAGTAGCTACCTCAATTTGTGATGTATATAGTTGGAGAAGTCTTAGTACCTCTTTCTCTACGGCTATTAACTTAGCTTCTAGTTTTACTGACTAAAGGTTCCAATGAGAGATAATTATGAATTTGGAGATAATGTTTCGTCTAAGACGCAATATCCAAGACATAATGAGACAACTCTCCTCAACCAAACTACTACCAAACTACTACCAAACTACAACCAATACCGACCTATTAAATCGCTGATCAATTGCACATATTTTAGTAGTTCTTAATCAATATTTCGAAAGTATCTCTAAAATCAGCCAAGGAAACACTTGGAGTATTTCTTGGGTCAAAGTATTTAATCAAATACCTACAAATGTATCTCTTATAATACCATGCCAAGAGAAAGACGCACTTAAAAATAGCTGAAGGTTTCCCAATTAGTCAACTCCAAAGCTCAAGATTTCCTAATTAGTCAACTCCAAAGCTCAAGGTTTCCCAATTAGTCAATCGACGCTAGTCTTCACTCATAAATACCCAACACCAACTAATACCTAATAGTAACAAGAACAACCATCACTTTTCCAATAAAGTTAACCGAAATATCAAAATACTGTCCAAAAAAATCATAAAAATCATCAAAATTCACCCTAAAATAGCTTTCCAAATCTTATGTCCTGTATTCATTTTTCTCTATTCCTCTTTGTCTCTTTTTGGTCTCCACCATATGCGAGTTGGTCAGATCTCCACATCTCCAGACCTCAAGCACTACCCCTCCAACACTCCAGTTAGTTCCAATGGGATCACTAAAACTGTTCGTCAAGGCAGTTCGTAAGGCCAAAACTATTGCCGATGAAAGAACGGTCATCCGGAAAGAAAGTGCTGCCATTCGGACATCGTTTCGGGACCCGAACTTAGATCAGAATACCCGAAGAATCGATATCTCCAAATTACTTTATCTCTATATTCTTGGCGAAAAAACCCATTTCGGACAAGTGGAATGTCTAAAACTTCTTGTTTCTTCCCGTTTTGCCGACAAAAGATTGGGTTACTTGGCTGCAATGTTGTTACTTGATGAGAACCAAGAAGTGTTGACACTTTTGACCAACTCCTTGGACAACGATATGAAACATTCGAACAAGTTCATCGTGGCTCTTGCATTGGGATGTTTGGGTACCTTGGCCTCGGCCGAACTTGCTAGGGATTTATATGCTAACGTAGAACTGATCATCGATACGTCCAATTCGGTCTATTTGAAGAAAAGAGCGTGTATTGTGGCAGCCAAGCTTGTAGAGAAGGAGCCGGAATTGGCCGAGGTTTTCGTGCCCAAAATCTCAAAACTCATTATCGATAAAACCCCGCTGATTTTGTCTGCAACGTGTCGCTTAATCCAGTCGGTATACTTCAACTGTCCAACATTCAGACCAACTTTGGTCTTGTTGCTTCCAAAAGTAATTGCACATATGAAACGAATCATTTCAGGTGGTTATCTCCCTGACTATGACGTTCACGGTGTCACAGATCCCTTTTTGAAAGTTTCAATTCTTGCTACCCTTAGAACCTTAGCTATGGACGAAAACTGTACCCCCGAGTTCCAGCAGGAGCTCAATGATGTTTTGACCCAAGTGGTTCTGAGTCTCGATACCGGGTTGAACGCTGCCCATGCTGTTTTGTATGAATGTGTCAAGACAATTTTCGCCGTAAAATCAGACCAGTCTTTGCGTGTTTTGGGTGTGAATATCTTGGGAAAATTCTTACCATTCAAGGACAACAACACCAGATACGTCGCACTTGAAATGCTCTTAACTGTTATTGACTACGAACCTGTTGCAGTGCAGAGAAATCGTGCCACAATCATTAGTTGTTTGGCTGATGGTGATATTTCCATCCGTAGAAGAGCCCTTGAACTCACTTTTGCTATCATGAACGAACAAAACATAAGAGTTCTCCTGCGTGAAGTTCTCTCCTTTTTGGGTTCTTGCACCGATGTGGAGCTCAAACCTTATATTACATCTCAATTGGCCATCTGTACTTCCAAGTACGCCCCTAGTGAGGTCTGGCACTTCGATACTTTGACCCGTATGTTAAAGGTGTCTGAAAACCATGTCACTCCTGATGTATTATCTAGCATATTGGCTTTGATCATGGGATGCGGCGATGGTGATTTGAAAAAGCATGCTGTTGGAAGCTTGGTGCTGGCCAGCTTAGAAGATTCCTCCCAGTTTGGTTTGGCATTAGTAACGACATGGACCATGGGAGAGTATGCCGACCTTCTACTTGGCTCAAATATCGAAGTAAATGGCAAATCTGTCGAAGTTGACGAGACCTTGCTTTTGAACTTATTCACTTCTTTCATTAGCAACCCCATGTTCAATGAAACTGAAATTATCCAGCTTACGTTATACATGTTGACAGCTGCGCTCAAATTATCTACCAAATTTAAGTCCTCTTCTTCAATCGAACAATTACGCTGGTTCATTGCTCTGAAGACTTCCAACAACAACGCAGAGATTCAAACCCGTGCAATTGAGTACAAACAGCTATTCATGCAAAGTGACCAGTCCAAACTTGGATTATTGGCTCGAATGCCTGCCCCACCCCAAAAGGAACGCCAAGGTCTTAGCTTGCAAGGAAAGGCTAAAGTACCAACAGCTGCTATTGCCAATCAAACAAGCACAACCGAAGACCTTCTCAATCTTCTTGACGATGAGCCTCCTGCCTTGCCTAATGCTAGTGTAGGCAACAGTATCAATAGCTCTGATCTTTTATCTGATATTTTCGGGGGCCTTTCCACACGCGATGCCGCAGTTACAAGCCCTCCAGATCTTTCTGGTGCAGACAGCATAGTTTCGAGTGTCGGCATAGAAGCGTTTAGAAACAGCCATATTTGCGTTTCTTTCATCCCCAAAGTCTTCGGAAACGGAGAAGCAACAGCCGATGTTGAGATCACGTCTACCTCGCATGGTGATAGAATTGAACATGTCCAATTACTTATTGCCGTTCCAAAGACACAAAAGTTAACAATCACAACTACCGCTGGATCAGACTCTTTGGTATCAAGCAATGTCATCAAGCAAAGTCTAAAAGTGGTTGGCAATGCTGGGTCTAAACTAAAATTGAGAGTCAAGGTGAAGTACCAAGTCAATGGAACTGTTTTAGAGGATCAGTTCGATTTTGCACGGTTTACAAACACTTTGTAAGTGGAAATGATGTAATTCAACTCATTCATTAATATAGATGAATACGAAAGAAAAAAGATCAAAAAAAAGAACAACAGTACTCCAGAAAAGAGTTTATATACTTCCAATGAGATCTTCAAGGAATGTTCATAAACAGAGTAGATTGTAACAGATCCGATTTTTCTGGAAGTGGACCCACTCGTTCCTCAAAATCGTTTTTTTTTCAAAGTAGCCAATCATTTTCTGACATGAACCCAGTCGTTACTCACAATTCGCTTACAACTCGACAGAACTAGAAACACCTTCAGCAACTTCATCGACAAACTTTGACACAGGTTTGTTCTTAACAATGTAAGAACGGGAGATTGGCTGGATAAAGTTATGGTAGATGAGCTGGGCACCACCTAAGGAAGGAATTCCAATATAGATCAAGAAAACAGTCTTGAACAAGAAATAAAACGGGATCCAGTAAAGAATTGCACGTGTCCAGAATTCAAACACATTTAAGAAGGCAAAAACAACCCAGTAGGTCAACAATGCCACGTCATCATCGGTATTGGAAGTTTCAAGGGCAATCAATGAGTAGTAAGCGGGAACGACAAATCCAGCAATGTTAGATAACAATTGACCAATACCAGCAATGTTCAAAAAGATCAACACGAAATAAACAGCACCGCCAGAAATCACAGCATATGATCTTGGAAGTCCAGTCTGGGACTCAAAGAGATGTAACACTTGAACGCCTACTGTGGACTGAAGTTAGCAATTATTGAGTTCCTTGTGTAACCGGATTGGGGTCAGAAAATACGTACTTGGTCGATGTTGTTCAAAAACTTAGTCACCTGAGGAGGAATAGCGGAAGCCATTTTTTTAAAAGGAAACAGTAAAGGAGTATGAGAAGTTTGAAACTGATGTTTCAACAGTCCTTTCCGTTGCGATTGATAGACCACACTTTGGTTAACTGCAGGATAGTAGGATAGCTGTATTGTAGCATACTATCCGGGAATTCGAAACTCGGTTGGGAAAATGATGCAATTTTTGTATATGAAGCATTAATATTCGGCGGGAATTTTTATCATTTGAATTCTTTTTCGGTCTCTCTGTATTTTGGACTTTTCATTTGGTATCCCTCTTCTGTTCTTCTTTGTACCGGAATCAGATGCAATGCACGCAGTTACTCAAAGAGGTAATCGATGCACTTAGGCAAGTGATGTAATCAAAGCCCTTACTCAGGGAGATAATCGGATTGATTCCATTCCGATTCAGTTTTCCGAAATTATCATTTTCACACATTAATGATTTAACTGAAATAATTGCTATTTTCATAGTTGATGTGAGACGTTCTTCAATAGAGACACTGCTTCAATTGAGGCAGCCAAGTTAATCGCTAGGGTTTCACAAGTAACTAAAACTTGGGAGGTGGAGGCAAGTCCGCTTTTACAGCCCCTGGAACCAACATATATTCACTTTCCTTTGATTTTGAAAGTTCTTGATCCATCATGCTTGTTAATGCGTCCAAGTTGGATTGTGGAACATATTTTCTTCTTCTGCCCAGTTTAGCCGATGGAGGGGTTCCATATCCACTAGGAATAGGTTTACTTGGGAATGCGTGAGGAAATATTGGCGGCGGAACAGAACTTCCAGCATCTTGACCTAAGCTGCCATGTGATGAGGCTTGGTTGCTTGTGTTTGCATTTACCAACGGAGTAGGAGGCGTGAATTGGACCAGAGACCCAATTGGTTGATAAGGATCCATAACTTGAGGGGGCGGAGAGTATTTAATAGTCGGTTTTGGTACCAATTCGCTGACTTCTGACTTTATATCAGAAGCTGGACTTAATAGTAGGTCAGACCCATGTTCGACTGATTCCCTTAATGGTATTGCAACAAAAACCGAATCTTCTAGAACCGAATCAACTTGTGGACTTGGTTCGGGAATATCAGGAGTTGATACAGGTTGAGAAGCAGGTTCTTCCCCAGTACTGTGTGAATTGAACCGCATAACTTCTTGACTTGGTTCCGAACCATGAGAAGTAGAATCCAGTGTTTGAATTGGATCCGAAGTCCGCAGAGCTAGTTTTCCATGGTCCGCAGTTACTTCCTCGGGTTGCTGAGCTTCGGACTTCTCTACTTGTGTAGAAGACTGGCCCAGAGCCTCCAATCCTAAAGTCGCAAAAAAATCGCCCAGGTCCTCCTTTTCAACAGTAGTTTTCTGTTGTTTATACTCAGATTTATCCGGCAATACTGGTTGTTGCGTGATGTTAGCAGGTTCCGAGAGGGAAGGAGGTTCGATATCTTGGTTGGAGACAAGCTCAGGCAAGAACGTCAGGTCTACTGCAGGAGATGGATCAGCCGGTGGAGACAACACCGGAGGTTCAGGTTTCATTGGGTATATGGTATTGTCCTCATTGTGATACAAATTATCACCCGGAATGGTCAGGGTTGAATCAAACTTCCCCGTAACCACAGGCAAGCGGTGGAGTAAACCATAGCCAACATCACATCCAAGAATTCCCATATTTCCTTCAGGGCACCAGGAGCGAGAAAGATAAACAGTGACGGGTCTCACAACGTCGTACTCGTGGTTATACACATGTAGTATGATTGGAACATTATCGTCATGTAATGTCTCCAGATGGACTTTATAGTAATTGGAGATTGTTTTAGTGAGGAGAGATTCTCCACCACCGGACAAAAGTCCTGTTGCATGTTCGTCGGTGGGGAATGCAGAGTCACAGCCAATGATGTAGTCAGAATAAGGTATAAGAAGAGCATGGAAAGCAGGCAGACCTTGTTGGGTGTTCAAGACTTTCCAAACAAATGTAGCACTATTGATATGTTGGCACTGAACTGTAAAGCCCACTTTTGAAAAGTTAGTATTGAGTTTCAACGTTCCAGGATGAACAGAAGAACCATTAACAGAAGAACCATTAACAGAAGAACCATTAACAGAAGAACCATCATCTTTGACATTTTCCCCGCTTTTTAGGCTAGTCAATGACAAAGGAATCATTCTAACAACACCTCCTTTAGCATTCCATACCTCCACATTCACATTGGGATTGGGACTACTGCTGATTGCAGCCAATTCTTGGGCGACCATGTCGAAGTCGATCACCTTGGCTTGGTCGGCAATTGAAGCCGTTCCATAATTGAAAGATCCATCATCACTAACCAGATAAGAGTGGGCGTTATGCCCGAGCGGATTGACCGGTAAATCATGGCCAGCAATGCCCACTATATAGTCGAACCATGCTTCAAGGCCCAAGTTAGAGGCTGGACTATCGGGCTCAACATGTAAGATTCTGAGGCCGTAACCGTGATTTCGGTTTAAGGTATTTTTGAAATAAGTATCAGTTTCATGACCATTGACTCCTTCGAGTCTGTACACGAGTTTCTTGGCGAAAGAGAACATGGTGTTTTCTTAACGTGGGTGTGGGTGTGGGTGAAGGATGAGACCAACGTTGGTGGAGAGGAAAGGACCAAGAATAAACAAATGTGAGGGAAAATCATTTTGATTTTTTGTTTTAAACAAAAGCAAACTTGAAATTTTCTGATTTCGCTGAAATCCACAATTAATTGGCTCCGATTTTGAAACTCTTGTTGAAAGATCCTAGTTCAAAGAGTCTGATACGTTAATGCCAAAGCTAGTAAACGAGGCTTGCTCAGTATTGATAAGTCAATAACACTTGATGAAAGTAAAACACTGACAAAAAGGCAGATGTTATTTGATCCATCATATCGTTAACTGAATCCATCATATCGTTAAATGGACCCAGAGAGGTTCTTTACAGCACGGAATCGCAGGATCTACTTCCAAAGGAAGATTTTCCTATCTATGCCGCATGTTAGAAATTGTTCTTTAGACGAACTGACAGCCTTAACACGACCGTCATGTGCAGACAATTCTTGAACAATCTTCCCCGTTTCTAATTCAAGACCTCGTAAGGTTCCATCGTCACCCATGATCCAGAAACCAGATCCATCTTGCCTCCAGAGGAACTTTGCTTCACTGTACTTGTCTTGCGGCGAGAGTGTGTTGAAATTTGCAAGAACCTGGGATCTTCTGATTGGTTCATTCCCTTCATCAATTCCTTTAAGAGACAATAGAATGATTCTCATGAAGGGTTCATGTGATGTAGCAACAGCAACAAGCGGTTCCCGTTTATCACTTTGATTTACAGAGATGTACATTGGAGTGAACTGTACTGTAGAATATTCCACATCACTCAAGGCGATTTGACATCGAGTCGTTTTTTCAGAAGTGATGGTAATCACATCCAACAAACTGCTTTCTTTAACTGCAGCGAAAAGAACAAGATTCTTATCAAGACTCGTCACTTCCAAACAGTTTCCAGGACCCGAGATCAAATATGTTTCCCCAAATGGTGATATTTGTCCATTAGACTGGACTTCAAACATGTTAATATTGCGATCCCAGCCTAAAGTGACAATCAACGTCTTATCTGAATGAGTGACAAGTTTCATATCAACAATTAATCTCTCATGAGCTTTAATTGAGCCAAGATACGTCAATTGTTTTGCCTCGCAATCGAAACGGGCAGTCTTCACTAGACCATTGATTCCAGCTAGAATGACCAAGTCTTTGGCAAAAGCTACTTTTCTTACGACAAAATTCCCAAGAGCATTTTTAACACACAGTAGGGGTTCCATTCTGTTCATATCAACAAAGATAATGTTACGGGTGGCCGTTGCAAACAAGCCAACACCATTTGAATTGAAAGCACAGTCAATCACAAGCCCATCCACCGGACAGACCTCGTTCGGAGTATATGATAGTGGTGCCCAAGATGACAAAGATGGCGTCATCCTAATCCATGGCGTCTCCTGTATAACGGATGCACTGGATAAACCGGTGGGACCGGCCTCAACGGTTCCTTGAGGCAACTCTTTTCCATGCACCAGATCCTCAGACATTGAAAGATACTTCAATTTCTCCACGATCTGGGACTCTAAATCGGCATTGACCGGATCAGCAAGAATAATCGGTTCATTGTGTTCTTCCTCAAACGCTTTCAAGGTTTTGTGGTAACCGTTTTCATGGAGAAATTTGGCAATGTAGCTATGAATGGACATTCTTGGTTTAGATCGATGAGATGGAGCGGAGAGTAATGATAAGAAGATAAGGAGAAGAGGAAGAAAATAGCGAGCAAAGCGTGAAAATTTCACAAAATATGCATGTGAATTTTGACACGATATACTTTGATTTGATTTGTTTTCGGAATATTTAGATATTCTTTGTTTATTTTACGTTTTCTTCGTTATTCATATTGTTATTGTTGGTACTTTACTACCATCTAGTGTTGATGAAATAAACAATTTTCAAAATCAACACGAGTTTATTTTCCTATTTGGGAAGTTATTCGTGGTCCTGGGTAATTTCTCCTAATCTGGACAAAAATTCCCTGCGCTTCTCGCTCACATACCTTTGGGTGCAACTGTGGACTGGGTGCAACTGGGTGCAACTAACATATACAGAACAGTGTAACCTAAGTACAAAAGGGGACACCCTAAATAACACGAATTAGGCAAAAAAAGTTAGAATTTCAAAAAAACTTTAAAACTTTATTGAAAAGGTTTCTAAATGAAATTCTTAGCCCCGTGTTTTATGTAATTTAAACATAAAATCACCGGGAGTGAAAAATTCAATCGTCACGTGACATGGGAACATCCCGTTTTGTCTTATCTTAAAGTCTCGTTTAAACAAGTACATTTCAACTTCCAACCACTGTTTATATTCCCCATTTTCTTAACTGAAACCAGTTGTTTTCTTGCATATTGTCCCCCTCTTCTCGGCTCCAACTGCCTTTTTTGATCCCATTCCCTCTTGTTAGCCTTTGTAAATCCCCCATTCCCACAAAGGTTCTCTCGTACGACGTCTCTTTTCACCAAACCCACACAAACACGTTTATTATGCTACGAAGATTGCACACCTCTGCGGTAACTTTTATGCAGTCGTTTTTTCTTCGTGAAAATCAGTTGTCGTTATCACAAAAATGGGTCTTGGGACTCGTTAACCTAGCAGCTGTGGTGGTGTTCTGGGTGCTGAGCTCTTTCTTGGTAAACGATTTGTTCGAATCAAACATCTATCGTAAACCATTTTTTATCACGTGGATAAATACCAGCTGTTTCGTCTTTTATTTGATTCCGTATCTTAAATATGAAGGCTTAACTGCAAAACAGTTTGTCAGCAGTTTACGAGAAGACTATCACAAACCGTCCGCCGTTTGTCTCACAGATCTAGAGGATGGGTCGCCAAAAATTAACTCTTACGGATCTTCATCCGATGATACTTTGGTGGCTGTTGATGATGTAGCTGTTTCTAAGGAACAGAATGACGAGGAAGTAGGTTTGTGGGAAACGGTGATCTTGTCACTCAAATTCGTCATTCTCTGGTTTCTGGCTAATCTTGTCACGAACGCTTCCCTTTCTTACACTTCTGTTGCCTCTCAGACCATTTTGTCATCAACATCTTCGTTCTTTACCCTTTTAGTTGGTGCATTCTACATGATTGAAAAGATCAATAAGAATAAGGTGTTTGGTATCCTCTTATCATTTGCTGGTGTCATTCTCGTGTCGAAAGTCGACTCTGCAAATACGTCAGTTCCCGATGGAACGCCTGCTTGGCTTTCTATATGGGGTAATCTGTTAGCGTTGGTGGGTGCATTCATTTATGGTGTATACACCATTCTTTTGAAGCACAAGATTGCCAAGCCCAACACTTCGAAAGAGCGGATATTGAATACCCATCTTTTTTTTGGGTTCGTGGGCTTCTATTGTTTGGCTTTGCTTTGGCCTGCTATCTTGGTGTTGCACTTTACAGGAGTAGAAACTTTCGAGATCCCACAATCTAGTCACATTTTGGTTACGCTAGCCATTAATGCTTTCATCACTTTCATTAGTGACTTTTGTTGGTGTAAGGCCGTACTTTTGACTAGTCCCTTGACTGTGACTGTTGGTCTTTCTCTCACAATCCCGTTGGCCATGGTGGGCGATTGGATATTCAAAGGGTTCCATATCAACCCATGGTATACTTTGGGAGCTGGTGCCGTCACCATGGGTTTTTTGGTAATTAACAAGGATGAACAGGAGGACTTTGTTCTGGAGGAATAATGGATAGCATAATAGAACTTTAGTAGATATCGATTATTATTTGTATTGAAATTCTTGGCTCGACGATAGTAGAACATCACTAACTATGTAAGAACACCACTAAGCGTGAAAGAACAACTCGCAAAGAACAAAATATCAAATATTTTCTGAGATGTAAGCTTTTTTAAATTGAAGAAGCAAAAAAACAATTCTTCGTTAGCAATTATTTGTGGTTTTCCCTGTGCCCCTATCATATCTATATTGTCCGCGTTACATGGCCATCTTACTTCCACCAGATACAACTACATCAACGAAACTGGAATGAGAATGTGTCGAATGTTCGGCATATTGGCCGGGTTTGTTTGTTTTGTTTTCGCAACTGCACTGCACGCAGAACCTATTAATGTCCCGATTATGCAATTGTCTGCATCATCGGAAGACTACGTCTACCAGATTAACGGAGCAGACCTTTCGGAGTTCTCTAGATACAATCGTGACTACTTCACACTTTTGGCAATAACTTCTACAGATGAAAGTCATGGCTGTCAAAGCTGTATTCATTGGAAAACTATTTTCAGAACTGTAGCCAGAGCATGGTACTATGACTATTTGGATACCAATTACTTGTTAATTGTGGAGGCAGATCTCATAGATAGCAGCAATATGGAACTTTTGGAAAAAATGCAAATCTCTACTGTTCCCCAGATATGGCTTATACCGCCTACGAACATTGCTAATGAGTATCGACCTGCCAACTATGTCGAAAAGGATGAATTCACTTGGCAACCATTCGACTTGGTGAACGAGCCTCATCAAATGTATGAAATTCCTCACTTGCCCTTGGAAGAACAAGCGCTTGCGTTTGCCAATTGGTTGGCTTCATCTTTGCAGAAACCTATCTACCTTCGTCAAGAGAATGCACCATCAAAGTTCATGATGACTTTTGCAGTCACATTCTTGACAATTATGTTATTCAAAAAGAAAGGCCCTTCTGTGGTCACCTCCTTTGTTACCAAAAGCAAGGTGTACCAGGTATTTTACTTTGGGTTCTTGTACTTAATCTTGGGAGGCATTATGTTCTCCTTCATCACACCTGTTCCATTCCTTGCACAAGACGAAAATCGTGAGGTCATCTATATAAGTGGAGGAACTGGGTATCAATTTGGTATAGAAATGGTCATTGTGGGTGCTACGTATCTCGTTTTGGGTATATTATTGATTGCCCTTTGCTACGTTGGTCAGTACAAGGTTACTGGCAACAGTGTGATAACTTCAGATTCTATGAAAGGTATGGCAGTTCTTTTCGTATGTGGACTTCTTTATTTGGCAAGCAGTGTTCTTACCAGTATTTGTTTGCGAAAAGATCATGACTATCCGTACTTCTTTACGAAGCTCTTCTAATGCTTTCTACAGACGAATTAAACTAAAGGGCGACTTAAACCAAAGGACGAATTAGACTAAAGGACGAATTAGACTAAAGGACGAATTAGACTAAAACTCTTATGGATATGACTTGATTGGTCTTTACAGATATCGATCCTCCTATACACTAAAGCTCGTACAAGAACGTCGACGGTCCCTTATGAGCTAACTCTAAAGCTCTTCTAAAGCATGCTAATGCCAGATAAATTCACCCAAAATGGCTATATACAAAAGAGATCTTAGCATCAACAAAGATTGAAACCCTCTTGCATATCAGTTACCTTCAGTAGCCAGTTATTCATTGAAACCCCGTCTAAGCCAGGAGGAAATTAACTGGACTAACGATTAGAGATATTTTCATTCATGAGTCTGAATAAAAGAATACAAAGAAAAAGAAGAAAAAGTATAAAAAGAATAAAATCTCCACCAATGACTGTTCCTATCAAATATATTTTTCTCCCTGATCTTGGCCTACCTTTCCACTCCTCTACCCTCTAGTATTGGAACCGTTATGTCTCCTATAAAGCAACGAGACTCTGGAGAAAGAGCCAATAAGAAACCGAAGCTTATCACGGATTTTTTTGCTAATGTTGGAAAAAAACCAATTGGCCTGAAAAAGTCCCTGACTAAGGTCAAGAACACCGTTTCTGACACTGTGACTTCTCCACCAGAAACTATAAAAGCAGCTGCAAATGTACCACAACCGAAAGGTAAACAAGATGATTATCTACAGGAAATGGCCACATGTGTAGATAAAAACAACATTGGTGATCGAAAACTTGATGATTCTGGTTCTACTGATGATAAATCTTTAGTTTCCTGTGTTGATAAGTTGACAGAAAAGACTGAAGACACTGAAGACCCCCAAAAGAATGAAGACCCTCAAAAGAATGAAATCACTCAAGACAATGAAAACTCTCATTATTATGAAAACTCTCAAAACACTCAAAACAATGCATCTTCGATAGATTATCAAGACTTTTGTGAGAAGATGAACTTCAACAAAACAGAATGGATCGCTAAACTTTCTGAAGAAGAGAAAATACTCTTATCGCTAGAGATCGAAACATTACACATTACATGGCTTGCTTGTCTCCATAAGGAAATCACCAAACCATACTTTTTAAAGTTGAAGCGTTTTTTGAAAAGTCAACAAGGAAAGACTATTTTCCCACCTTCTGAAATGATATACTCATGGTCTCATTTCACACCTGTTCCTGATGTAAAGTGTCTTATTTTGGGTCAGGACCCCTACCATAACTTCCATCAGGCTCATGGTTTGGCATTTCTGGTTTTGGAACCAACACGTCCCCCACCATCGCTATTAAACATATATAAAGCTTTGAAAATCGACTTTTCGAACTTTGAGGTTCCAGAATATGCTAAGTTGTCCAAAGCAGGCACTCCTGGTGGCGGTAATTTGACTAAATGGGCTAAGAGGGGTGTGCTATTGTTGAATACTTGTCTTACGGTTGAAGCACACAAAGCAAATAGTCATGCCAAACAAGGTTGGGAGACTTTCACCGAACAGGTTATCAGAACAGCCATCTCTTACTCAAGGGATGCAAATCACTCGGGGTTTGTGATCATGGCATGGGGAACGCCAGCTCAAAAGCGTGTTTCTGTTTTTTCGAACCTTTTACTGGACGTGTCTATTCCATTTTTGGTGATACGAAGTGTTCATCCATCTCCTTTATCTGCTAGTAGAGGGTTCTTTGATCTGCATGCTTTTAAGAAGTGTAACGAATGGTTGAAAGAACATGAAAAGGCTCCCATTGACTGGGGACTTTTCGATGGCAACATTGTTACTGAATGAATTTAATTTATGGAGGATTGGTGATTGTCATCTGGTCATTACGCTCTGATTTTGACTAGTAGTTACTCTATTTTCTGTGATATTGAGTTAATTGTTCTGTCAAGACGGCGAAAAAGTCTGATCTATTGTACTTAGAGCATAGCTGTGCTTTCAGCAGACAACTGAACTTTCGAGAGACAGCTCCTCTATTGTGATGCTGGAGCATCAGATATTTATCCAGTACCAGGTCATGACGTTAGTATATCAGAGTTGTGACGTTAGAATATCAGAGTTGTGACTTTGGAATATCAGAGTTATGACTTTGCAATATCAGATCTATGTCTGTGTCTCCTCTCTTGGACCCTAATACAAAGGGAACACGTCTTGTTGACCCCTGGCCCAGAAGGGACCACATATTTGACAGAACTCGTTTCCTGAATTGTCATGCTTGTTCTACCTAACTGTTGATGGAACGATAAAGATCTGTTGATGACCAAAGATAAAGAATTGTTGAATGGGTGGAAGTCAATGATGTTTATTAACATTAACTATTTTCAGAAGTCTCAATTCGTCTCAAATGGTCACATATCTTTGATTTCTTCCAAAACCATCCAAATTGATCATATCATGACACGCCGAGTCAAACCAATTTCATCAGAACTTCTTTCATTTTCTCAAAATCCCGGAATTCCCATATCTTGTCTCATCACCTCTTCAGATTTCATCAATACATGGAACACCCACCTACAAAAAGACAGTCAATAAATCAATAAGATAGTACAATATACAAAAATAATCAAATGTTATCAAAGTCTCTTCAAATTCTGAACCTTTTTCTTTTTCAATTACCTTTTTTACCTTATTCCAACCCAAACTAGCTTCCTTCCTCTGCCTCTGCCTCTTTAATTACTACCCTGACTATTGTCTACTAACAACTATACTCTTTTCCTCCAGCCTGTCGAAATTGCTTCCACGTGACATCAAAGTTGCATTTCTTTTATGGAAACTGCAAACTTAACTTTTTCTTCTCTTCGCTAACAAACTTTACCTTATACTTGTCTTTTGTTGTTTTTTGGGCTTGTTCTTGTCCTTCCAAGCTCATTGTGTCATAAAAGAACAAAACGTACAACCATACAAAACTTTTCGGGACAATTTGAAATTGAATTCATCGTGGGTTATTTTATCAAAGAGAAGTTCCAAAATGCCTCCAAAAAGCTCAAAACGTGTCCAACAATCAGATTCAGAAAACTCATCTGCTGAATCTGCCGAATCTCCAGATCTTCAGCCCTTTGAAGATGCCTTGGACAATGTGCAACAAGAGAAAATCAATCGATACTTATTGAATTGTGATCCGAAGGTAGCACGTGAAAACGACGAAGACGATTCGACGATTCGGTTCAAATACCTTTTAAGCTTGACTGACCTTTTCCGTCACTTCATAGACATCAACATGTCCAAAAGTGCCCAATTCAAGAGAATTATCAAGAAAATAGACTCTCAAAGAAACTTTACACAATCTTCGAAAATAGCCACTCTGCGTCGTGGGCGTCGTAAAACTGAAAAGGAAGAAGATGCTGAGCTTCTTGAAGAGGAGAAACACATGGGTGATGAAGAAGTACAACGAACCGTATTAACCACATCGCCGTCATATATCCAAGGTGGAACTCTTCGTGAGTATCAAATTCAAGGTCTCAACTGGTTGATCTCTTTATATGAAAACAAACTTTCCGGTATCTTGGCCGATGAGATGGGTCTTGGTAAGACATTGCAGACAATTTCCTTTTTGGGCTACTTGAGATACATCAAGAAAGTTGAAGGTCCCTATATCGTAATTGTTCCCAAGTCGACGTTGGACAATTGGAGAAGAGAATTCCAAAAATGGACTCCTGAAGTACACGTGGTCGTTTTGCAGGGAAACAAAGACGAGAGAGCTGACATAATTCGCTCCAAATTGCTACTAGCCAAGTTTGACGTTTTAATCACTTCTTTTGAAATGGTCATTCGTGAAAAGTCCCAATTGAAAAAATTCAGATGGCAGTATATTGTTGTGGACGAAGCTCACAGAATCAAGAATGAAGACTCGTCACTCTCCCAGATAATTCGGTTATTCTATTCCAAGAATAGACTTTTAATTACCGGTACTCCATTGCAGAACAATTTGCACGAACTATGGGCTCTTTTGAATTTCTTATTACCTGATGTATTTGGCGACTCAGAGGTCTTTGATAGTTGGTTTGATAGTCAAACTGAAGCAAACAAAGACCAAGATCAAGTTGTTCTGCAATTACATAAGGTTCTCAGCCCATTTCTCTTAAGAAGGGTTAAGTCTGATGTTGAAACATCTTTGTTGCCCAAAGTCGAAACAAATGTTTACATTGGCATGGCCCAAATGCAGATAGATTGGTATAAGAAGTTGTTGGAAAAGGATATCGATGCCGTGAATGGAGTCTTGGGTAAAAGAGAAGGTAAAACACGTTTGCTTAACATTGTCATGCAATTGAGAAAATGCTGCAATCACCCATACTTGTTTGACGGTGCTGAACCTGGTCCTCCTTTCACTACCGACGAGCACCTCGTATTCAATTCTGGAAAGATGATCATTTTGGATAAAATGCTCAAAAAATTCAAAGCGGCTGGCTCTCGTGTGTTGATCTTTTCTCAAATGTCAAGACTTTTAGACATTCTTGAAGACTATTGCTTTCTACGGGACTATGAGTACTGCCGTCTAGATGGATCCACATCCCACGAGGACAGAATTCAAGCCATTGATGATTACAATGCTCCTAATTCGGACAAATTCATTTTCCTTCTCACTACCCGAGCTGGTGGTTTGGGTATTAACTTAACTTCTGCCGACGTTGTGCTTCTCTACGATTCAGATTGGAATCCTCAAGCAGATCTTCAAGCAATGGACCGTGCTCATAGAATCGGTCAAAAAAAGCAAGTTCAGGTCTTTAGATTTGTAACCGAACATGCGATCGAAGAGAAAGTACTAGAAAGAGCTGCCCAAAAATTGCGTCTTGATCAGTTGGTCATCCAGCAAGGCAGAACTGCATCATCAAGTATAGGAAACACAAATGATGATTTGTTGGGCATGATTCAACATGGTGCCAAGGAAGTTTTCGAGACTATGGGTGGCTCTGCTATGCTTGATGATGACATTGATGCTATTTTGGCTAAAGGTCGTGAAAAGACAAAGTCCTTGAATGCAAAATTCAACAAATTAGGTTTGGATGATTTGCAAAACTTCACTTCCGATGCTTCTGTATATGAATGGAATGGGCAAAACTTCGCAAAGCGTGAAAATAACGGCCTCGGTCTCACTTGGATCCACCCAACGAAGCGAGAACGTAAAGAACAAACCTACTCCATTGACAACTACTATAAAGACATGATAAAAAACTCTGCTGGAAACAAACAGGGCCCTGCAAACAAGGTCAAGCAGCCCAAGGTTTATCATGTTCAAGATCATCAATTCTTTTCACAAGAACTCAAGGATTTACTTGAAAGAGAACAATTAGCATACAAAAAAAGCGTCGGGTACGCTTACTCTATTGATGACTTTGGTGATAGTGACGAAGATTTCCTCAACTCTTCTGATGAAAGAGACGATATGCCTCGCGATCAGCGACTCAAATTGGAACAGAAGAAGATTGAAGAAGCTCAACCACTTTCCGAAGAAGAAATCCAGCTTAAAGAAGACCTTTTACTGCGGTCTTTTTCCTCTTGGAGCCGCAGGGACTTCACTAATTACATTCATGCCTGTGCCAAGTATGGCAGATACAATCTTAAAGAGGTGGCTAAGTCATTGGGTCGCGAACTTGAAGAAATTGAGCGATACACGGAGAAATTCTGGCTGTCTAAACATGAGATTGAAGGCTACGAAAAATATGTTGCCCAAATCGAGGCTAGTGAAAGAAAAGCCGCCAAGGTTCTCCGGCAGCAAGAGTTATTGGCTATCAAGATTGAAGAACTGGAGGATCCCCTTGACGATTTAAGAATTCACTATCCACCAAATAATTCCAAGCGTGTTTTTTCTAAGCTTGAAGATCGTTTCATGTTGAATTGTGTTTACAAGTACGGAATCATGGACGAGAAGCTCGGTGAAAAGATAAAACAGGATATCGTTGAAAGTGAGCTTTTCAGATTCGATTGGTACATAGCGTCAAGGACGCCTCATGAGATCAGCAGAAGAATCAATACTTTGTTGTTAGCTCTTGCTAGGGAGAGCGAAAATGGCTCTCTGAAGAAGAAAATGAAATTGAACGGCTCGCGAGCCGACTCGGTTGAACCAAACACCCAAGAGGGGACACCCATACCATATACTGGGGCCAAAAGAGGTCGTAAGAAGAAGATTCGGGACTAGTCAAGACACCACAATTTTCAATATGGTTGAATGATGCAAGTTTAAAAGGATTTTTCACTAATTTGTGAAAAGCCGTATCATTAGTTAATATTATTTCCTTCTTGTAAGAATTCAGCGCGTAAAGAAATCGACAACCTCAACAACAACAACTTCAACGGCAGCATTAATGGCAACATGGTGGGCCTCTTCAGTCAATAGCTGCATCATATCCGTCAAAAACTAAACACTCATAACCATTTTACACCATTCTCGATTACTTGTACTCTTCCAAGACCTCTTCTTGTACCGTCGAGATGTAGTACGGTACTTTGTTAGCGGTCCAACTAACCGAAAAGTAATCACTCATGGCAAACTTCTCCACCTTGAGATAGTCAAAGATCGTCTTTTCATCACATGCCTTGTACCTTGGAGGTATAAAGTTCTTCAAACTAATGATCTTGGACCCTGGTTTGAGACCATAAAGCAATTTACCAACAGCGACGTTTAACTGAAAGTCAAAGAGGTAATTGTTGACAATAAGAACATCTGAATTAACGCATTTCTCACGCACTTCCATATTGTCAACGAAACTTTGACTCAAGGCAAAAGAAATGTTAAGTTTCCTCAAACCAAGGACCAAAAGTTGCTTCTGAAGAAACGATTCTTGCATCAATGATAAGTATGAGGCATGTTTCATGATTTCACAACCACCACTTTCACAGGCGCCAAACTCCAACGCAGCTTGGAGGGTGGTGTTTCCAACACCACTTCCCAAGTCATAGAACCTTTGTGTGGGCTTCAATCCAACTTTAGTCAACACTTCGCTGACAAAACAGGGCAAAAGTTCTCCGTAAACTTCAGCAGAGAAAGCCTTATAAGATCTTAATCCGCGAGACTCAGGTGACACAATTCTGGAGTAAGTTTTTAGTAACAACTGTTGTACACCGAAACGAGAGATGTTTGAAATCCGATTCAACAGATTGATGAAACATTTAGCATAAAAAATTGGACGCAAATGGCGGAAAGAAGAGACGTATACCTCTGGTAGCTCAGATAAATTGTTTCCAGGTGGAACCTTGCTGGAAATCTTGGGCGACACGAGCGTTTGACTAATTCTTCTCTCGATGGATGCAGCTACGGATTTCTCTGGCTCCATAGGCAAATCCTCTCCGGCAACAATAACTTCTTGATAAAATAGTTGAAGTTTTAATTCATTGAAGCTTGCTTTCAGTGAATGATCGTCGGGTAAATAGGAACGAAGACTCTCGTTGATATCGATGGATGGATTGACATCGATTGGATAAGGAGTCAACTCAAGCATAAGCGAATTCCATTTGTCCACAACAGTCATGAAGGCTGCAAAGTCGTCATTATCCACAGCGTCCTGTATTGTCAGACAATACTCATTGAAAATCACTTCTTTGAGAGACTCCGAATAGGAGAAGTACAAAGCATAATGAATCTGAAAGACCTTCATGATTTCATAAACAGGATCAAGCTCGTTGCTTTTCGGTCTGGCGAGTACAAATTGTTCCGTGTGCCGAGGAAAGAGTAAGTACCTTATGTGGATCATATTATCCGGATTACATACCACTTCGCCATCGGAAGTAGTGATGTACAAGGGAGGAAAGGAATTTGGTAGGGGTTTGTAGGATTTCAAGTTATCTTTGATCACCTTGGAACCCACTATATTATTGAGAGGTAACTCGGGACCTGGACGCATCATGGCAGTAACATCACCACTGAATGATGTGTAGAATGGGAACAAACAGCCAGATGATATTGAATCATTAAAGATTTCTCGTCCTTGGAGTTCAACTTTGGTGTCCCTACCAATGTCAGGTGGATCAAATGGACTGATCTCCTCATCATCAGAAAGATCTTCCTCCAAGACTTTCTTCAACTTATCCACTTCATCCGTATCACTTTCCTCTATGCACAGTGTTTCTGAACCAGTTCTTGTTCTTCCAGAGCGAATTTTTTCTTCCTCTATCTTTTTCTGAGCGCTTTTCAACCTCTGTCGGTCCTGAAATTCAGGAATCAAATGGTAAGTCGGCACTCTCTTACGTTTATCACCTTCTTGTACGCATTTACCATCACCAGTGATGCTTTGAAAATATTTAGCTTCTTCTATCAAGGAAGCTACTTGATTTGGCCGTTTCTTAAAAGACCTAAGATGTCTTAATGATGTAGAACACTTTGTCCGTGCACCTTTCTTCTTTCTTAGCTCCTCAAGTTTTTCCTTTTTTTTGCGAATGGTTTCCACTCTTTTCTGAGTCCTGATTTCGTTTAGTCTCTTCCTTTCTTCTTCTTTTTCGGGTTCCTCTTGTACTTTTATCTTCTTAATTCCATTGACGGCTTCATTTCTCAAAGAATCAAATTCAACTGAACTTCTACGAACCCGCCGCCGGCGCCCACCAGGGGCTACTTCGTTTTCGGCCATGGAAGAGTACCACTCAGCTTCGTAAATCAATCGCTCAATGTCGTTGGAGAACTTTTTTTGGCGAATACAGGCAGATTGAATTTTTCTTACCTGGGCATCGATTTCTTCCTGGGTTCTAAATGGCAATTGCCACCGAAATTCTTCCGATGGGAGTTCATCCTCTAAAGAATTTCTCACAATATCCTTTTCTGGATCTGTAAATGGTATTTGGGAGCTACCACCTCTTTGTTGGATCTCCTCCTCGATAATGGAAATGATTTTCAGCAATGTACGTTCCGAGGTAATAGCTTTTCTTAAACCATAAACTGATAAATCTGACCTTATGAACTCTTCATATTCATGTACCACAGGCTTTGGCTCTTCCACTATAGGTTTGACTTCGGGAACTGTGATCAAATCAGCAGGTATCTTTTTTGCGATTGCGATATATTTTGCTTTAATTTCACATTTGCGTCGAAATGGAAGAGCTCGAAGAAGTTGAGCTTCATCGGCCGGTTGGCCACTTTTTACAGCCTCCGTAATACAGTCAAGCTCTTTATATGTCCACCGCAATCTATGAGGATAATGAGATGAGACGATCTTGCGGAATCTCTCGAATGTGTAGCCAGGTAAGCGCTCGATGACATCATCTACGTGGTAACGCGTCTCTAGGTTGCAAACCTCGAACGCAATTAACTCTGCTGTCAGCAATGCGTCTCTTTTTGAGCCATAATTTGCTTCTAGGAGTGAAACTACATTATTTAAGACTTCTGGAGAACGGGCAAAACATTCTTCAGCAATAGCAGACATATCAATATGGCTAGAGGTATGCCAAGTGCGGACTATCAACTCCATTTCGGCCCGAGTTAGCAGTTCAGGGAAGTCAAATGTGTCTAGCAACAGTTCAACAACGGACCAAGAGTAGCCTAGGAGTTTCTTCTCCACAGAGGAGCGAGTAAGGTCTGATTGAGACATATCGGTAAGCAATTGCTCAACATATGAAAGATTTTCCAGCTTCAAAGAGGGAGAAAGGTCACAGCTGAGAGGCGTTATGAGACCATCAACGTGTTCATTTGTTGTTGTTGTCGCATTGCCTGGAGAAGGAGCCGATGTCTTTTTCAGAGTAACTACTCTAGAACCTCTGGGCGTCAGCAGCTCGTCGGAAGGAGGAGATTCAACGCTTGGTGACTGGTTCAATAACTGAGTAAGTTTCATCATCTTGGAAATAATTCTTGCTCTTTTCTGTCCTTCACTGCAGAACTTAGGAAGCAGTTTGAACTTGAAAGCAGTTTAAATTGGTACTAACAAAGCCACCAAGAATACGTCGAGGAAAATATAATGAGCAAAAGCTTTCGGGAGCGTGAAACCAATAAAAAGGAATATCTTAATACAAACGCGTTGTTTGGATTTGTCTCTAGTAGTGCTGTGGGATGTGTTGTCTAGGTTTGGAGAATGGAACAGCTTTGGTGGGTTTTTGGCTAGAAAAGTTGGGAAGATTGATTCAGAATAGGTAGGAGAGTGAAAAGAATCCTGTTTTGACAAATTTGGATGCAGAATGGGAACGATGGGCAAAGGCTAGAAGTCTAGGAAGACTTTTTGGGGTGACAAGACAGACGATTCCAACACATGTAAGAGTGGGTACAGCTCTCATTAGATGTATGATTTGACTTTTCCGCCTGTATATATCTTGATATTAATGTTTCTATGCCGGAGACTTTTGGCATATGTGTAGTATGCGAAGCATGATCGCGTTTTTATATGTCGGTCGTGCGTGAGCTTTATTTGATTTGAGCCCGTATTCAAAACTGAAATGGTGCTTGCTGCAAGTGAATGATGGGTTAAATTAAAAAGATATTCTTGGAGCAGTATGCACTGGACTTGTTTATAGGCATTTGTGGGAGTTTCTCTGGCCCAGAGTATGCCAAACATGCAAAGAGTTGCGTTCTTTCTTCGGTACAAAAAAAAAACAGCATCTCAAAGAGATTGAAAACGTAACTGTTGCAATTGGAATTATTCTCGTCTGGGTCAAAGGTTTTGTTTTGAATATCGTGTTTTACGGGGAATTCTATCGGAACTCATTGAATCGTATTTGGATTCTCATTGGTTAGTTATTGAGTGTGTTTGAAAAAAGCTGGAACGAGCTCCAGGATCGGGTTTCTTTTACAACAGGTCTAGAAATTTGTATAATGAGCTACTCTCATTTCAGCCCTATTCTTTTTTTCTTCCATTTCTTATTAATTTCGGTTTCAGTAATAATTTCAAAAGAGAAAGACGGAAGAAGAAGGATAAATCGGAATACACATCACAAGTATTGAATACCGATTATATAAAATATTCTCATCTATGCCTGTTTATCAAATTTCTTGTTTTATTTTTATAAGTCAAACAGTGTTCTGTGACTTCTTTTGACTTTTGCAATTTTTGAATATGAAATTTTCAGAACTATCTACAACCCTATAATCGTTTTTTTAAAAAAACAGTGCACTTTGGGTTTGAGTACTGGATAGTAAATATATTGTATTCAAAAGATGTCAGGTAATACGTATAAACAAGTTTAAACCAATCCACGGATTTGAGCAGTTAATATTTCAACAGGCAATTAACTCAAAATTAGATTCGTATGGCACACATTGGTCCTGCCTTTCATGCTTCGCCAAAATTGCTTTATTTTTGAGTTAATCTCTTGAGGATCACTGTTAAGCATTGTGATAGTAGTGATCAATAGGGTCCAAAACGTCTTAATCCTCTATCAGCAGAAATCATACTCTAGGAAGGCTTTTGAAAGTGTATTTAGTAATAAACAAACTTCAAAAGCAATTTCGTATTCACGTAGTCTCAAGTTGATTGAGTTTCTTGTTCATGGATAAAAGTTTCCCCAAATCATCAGAAGTAAGGAAGACAATTTGAAGCACTGGGAGCATCATATGTTAAGGGAGCGAAAGAACAGCCAAAGAGATGGCGATACTCAGCTCTGGCCGATTTCACTCCCACCTTGTCAGAGTTTACTTGCCCTAAATCCATTTAGACGAAATTTGAGCTCCTTGAAAGTTTTTGTGTCTGCTCTCCAGGAATCGTACAATTCATGGAGTTTCTTCACTTCTTCGTGTCCACTGGATGCACAAGGTTCTCCGGCTGCACTTTTTGATCCATTCAAACGCCAGTTCTTCTCTATATTGAACAACAAGCCTCTCAAGCACCAAGGAAGGATATATGGGTTCGTTCCTAATTTCGAAATATCATACTCCTTGATGAAAGGTGTGTTTTCGTCTAAGGAAAGGTTTCCATTATGTTTTACAATGCCAGACGTATCTAAGAGGAATTTAATTCCCAAGTCATACACTTTTCCATCATTGTAGATTTTGGAGTGACCACCACCAGTAATTGGACCAGCAAGTACAGCACTGAGCTCTTTGATCACACCATTATCAAAGTAGCCTAAGTTTTGCAATTGCAAGCAGAGCAGGACTAGTTTGGCAATAAATTTTGGCACCTTCGCAGATTGATCAATATAGCATGCTCGGTAGATATTTGGATGATAAATGTGGGATGCCAATGCAGAATAAAGAGGAACCAATTGATCATCAATAGATCCTATGAAGCAGACTTTACAGTTCATTGCAATTATCGTTCTCATAGCATCTTTGTACGCCATAGATTGAGGACTTTGAAATTTTGTGAGCTCGAAAAGTTCAAGCATCGATTCATGCTCGAAAGTGGAGTAAGCCTTCATAAATAAAGACTTGTCTACTCCATAAAATGGACCGTTGTTGACACCTGCCATTGCTAGTATACCTATCTTCTTTAGCAATGGATTTTTCAAAACTCCTTCGTTAATAAGTCTTGCAAGAAGCATTATAGACACGACACAACCCTGAGAGTGGGCAGCAAAGAAAATGCAGTCAGCTTCGTTTAATTCTTCCTCCCACTTGATGAGAATTTCTAAGAAGAAATCAATTCGATCGAAGATCTTGCCTTCCTTTTCTAACGCTATCTTTCGTATACTCATGTCACGGGCGTCATTTTCACTCATCATATGGTTTTCAATACAGTATCTAATGATGGCTTTCTCAGCTTCATTGGCAAACTTCAAAGAGGTACCTGTTGGGTTACCGATTAAGGGTCGGATCATTTTGGTCGGGAAAAATCCATGAACACCAATGACAAGAATTCGCTTGACTCTAGACGGAATACCAATTTGACTTTTAAGCTTTTCCATTACGCTTATCGAAGTCTTAGCTGGAGGATCATGGGAATTGATAAGAAGTTTTCCGTCAGATTCATTTGTCACGGACACATCATTTGCATCTTCGACCAGGTGGACATTTGTTCTTTGCTTTTTTAAAGCCCTGAAACTGTCTTGGTTGATTTTTCGTGACTCTTGACTTAAACAAGCTCTTTGAACAAAAGGTAGCCTTTTGAGACTCTGGCCGTAGAGTTTGTACTTGTCACCTTTTGAATCCGTTCTGTCATTGTTTAGATTTTTTGGTTGTTCATGAGGCGCATTTTGATTTGATTCTTCGACGTTGCCTGTGAATTTCAGGGAGAATTTAGACAAATAGTTGAGCCAACTTTTCAAGTCAAACGATGTTGAGCCTGCCCCTCCAGAGTAAGTATTCATGTCAGAGTCTGCTGCAGTGGTAGGAAGGCACAGGTCCCAATCAGGCACTATAATATTTTGGAAGATATTCTCATTCTTATGAGTGTTTATTTTGTTGAATTCCTTGGCGCTACGATGAGATCTGTACAAAACAGCATCATCAGCTTCGGCGTCAAGACCAACTCTAGCTTTGGTATCAACACCAACTCTGGCTTTGACATCCACGCTTTGAGAATCCAAGGAATCAGTATTCTGAGAAGGAAGAGAAAATTTCAATATCTTGTTTGTGGCTTTCGTATGTTTTACGACCTCCTTGCGATCATCAACTTCCTCTGTGGATCTCCAGAACGACCATGTTCTATTTCTTTTGGAATTGGAAAGGCTTGGCGATAATAAATTGTCTTTTTCAACTCCACTTGAAAGAGTAGAATTTTTCATAGAAACATTATCATTACTGGGTGGATCTTCTACATCGGCCAGTACCTTTTCTTCGCTGATATCGGTCTCTACAGCACTATTGCTTGGACGCCTTTGGCTAGCATTCTTTTCAACGGTGACAGGAGGTACTGGCTTTGGAGTCCAAGTACGCCAATAGCTGCCGTTTGTTGATGATAAAGATGCAATGGATGGTTTTTGCCGTAACGTATGTCCTTTCACTGGACTTCTAATTGTTGCAAGTGAGCCATCATCAGACATCAGAGGAGTAAGATCATAAGAGGCCAGAGGCGGGAGGCCATTAGACATCAGATGGGCGAGATTTGGGGCATTTCTTTCGAGTTCATCATCTTTAAATTCTCTCATTGACGGTGTGTTTTCACTTGCAGCAACTAATGGGGATTCATCATGAGCATCCGAGTCAGACAGATGGTCCGAGGAAGGGTCGTAGTCAGGAATTTTGAGTGGTGACTCTGATTCTTTAGCATTGGCACTTGACTCGGATCCCCATATCCGTAACAATTTGTTGCCAATATTCATATTCCCCACTTTTCGGGAAATTAAAGTGGTTGATTATCTGATAAGGATGTGATTAGGTATGCATGAGATATTGGGGGCAACCAAAATAGAATTAACATAACATAAGATTTTTAATTTCGGAAAAAAATCTTTTTTTAATGTTTTTGGATTCATGGATTTGTAAAAATTATCATTTTTTATTTTGATCGTTTTTCCCACAAAGTTATTTTTTTGCCCTAAAACATAAATGTCTCTGAATATGAGCAGAGTGATGAGTAATGTAGGCAGTTTCGGGGACCATTGTAAGAATTCAATATTTCCCAGAAGTAGGGACATTTTTTTTCCAATATTATTTTATTTTGTTCTTTTTCTTTTCCATATTTTTCTTCTTGTTTGTGTTTAATTCAGTGGCTCATTGTGGGTGCTTGGTAGCTCATGCGAATTGAAGGATATGTTTTCCCAAAGAGGATAACTTATCCTGAAATTAATTATCCCAAAGCAGTAATTACCGTAAATACTTCCCTTTTCTTGCCTGCTTCTCCATTCCTTTGCACCCAATAACTAAGATGGAAATGGATACTGCAACAAAAGAAAAACTTATAAAACTTCCAAAATAAAATTCAACGGTTTTCTTTCGAAATTATCTTCATGAAGTTTCGAATAGCCCAAATCACCAACGACCTAATTTCCTAATCCCTCTGATTCCCTAGTTCCCTAACACCTTCAATTACCTCTAAATAGCTCCATTAACTCCAATTACACTTTAGTCCATTGAATATTACTCCATCTTTATCACTAAATGGCAGTGAAATTTCAAAAATCAAAGCAATTCGCTCTTGTCACTGCAGAAATCGAAGAAGAAATCCTTGAACAGTTCTCGGAGTTCTTAGAATCTTCAGATCAGCCAGACCTTCTCCTTATACATATCCCAGAACTTCTTGCAAGGTTGAAAATTCCAAATTGTTACTACAAAGATATCACGGAATGCACACAATGGTTCTACGATACCCAAAAGGGAAAGCTATCTCATAAAAGTGCCCAGTGGGGTGTAGTAACGCTGCTTCTACAGGCTCTTACGTTGTCTGTGACTTCCAATGGAGTCATTGATGTGTCTGACATAATTGATGTTGATAAACTAGTCCAATTCTGTAATAGACTTATCAAATTTCGAAATGCACATCAACAGATTGTTGATTCATTGTCTCTATTCACCCAAGCTGCTGGTTATAACACCAATGATGTTACTGGACTACATCTTTCATTGAAGCATCTCCAAACAATCAAGGTCAAGTTACAGCTAGACGATCTTAGTGATTCCATCTTGATAGATATGCTTGGATGTAGTGGAACAACAGTTGACGGTACTCTTTACAACTATAGACTATCAAAGCTGGATTTACTGGTAGGCATTAAAGATTTTGCAGAGGTGATGGGTCAGCTAGGTGAACTTGACTAACTTGACTAAGAAAGAAAAACTTGAGGACCCTATATTTTTTGAGAAGTTAAAATCTTTTCTATTCAAAAAGATTAAAATTTAAAGTCCTCTGAGAAGTTTTGGCCCTTGGTACTTTTCTCCCAATCCCTTGCGCTCATCTCATCCCCTTGTCATCCAAACACCCGATGACATTATGTTCAACCCATGCTAAGTCGAAAATGTCTAGATCTTCAGACCGAGCTAGTTGAACAGTTTCTTCCTGAGTTGCGACAACTGCATCTAAGCGGCATCGTAAATTTCAACAACACAAACCAACTCAATACTCTTTTGCGTCACTTGGAGCTTAGCTTTCTATGTGGAACGTTCAATGTGGTCCCCTCCACAACTGTTCTTCACATTCTATTCACTCTTTCAATTCGTGCTCCGTCTCTTAATTGGTCCCATGAATTTAGTAATCTGGGCTTACTAGTCACTTCAGAGTACACCCGACAAATCAATAAAAGATATGATGATGCACTCTATCACGAGCTGTTACAGAAAAGAGCAACGGAAATCCTACAGAAATATATCAACATGATTCAAGAAAAGAAGACGGCGGCAACAGATTTGCTATTTGTACGGATGAAGGATGTCATTTTGCTGTTTCTTGTGCAACCCAAACCGAGACCGTCGTCAAAAAGACAAAGCAAGAGACCCAACTACTCCACTTATGGTGACAATAGTTTTTCAACGCCATCGCTTGAAAATATAACTCGTGCAGTAGAGGTTATCAGTGACTCCGAGGAATCCGATGCTATTGTCGAAACCGAACATAGCTTAGTACTCAGTGAGTTTGTTCAAAACATCGACCGGAAGAATGTTCTGTCATTCACTGACTTGGGAAATTGCAAGTCTGGTCTTGGTGAAACTGCTGTTCTTTTTCGGGATATGCCCCATTTATCTGCCAAGGTCACGCCAGAAACGTCAGATAACGATGATAATAAGTTTAGGAGAGAAAAACTATCTCTACTTGATCAAATTCATTTGTTTGATGATTTTCTTCTATACAAAAGGCTTCAGGATTCCAGTCATTGTACCGTCTGGAGTCTTCTTCGATGGTGTCTTTGGTGCGCAGATATAAGTTCTCAGTACCAAAAGTTCTTGTTCAATTCTTCACAGACCAAGGTTCACGAGATTTTTGATTCATATCATGATACTTTATCTCTTATTGTACTGTTTTGCTTGCTCGACCCGTCCGAATCGTTAATTGGAAAGTTCTTTGACTGTCTTGGGGACGACTATGCCATATACGACCGGACCATTGAATTATTATTCACTGGCTTGGGGATTACCACCAATGATCCACCTTCGCCATATTTTGCTCGCGAAAAAATCTTGATGACTTCTGACCCTATTGTGGACAACTCTCAGTGCAAGGAAAAATCAGCTATTGATGATAATCTGACATCAATGGGTTTAAGGCTCGTTCTCTTGAGGAAACTTTATCAAAAACATGAATTAGATTCAGAGCGTTGCAAGAGTTTTGTCTCTTTACTAGGAGGAAAGCTCCAACTGGTGGGCAATTCGAACCTTAAAGTATTTTTCAAAAAGGTCTTTGACCATGTTCTTACGGAGAACCTGGGATTAGATCATCCCGAATCAAATGGAGAGCTTGACAATAGCTATTCATCCATGATTATTATGCTCTGTGTTTCCATGATCGAGCAAACAGCAGGAATCAGGTTAGAGAAGTCTAGTCATTATAGTACGCAACAGCTTCTATCGATTGTAAGTGACGATAAGATATATACCGATTTTGTCCGGGGGTCAATTTTTGATGATTTTGATAAATTTTTTCAGAGCTGGGATAAGATTGTTTTTTTGCAACATTGGTTGGTGGAAGTAATACTTTCAAAGGAACCCAAGGTTGATAGCGATCTTTTGCAAGTGACAGGACACAAACTATCGGTTATTTTGGGAGAGATTAAGAAACTTTTATTTGCTTCAAAAGATCATCAATGCTGGCTCAACGGAGACGATCTGTGTCCTGAAGAAGAGTTCTTCACACCATGCCTGGAGCATCAGGAAATGTTTTCTGAAATATCGCTCAGCGGAGAAATCATGATCGGAACAAGCACTGTAGACTCTGACTACAGCACACAAGATATCAACACGAGTATTTTGGATGACGATAGTGTGGAAGAAGTTACCTTCCGTTGGACCCTTGAAGAAAGGCGCCAGTGTATTTGCATGTTCGAACGATGGATCGCCAATGGCGCCAAATGGCAATAACTTAAGTAAGGAAAGGTTGATAAAGAGAAGAGTGGGTTTAAGTTTGCTATTTATAGTTCAATTATCAACTTTCATGAGAACATGAAGACAATGAAGAGAAAATAGTAGAAGCAGGAAGATAATGAAATTTAAGTTTGTTTGCAAGTATGATTTTATTTAGACACGCTCTTAGATTACATTGACGCAACAATAGCATGTGGTTTTAGATGATGTGCTTAACCTTGAAGTAATGTCTCAAATATTGAATTTGCCAAGCACCCAAGCCCACAAGAACCAAAACAATCAAAATAGCAAAGTACTTCACTCTATCATTTGTACTTTCGTTTGTGTTTCTCATTCTCTCTTCTCTGGCCTTCAAGTAATGCAATTCGTAAGTGATTTCCTTGATCATTTCATGGGTTCTTTGCAAATCAATCTCAGCAGGTCTCAACTTCTCAGCAACTTGCAAAGCATTCCAGTCTCTAGCACCAGAACCACTCTCAATATCAAGCTCAATCTCTCTGGACATATGACGTCCACCTTCTCTGACCATGACGTTGTAGAAGCAAATATCGATGGCAGTAGCTTCATATGTGGTGAATGATATACGCATGTCCTTGTAGATGTCATTTTTTCTGGCAAACTGGTTACCCATGGTGTCGAAAACAGTGACCAGCAATCTCTGGCCGTCACCTTGGTAGCCGGAAGATTTGATGTTAAGGACAACAAGTTGGTTCATGCCAACAAAATCTCTGACACAGACCGGTTCCGGGTTTGGCGTAGCAAACACCTCTACATGCAATGCAGAAACAAGGTTCACGAACAATGCAACAGCCAACCAGATGTTCCACATTTTTACTCTGTTATGTGATTGTTTAAGGTGTTGTTTAAGACAGGTTATCTGGTGTAGAGTTGACGCGACAGAGTGGGAGGTGGTGGAGGCACAGGTGTTGAATAAAATGGGCGGAAAAAGTAGAAGAAGTATGGGAAGTTGGGTTTTTTTCTGAAGGAAAGAAATAATTTTAAATAAGGAAATTGAATTTGAGAATTTTGTTTTGGGGTTTTATGATTTTGCATTGGTTAGTTGGGAGTTTATGGGTGCAAAATTTGACTGTTATGTGAAAAACTGATTACTGGGTAATAGATCGAGAGAGTAAGGGGGGAAGTTTTTAAAGGTTTTAAAGGTTTTAAAGTTTTTATGGTATTACACTTTTTAAAAATTATGTAGTTTTTGTTGTTTTTGGTAGGAGGTTCGATATTGAAGGTTTAAAAGTTGAAGTTGTTTTTGAAGTTTCTTAATTGAAGCATTGTTTGTTGTGGATTGAAGTACTTCTGATATTATGTTTGGAAAGTACCGACACTGTTATGAATATACTGTGACTAATTAGGGAATCCTAATTTTTTGATGTATTGCTCTTGGATTATTGTTACAAGAGATGCTGTTGCACGAGACCTTGCAAGAGATACACTGGTGACATAGCTGTGTTGGATTGAATACATAAGTTTGTCTGTCAGTCGTCTTACTTGATAGAATTTCAAATAAAATATCTTCAATAGGCAATCGAAAGACTAAGAGGAGACTGAGACTAAGAGGAGACTGAGACGAGAAGAAGGAATGTCCTGACAACTATTCACTTCTTGTAGTCTGTCTGAAATCAAAAATAAAAAGAAATCAAAAAGTCCAAGAATTTATATCAAATGTGAATGAAGCTTTCATAAGTGCTTATTACTCTCCTCTTGAATGTGGTTTAATTATCAAACTGAATATCGTCATTTTGTCGAAGCAAGAAATTTGATTGAATTGGGCTTTAAAGAATTTTCTTATGTCAATGGAAGCTGTTCAATTCTTTCCGTTCTCCCGGGGTTTTCTGTTCCTTCGATTCTTCATCCATCTCGAAACCTGGTTTGATTCGAACATCTTTTTTTAACAAATTGTGTTTTAAATGAATCATTCAGTGACGTTTTAAAACTTCAATTCAATGAAAAGCACCGTTGTCACATGTTTTTTTGGCGACAGATTGTGTGAATTCATTTCGTAAGTAAGCTTTGACTTAGAAGTCTCCCTAAGGGTATGAGAGAAAACTGACAATTATTGATTAAAATTTTCTCCTGATGAAAATGCTTTTATTTTACATTTTTTCATCATCAAAATTGATTATCATTACGTTCTATTCCATTTCTGATCTCTTGCTTCTTGTTAGACTATTGATTAATTACTCCTATTAACGATGTTGTGATGATTGTTCTATCAAGAAAGTTTAAGGAAAAGACCTTAATGTTTTCGAACCACTGCGTTTATTAGCTGCTAGTCACTAGTTATTCTCTTGTTACAATATGTTGGAACATCCTCAAGTCGAAACATTATACAACAAACACCGCAAATGTATTCTTAAAGAAGCAATTTCAAGAAAACATATTCTTAAAGAAGCTCAGAATTTCTGAATTAGCCAATTGGCTCTTCCCACTATTGTCTGTTCAGCACTCCTTGGCTACTCGTATGAAATCTGCTACATCACTTTCGAATTATCCACTAAGAAGTTTCTTTTCATATTAATGATTTCTTTCTACCATTGCCTGTTAATTCGAGCCTATTTATAGTGAAGAATTTTCTTAAATTAATAAGTCAGGTAACTATTCCGTTAATTGCACTAACTACTAGTAACCAATCCTCACCGATCTACTTATACTCTTCTATTATTATTCTTAAATGTATTAAAATTCTGCATTCTCCACAAAAAATAATAAAATTTTCTTCGAGAAATTGTCAAAATTTCAAAGCACCGAAGCTCTTTTTAGAATTGCTTTTGCTATTGAACCATCTGGTCTCCATTGACTTCCTAATTGGGATAACCGACTTCCAAAATAGGAAATACTGAGCTATTAAAAGTCCACTCTATTCCACCTTTTATCACCTTCCCAAAACCTATGGCGCCCCCACCACCAGTAGAACCCCACGGCCCAAACTCCCCAATTTGGCCAACCTCAATCTTAGCCTCCACTTAATACGCCAGTAACATTGCATCACGTGAGCCACAATATTTAATAAATTATATGCAGGCAAAACGAACATCAACTCGCAAGACTTTAAATGCAATCCACACGACTTAAAACTAGTTACCAACCACTCTTGTTCGTACCAGTGACTGGCCGGAAAGCCCTTTGGCCTGACAGAAACTTTAGCTGGTCCATACCTAATCGTGTTCTGGGCTCATAACCTTCTGTACCTCACTCTACCTCGGAATTCCCGCGGATTGTGGCTTTTGGAATCTTCTGCCAGCGAAATTTTCCCTAGCAAGTTAGAACCATTGAAACTTAAGAAACTCAATATTGGAAGAATCACATCCATAAAGCAAAATCTTTATCGTCGATAGGAAAAACATCACCTTTCCCATTGCATACTTTCCGAGCACATCTCACGCATAGTACTCTCGTTATTTCACCCTTTGTGGTTACATTTTTTTGCCCAATTCCCCCATTCGACATCATGTATTGAAAGATTTTTTTAAACCAATGATTTCCCAAGTATCTAGTCGTTCTCTGGAAGATAGTGAAACTGCCATGCCGCGTCGTGCCAGCAAGTTTCACTATGATAAAGATATTTTGAGCCAGTGTCAGACTTACATTCAGCTGAGCAACCACCATGGACTTGCCCTTATTGCTCGCCAAAAGGGTATTCCCCCTTTCCTACGCTGCAAAGTATGGCCTATTCTTCTCAAGCATCACCCATTTGTAGCCCATCCTTTTATTCAACCGGACGTCGTGCCTTCTGTGGGAAGCTTATCCAAGGAAGAGGAAGCCAAAGCTGATGCACAGCTTCAGCATACTATTAGAAAGGATTTGAGACGCTATATGCACGGTGTTGCCCATAGTTCAGCTGAAGAGCCTCTTTCAGAAAGAGAACTGCAAATCTTCGATATATTAGAACTGTCTGTGAAAAAGTTTGTTGCCAAATGGGGCTTAGTAATCAAATATGACCCTGCATTGACCTGGATTGCCTTGGGTCTTGCCGAATGGTGTCCTCCAATTCCTAATACCCCTTGGGTTTTGCTTGGAAGAGACGTCTCTCTGCATGAAAAGACTTGTGTAGGCTCCGTCTATACAGAGTATGAAGAGTATAACGAAGCTGCGGCTGAATTCTGTGATTTCTCTTCAAAAGATTCAAATGACTCGTCAACACCAGGCTTGAAATTTCATGAAGTCTATGAAAGATTAGCTTTGGTTTTATTGCACTCTCCCGAGTCTGCAAACAAGCGTAAAAACAACAAAAAGTCCGTCAAAGTCGATAAATTTACATTACCTCTCTCCGGCGGAACCATCGAAGAGCGGGTATCTTTCTTTATTCATATTTTCCAAAAGCTACTCCCTGAGCTATCAGACTACTTTCAAGATGAACAGATCCTTAACAAGTTTGGCCAACAAGAAGATGGCTGGCTCATCTGGTGGCTCAAATACTGTGGAACCAAGGTTTGGTCTCGGGTTGATCGAGGTAGAGTATGGGATCTTTTATTGGGGTGGCGATTGCAGAGTAAGAAGTTGGATACCAACGATAACTACTACCGCGAAAAGCTTCACATCTCGGACGAGCTTCTTAGCAAGTTAGGTCCCGATGTTTTCTGGTCAGTTGACCATAATGATGAAGAGGGTGTCAAGTTGGAAAAAGACGACTCATTCAAGGACTTGATCAACGATTTGCATATTGACTGGAAGCGATCACTTCCATCGTCGTCTTCTTCTGAAGAAAACTCTCCTGTTCTGACACCTTTTGACACTAAGAACTTTGAGTTGATTTCACAGTCCAGTACAAAAGCATCAATTCCTTTTTGTAAGATTGATCCTCACATTGAACTTATTTTCGTTGCGTTGGCTCTCATGAAGGCCAAAGAGAACACATTGGTGGAGCTCGATCAACATGAAATCAGGACTTATTTGTCTCGATTGCCTGCAAAATCATATAACCTGAGTAACAAGTACAAGGAGTACCAGGTTCAAAAGGGTAACGACCTAGCCAATTCTACAGTGGAAGAGGGCTACAAGTACGATTATATGGATAGCATCATTTATGAAGCAGGAGAGCTTTGGCGAAAATGGCTTTGGATGGGATTGAATGGAGAAAACTGAAGAATCTGAATTATTTCAAGGTTTAATTTTTCTCTTTATTATCTATACACTTTAAGCCTCTTGACAAGATTACAATGACAGTATATGACAAAATACAAGGATAAATGAACAAAAGAAAAATATTAAAAGGCAAAAAAAAACTAAATATTAAGAAACAAATCAAAAAATGTAAAAATAAAGCAAAAAAGGATTACAAAAAAGATCAGAATTATCTCATCGCCTCTCTTTCTTACCCCAGACTTTTTTATCTGCAGATCTCCGAATCGGCCTTCAAGCTTATCTGTAGAGAAAGACCTTACCTAAACAATGTTAAACCAAGCGGGAAGAGTCCTCAATCCTCGCTATACAGCACTTAATCTTATTGCATATAATTATGCAGGATTTGCTTGCATCTCATTGGCTGTTTTCCTTCTGGCATCTCAGCCGTTCTATCTTTCCCAAGTGATGAAGTTAGATTCGGCCATTATGGGCACGACAATTGGAACTTTGGGGGTAATTGATGAGTTGACAGCAATTACAATTGCTCCTTTGAGTGGGACTCTTATAGATTTTGTGAACAATTTAGCCTGGCGACATTGCTGGATCCCATCAGGTGCTAGGACGGTAGTCTTTGGGTCTTTTTGTATTTTGTTTGTTTCTCTTTGTAGTTATGGAACATTAGCTCACGACATATTTCCAGATTTGTGGATTGCCCGATCTCTTTTTGCTATAGGTGTTACTGGAGTGATGAGTTCTGTGGTTGTGCTGCTTCATGAGGCAGGAGCATCTAATTTAGAATGGAAAATGCTTCAGTTGGGGAAGAAAGAATCACCTTTGAGTTTAGCTACTTCTTCTCATGAAATTGTTTATAATTATGAGCTGACAGAGTTTCACAATGATGATAATATGGAGGTGGTTGATGATACTAACGAATTATTGAATTATAATGATAACGAATTACGGAATTATAATGATAACGAGGTGCTCAATGGTGATCATATTGTGGTGTTAGATGATGATAATATTACGGTGTTGAATGACAATAATGTTACGGTGTTGAATGACTATGATATTCATGGCAGTAAGGTTGGAAAGAATAGAAAGAATGGAAAATTGGCTGCAATCTTAGGAATCAGTACAGGACTTGGAGCTATCTTTTCTGTATCCTTCTTCCTTACTTTACCTACTCGTTTGGAAAAATATCTCGGTAATTCAAGTCCTGGAGCTACTGTTAAATTGGCATACGTTCTTGTGGGATTATTTGCATTGGTATCATCTTTTGTGCTGCTAGTCTTTGCATATGATTGTGTTAAGAAAAGAAGACAGAGTGGATTCGATTCCCCTATTGGATTGAATGGTCGCTTATCATTCTTTGAAATGATGAAACATGGACTCCAAGCATCAATGACAAACCGTCGTATCCCAATAGCTTACTGCGGGGCTTTAGTCTCTAGAGCTTCGAGTGTAGCAGTGGCAGTTTTCATCCCATTGATGGTTTTTAAGTTCTATAACTCTACCGGGAAGTGTAATTCTCCTGAAACATTGGTTTCGTCACTGGTATCTTCACTGGTATCTTCACTGGTGTTTTCAGTTGATTCTCCCCTGAAAGACTCATGTAAAGAAGCATTTGTTTTTCTGGCAATCCTAACCGGGGTGGCTCAAACAGTTGCATTGATTCTAACTCCTATTTGGGGTATACTCGTTGATTCAAAGGCTTTAGGCAACGTTGCGACCCTAATGATAGCTTCTGTGATTGGAATAACAGGTACTTTGGGATTGTGCTACTTGGGGTCCACAGAAACCATTTACGATCCTAGAACCATTGGCTGTTTTTTGACTACGAGTTTAATTGCTTCTTCTCAAAATGGAGTAATCATTTCATCCATGAGTCTTTTGAGCACGTTTGGTACCGGGAACACCACTGAAGATCCCAATCTAATCGGTAGTATCACTGGCTTCTATCATTTTTGCGGCGGGATAGGTATTCTTCTTCTTTCCAAAATTGGAGGATCATGGAGCGATATCTGGGTTTTAGGACCATTTTTCATTTTGGGATTACTAAATTTGATATTGATGTCTGTCTGTTTGGCAGCATGGAAAAGTCGATTTTGAGCCCGATGGGACTAATTCCAGGCGAACTACTGTGTTTTTGGAAAGAATGATTTGGTTATGAATAATCTCTTCAGGGAATTTCCGATTATGGTTTAGAAAAAACCTATCCGCATACGACCAAGAAAGACCAAGGAGAAGGCCAAAAGAAGAATACTGATGAAGAAATGATGAAAAAGAAAAACTGAAAAAGAAACGAAGAAATGAAAAAAGCAAAACTTTGTTAATGAATTACGAAGAAAGACAATAGTGAAACAACACAATGATTGTAAGGCATATCGATTGATTAATTGATTGTCTTACTTCAGGAAAGGCGACTGCTTTGTTCCCTTTAAGGAAGAGACAACTTCACTAGCTCAAGGTTTCTTCCACGTTGTCGATTTGGCGTTCGCTCGACTATCGTCTCCCTTACAAAGATGCCAAAGAACAAAGCAACGACAAAGAGAAAGAAAAAGCGAGAAGAAGCAAGAAAAAGTAACAAAAAGAAATGAGTAACTAAAAGAAATAACTAAACGACAAAAAATTAGGAAAAAAAATTAATACTAGCTCTTTTTTCCCAAACCTCTGTTATGTATCTTCGTACCTGATGATGCACCCTTGGTTCAGATCTGGATCTCCAGATTTACTTCCTACACCCTGAAAAATCAAGACCACAGCCAAATCCAAAGCCAAAGCGTAAACAATAACAAAACAAAACAAAAACAAAAACATTACCATACCCTGCAGGAACATCCATCACACTTAACATTTTCCCCTCATTCCTTAGCTCCGTGGTTGGTACTGGTGATCAAATTCAACATGTTGGAAGTCCTTCTAACAGCCATCCCATCCCTATGTTGGATGCTCTTCAGATGCTACCAACTCTTCAATACTCCGACACATAAACTAGGATCGTCTCTCAATTTGGATATTCCAAATACGCCACAGATTTGCATTGACACATTGGACAGTTCTTCAATTGTGCTTCATTGGGATATCGAGACTCTGCCAGATGAGAACATCTTCTATGTAATTCTCATCAACGGCAAGGATGCAGGTACTTTGGCCCGGAATGCGGTGAAATTAACAAATTTGGATAGCAATTTCTTGTATAAACTTCAAATCGTGGCCATCAACGTCATTAGTAACTTCCGGTCCCAGTCAGATGCAATTTATGTTCGTACGTTGCCAGATAAGAACCATATGGAACCTCTTACTAAGCTTTTAAACCATCAAGACTTTCCTATTAGTCCTGAACTCGTTTCGGGTGATTTCAAAATTGATATTAGCGTGTCTGAAATCAATTCTCTTTCTGATGAATCTACGCTCAGAAAATACATGTACGCTTTACAAGCAGATTTGATTCGAATGTCGTCTGAGTTCTCCGTGATCTCTTCGGTACAGCAAAGCGAAGAAGAGTCCATCAAAAATGAAATTAAAGGCTTCAAGAAGGAACTTCATGATGGTTCCGAGGCCCGAGCGAAGAAAGAAGGTGACTTAAAGCAACTAGAACAAAAGAAAGATCTGCTTACATTCATCAAATTGAAGTTAATGAAACAATTGAAAAACCACACATCCCAACGAAACTTGAATATCAATAAGTTGGCTGAATTAAGGCTGAAAATCTCAAAACTCTCTGAAAAGAAACATCATGTTCAAAATGCAGCTGACTCAGAACGTGACAAAACATGTACAAGTGTGCAAGTTTTGAATGAAAACATCAACGAATTAAAGGGACAAATCCAATCAGTTGAGGATTTAGTCAAAGAGGCCAATCTGGAAAAGAAGGACTATTTAACAACATTGAACAAGTTGCGCCCCTTAGTGGAACAGTTTACTTCTCTGAAATCCTCAAATGATAGCAGATCAAGTCAGGACTTGACTAAGCTCAAAAATGATCCCATATTCAACTCTGATGGTGGTCTAACCGATACTGGGAAGGATATCTTAGAGAAAATCTATATTTTGCTCCCTGAATGGGCACAAAGCATCAATAACGAACTTGAAACTCTTCATGTCTTGGAATCATCTTGGAAAAATACGTTTCGACTCTCTTTACGGAAATATTTGTCTGTCTATAATGGCTTGGAGGCCCTTAAGGCGGCTGCTGATCCATTGTACGTCCCTAAAAGAAAGTCAGAACACAAGGCTAGCATTGAATTTGGAGGCCATGCATATGCTTTACCAAAGCCCATTTTTGAATCCGGCGACCCCGACTCGTCTTCAGAGTTTAACGAAGCACTGGCTGACAATTGGTACGATTTGTCTAGACCAAATCACGATTCTGCTTTCCCCAGCTCACAAGTACCTGTGGTGGGAACACAACCATTGAATGAAGTTCAACCTGTTTTACAGGATTCGTTTTTGGCTCAACAAGAGTACCCTGAGTTTGAGCAGTATAATGTTGATTCCAATACGAATATCTCGCAAGATGGATGGGGCTCGCATTCCCAACTTCCAGTTATTTCTTTACCACAACACCCACAAACTGATGTGTATCCTTCTTCTATTATTGAGCCTTCCATAGCCAATGGCCCCCAAATTTTTGGAAGCAATTACGCTGATATGCAGAGTATGAACATGGTTTCAGGACGCCAAATGTTAGCCAATGCACTTTCTCCAGGAAGTATGAAACAGACATTGTCTCAAAGTTCCCAGATATCTCATGGCCGTATGAGCAGTGACTATTCTGAGCCACATTATCTCAGCCCTGAAGCTCATACAACGTATCAACCTCCTACAATTCAACAATCCATGTTTCCCTATGGTGACCCTGCGATTATGGGCTCTTCTCCGCCAGAAACCAGCTTCTTGTACCCCAACAATCAATCATCACATCTCCTGAACACGTTGTGGAATAATAACAGTCAAGGCAGCTTCGTTGAGTCTCGGATGCAATTCCTGGGATTGAATTTACCCAAGAATAATCAATTGAGTCCAACAATTTCCCAGCAGAGTACATTGGCAAATGATCGTCTCTATATGAACCCAGATGCGATGTATAGTGACTCCCGTATTTTGCATGATACGAAACCAGTCACTGCTCAGAGTCAATTTGGGGATAGTCATTACTATAATGATAATATTTTGTTGAATCATAACGGATTGATTAACAATTTTGCGTTCCCTCAAAGCAGTATTTGGCTGGAGAAACCTATGAGGCCCTCTACTAGCCATAACAGGACTGTTTCAAGCAGTAGCCAGCTTTGGAGAAATGATATTCAGCGTCCTCATCCGACAACAAATGAGTTTTCTCCATTTCTGCAGATGGATAATGATCTGGAAAGCATGAGAAAGAACAACGATAATTTGGATATCCGTCTGATTTAGGTTGTTCAATCAGTTTTCCAATGCCCTTATTTTTCATAAATAATGAGAATAGTTACATGGGACGATTTGGTTAACTTTTTCAATTTATTTGGGGCAAATCACATCTAAGATCGTTTCTAACACTACTATCATTGAAATAATGAGATTTAGCTGAAGAGTTCGGCACTGGAGCGAAGTATTTTACTGAAAAAAGCAAAAATTCTGTGCTATGCAAGTTCCAGCATTCTCATGGGCCTTGGAAATGGTTTGCTTAGAAAAATCTGCGTATTTTTGAAAAGATCTGTTCATATTGGTCAATGCCAGCAGAAAGAGACAAACTAGAAACAAAATGATTTGGAGAAACCTGTGAAGTCCGGAATTTCAAACATGAAAGCCAAATTGTGAATTTCTAGATCTGAAATTTGTCATGATAAAAGGCTCCTAGGAGGAAGAAATTGTGACTCTGTCTAAGAGAGCCGGGAAGTGCTCTCTTTCTCCGACTACAATCTTTCTCTTTAAGAACAGTATAAAGTTTTCAGCTTGAAACTCGAAGGAATTTTTAATTTTTTTGCTGTGATCATTCTTTCTGCAAAGCCAATTACCACTTTTATGGGCTTACCAATGGTTCTTCTTTACTGGTTCTATACTCGTTCTATACTGGTTCTTTACTGGTTCTTCCTAAGGCACTTTCTAATACGGTAGCCTCTGGCATGTGTGGAGTAGATTCACCCTACCCAAAGCCAACTTGTCCCGGGGTACAAACTACATATTTTCCATCTTGTTCCCTCTATTGAGAATCAAGTCAATCCAATTGAATCTGCAATGCAATGAAAATTAGTAAAAAAATCACATCTTATCTGTAATTTCTATCATACCCAAATTGTACCCACTCCTTAAGATTCTTAACGTTCCTAAATAAATCAAACTATCGCAAATAATTCGTGCATTTCATAGAGTCTTTCCCCTGAAATTGTTTATCCGATGCCCTGTATATAAGCGGCGGCTATTGGCGGGCCCCTTGTTTTTGTCTCCAGTATGACCGGAATTGTATTTCCTAGCCATTGCCGTACCATCTAAACATACAAGATCACGGCGCCCAAAGACTGGCGTCGGCCAATAATAAAATAGTTCTCTAAACCCCACTCTATCCCCCAACAATTAATAAGCGGTAGCCTCCACTGTTTGACAGAGTCATGAAGTTCAGAATGCTATCCTGCAGAAGAAAGATGCATCAGTCATGTGTCGCCCCTCCTACTATAAAAGCAGCTAGTGTCACCCAAGACAATCACAAGCACTTTTTTCAGAGTCGCTACTTTTTTTGCTCTTTTTATCGCTAAAAATGACCGTCGGCTGTGAACAATTCCCAACCCACAACGAGTTCCGTAGTGACACCTTCACTGTCCCCACCTCATCCATGAATAACGCGGTTGTTCGCGGGCTTTCTGAAGGGTGGCTCCAAGTAGGTGACTCAGTATACAAAGAAGACGAACAAACACTTAAATTGGAAAGTATCATGAAAACCCTAACAGGTAAAGAGGCTGCATTGTTTTGTCCTTCGGGAACCATGTCTAACCAGATCGCTCTACGTGCAAACTTATACCAACCACCTTACTCTATACTATGCGATTATAGAGCCCATATCTTCATGCACGAGGCTGCTGGAACAGCCATGTTATCACAGGCAATGGTTCATCCTATCATACCTTCCAATGGAAATTATTTAACTCTTGAAGATATTGAAGATAACTTCGTGCCTCTGGATGGTGATATTCACGCAGCGCCGACTAAGCTAATTAGTCTTGAGAACACTATCCATGGAATAATTACACCATACCATGAACTTGAGAGAATTTCCAAATTCGCTCGCGAAAACAATATTAGATTTCATTTGGATGGTGCAAGGTTAATTAATGCCAGCGTTGCTACTGGCGTTCCTTTAGATCAATACTGTAAGCTCTTTGACTCCGTATCAATCTGTCTTTCCAAGTCTGTTGGTGCGCCCATGGGTTCTGTATTGGTCGGTAGTCAATCACTAATTAATACTGCCAACCATTTTAAAAAACAATGCGGTGGTGGTATCAGACAAGGTGGTGTCATGGCATTCATGGCCATCCGTGCTCTTGAGGAGAACATTAGTAAGATAGAGCAGAGCCATAAGTATGCACAGGAAATTGGCGAATTTTGTGACAGTCATAACATCTATCTTGAATCTCCTGTGGACACGAATTTTGTTTTTATTGATCTTAAGAAGAACAATATGAATGATGCACTCTTGGTTTCGATTGCAGAAAAGTATGGCCTCCGGCTTATGGGTAAACGTTTGGCATTCCACTTTCAGTTAAGCAATGTATCGGTACAGAAGCTTAAGATAGTTTTGTTGGAATGCAAACAAGAAGCGTTACAAAACCCACATATTGCCGGCAGAGGGCCCAAGAGATTGTACAATGTGGATGTAGTCAAGGCCAAACAGACCAAACAAATTTTGCAATCATGAAGTTAATCGAATGAAAATTGTATGGTTTTGGGGTAATTGAGTCAAGGAATCGTCTATTGTTACGAAGCTGAAGTTTGCCGTCTATGCGAATATCTTTCAAGTTGAGAAAATATGTCCTTGGCGCGCAGATGCCAAGCCCGGACAAATAAGAGTACTTCAGGTACGTCTAAAGCAAAGAAACATAAATGATGTTTGTTCCTTTGTGATTCATGGCATCAGGTAAATTGCCATTGATGATATATGAACCTTTTTGTTGAAGTTCTAGCTATGGGGGGGGGGGGGGTCTAGAAGTCACTGCAAAGGCTTCAATTGCACACATTAATAGTCAATGGTCTATCTCTAATTTTAATATTTACTCATTTCACACTTGCTCTCTACTTTTTGTGTTGGTCATAAACACACACTCTCTCTTCCCATCTTATGTTGTTGCTTCCTATTGAGCTCTGTCTTCCCCACTTTCGAGAATTGCTATTATATTCCAATAGGCCCGGAAGTATTGGGGATAAGTAAGTACAGTCTTTGGAATAGAACTAAACAAAATGGGACCGGCATGAATAGTTGATAATTTTGAAAAGAAATTGGAAGGAAATCGAAAGGAAATCGAATAGAAATTGAACGTTGAAATTTAATGAAAATATAATAATAGTAAATAACAATGAATGGAATAGTAAATGACAACGAATGGAATAGTCAATAGCAATGAATTGGATAGTCAATAGCAATGAATTAAGTTGATATACAAAAGAACAAAACTTAAATTGTTGAGTCATCAAAAGTTCCTTTCGGCCGACATTCATTAACAATATCTTCCAAAATTTCAATAAAGTTCCGAAAGTTCCAGCACTTCCGGAAATGTTCCATCAATTGCTGGAAGGACCACTTCCGGAATGGCTGCAAAAAACCGGCTGCGAACATCCAAAATGTACTGCATGTTACCGGCCTGGGTGGGTTTCACCCATGGCGCATATGTAGTAAGAAAACTACATCCAGCCGGTACTCTTTACTGCATCAATATCAGCCGTATTGGTTCGTATTCGGAAATTTAGTAAAAATCCAGTATATAGCTAGTTTTCCACGCTTATCGGATGCATATAAGCTACGGAACAATATCCGTTCTTGTAGGCAGGTTGCATTGGTTATGAACCTTGGAATTATCCATGGAATGGTTAGTATATAAGGAATGCAAACATTGCTACAGTTTTGGAATTATAGCTTTAGTATTTTAAGACTTGAAATAAATTTAACATTCTTCAAATCTTTCAAAAAGTTAATAAAGTACAAAAAACCTCAACATGAGTTCCAATTCGTCTTTGGCTTCAGACGACTTTTTGCCAAAAGAGTACCATAACGACTCATTGGCTCAAGAAGAAGACTTCAAAGTCACTAGAACAGAAACCGACAATGGTTTAAGGAAAGTGGTCACCGAATCGGGAAGATCTTTGCATAATTTGGGAATTGACAGTACGGTTCCTATCCCTGATTTGACGGCGCCTCCTGTTCGTGATCCTATCTTCCCTGAAGAATACAACATCGAAACAGAAACAGGTCTTGTAGCCGTTCAAACTCTACATTCGCTTGGAAGAGTTAAAACCATCACATCACTTCATTCTGGAGATGAAAAATTCGTTTCCAGCAAACAACTCGATCCGGAAATTGAGTTTATTACGTTTTTGAAAAACGACCCCGAGAACCCTCATAATTGGCCCATGAAGAAAAAGTGGCTTTACACTTTTATTTATGCTTGGGCTGTCATCAGTACCGCCTACGGTTCTTCTTCTTTGGCCGGTGGTCTTCCGTTGGTCATGGAAAAATACCATGTATCAAGTGAAGTGGCTGCCCTTACAGTGTCTCTCATGGTTTTTGGATTCCTTCTTGGTCCACTTCTTTGGGCACCAATGTCGGAACAGTTCGGGAGACGTCCGGTTTATTACGTCAGTTTTTTCCTCTACACCATCATCAACATTCCTATCGCTTTATCTCCTAATATTGCTGGTGTATTGGTTTGTCGTTTCTTAGCAGGTGTATTTGCATCTTCTACTTTGACCAACGTTGGGGCTTCTTTGGTGGATATTCACAATACTACCCGTGGTCTTGCCATTGCCTTTTTCTCCTTCTGTCCCTATTCTGGTCCTGTCCTTGGTGGTATTGTCAACGGTTTCATCAGTGTAAGAAGTAAGAGATATGACTTGATGGTCTGGGTAAACATGGCTTTTGCGGGTGTTATGTGGATCTTAATGGCTTTCATTCCAGAAACGTACGCTCCGGTTATTTTGAAGAAACGTGCTGCAAAATTGAGAAAGGAAACTGGTAACAACAACATCATGACTGAACAAGAAGCTACGCCAATGACATTTGGCGAATTGCTTGAAACGAACTTATACATTCCTCTTAAATTCATCATTGAAGAGCCAATGCTTGACTTGGTGTGTGCCTTTGTTGCCCTTATCTATGCCTTGTTGTATGCGTTCTTCTTTGCTTACCCTGTCATCTTCAGTGAGCTTTACGGCTACACGGACGAAAAGATCGGTTTGATGTACATTCCTATTTTAATCGGTGCTGGCTTGGCTATTTGCGTCACTCCAATTCTTGAAAAGCGTTACATGGCAATGAAAAAAATCAGAACTCCCACACCGGAAGATCGTCTTATCGGTGGTATGATTGGATCTCCTTTCCCTTGCATTGCATTATTTATTTTGGGTGCAACCTCCCAGAAACACATCATCTGGGTCGGTCCTGCGCTGTCGGGTATTGCCTTTGGTTTTGGTATGGTTTTGATTTACTACTCGTTGAACAACTACATCATTGACACTTACCATAAGTACGCCGCCAGTGCATTGGCCACAAAGGTGTTCTTGAGAAGTGCCGGTGGTGCTGCATTCCCATTATTTGTTACCCAAATGTATCATGGTTTGGGTTTAATGTGGGGTAGTTTCCTTCTTGCTTTTGTTTCTTTGGCCATGGTTGCGGTCCCTTTCAGCTTTTATAGATTTGGAGCTCGTTTGCGGAGCAAACTCTGCAAACAAGATTACTCCGCTGTCCTTTAGGGTCATATAATTTCAATAGATTTTCTGGCGTTTCCTGATACTCTTTTATAGGTTGTATCTGTGAAGGTTGATTATTTCCAGAACCAGATGAAGCAATAATTGAAGATATAAGAACCATTCGAAGAAATCAAAATCAAACTAATTTCATTCACAATTAGTACTTCCCTTATATGGCATTCTCGTGGAATTCATCAGTCTCCATGGCCCGAGAACCTGGGTGATGCTTAATATCCGTCAACAACTCTGTAACTTTCTTCAAGTCAACACCCACCAAAGTCTCCAAGAAAATACCAATTTCAATATTCTCATGGTTACCGAAAAGACCGGTATATGGTTCACGGTTCATAAGCTTGTCGTTGATACGCTTGGAGTTTGAATAGGCGTAAATGTTAACATCTACTGCGGAGTGTCCATGTGTAGTCCATCCAGTCTGAGATCTCACAGAAATCATGTTGTTAAGATAATATAACAAACTTTCGGCGGATGTTTCTGCACTATGCTGGATCTTGGTCACTTCTTCTTTAGTATAGTCTGTGATACCCATATCTTGCTGGATAATTTCCTTCTCGATAAAGGAAGAGAACGCTTCGGCAGATAATTCTTTTGAAGCATGCTTGGTCAAAATCTTTCTCGTCAAATACTCACCAGAATGGGTACTGTTCAATAAGACATCTGGGTACCACAAGTAGTCGGGGTAAGAGGGTGCTACTTGTCTTGCAGTTACCAAACCACCAGTTTCATGGTCAGATGTGGAAATAATGACTGTTTCAACATCTGTGGAGTCAGCAAACTCTAATACAGCTTTGAAAGCTTCATCATAAGCCAAAACCTCTCTAACTTGAGCAGCAGGGTCATTGTGGTGGCCTGCGTGGTCGATTCTAGAGCCCTCAATCATGATGAAGAATCCCTTGTCAGAATCCTCCGTAGCCTTGCTTAATGCAGTCAATGCAGTCTTGGCTTGTTCAGCAAGAGATGGATACTCCAGTGAGTCTCTGTCAATGTCGTATGGGATATCTGTGGTAGCCAAGAGTCCCAATAGTGGTAAAGATACATTTTTTCCTTGTTGCAAAGAGTCAAACAGTACTCTGTCACCGACATAGGTCCAGTTTTTCTCAATTGCTTCCTCAATCAAGTTTCTATTGTCCGCACGGCAACCTCCCGGAACGGATCTGGGTATGAAATGGCATCTTCCTCCACCCAAAATCAAATCCACAGTTCTACCCAAAGGCGAGTCTCCCAACTGTTGTTCTGCGATCAAGTCTTCCTGCCAGCGGAAATCTACATGAGAACTAAAAGCAGCTGGGGTTGCATCGGTGATTCTGGTGGTCACCACGAGTCCTGTGAGGTATCCTTCCAACTTCATAGCCTCCAAAATAGTACCACAAGGGTCCGAGTTGGGGTCTACACCAATAGCACCATTGTATGATTTAAGACCGCAACTAAAGGCCGTAGCACCAGCTGCAGAGTCGGTGACCAAACTACTACTAGAACGTGTTCTGGAGTTTCCAATGATATGCTTATCCAAGGTCAAGATGTCATCGATCGAGAGCTTATCCCGGTGCTGTTTAAATGAGCGAGCAAGTGAAAGGGATGCTGGGCCCATTCCATCAGTAACCATAAAAATCACATTTTGTTTCCTGTTTCTGGTGGTGGTATCGGTGGTGATGATGGAATCTTGTTTAATGTATGCTTGGTAGAAGACAACATGAGAAACGATGAAAAAAGATAATAATGTTACAAGTATGGGAGTAAATCTCTTTCGATGCCCATTTTTGGGCATGTTGTCCTCTTTTTGTTTCTCCATTGGGTTCGAAATCAACTCTCAGTGGACGTTAGAGATGGGGATATCAAGCCTCTTATATATATGGCCGACACGTTTTGGCCTGCATATGGAGATAAGCAAATCAGTATTATATTTAAGATTATTGATAAATTAGGAGGGGGAGAAGAGTTGCATTTTGATTATTGTTGTTTTATTTTTAAATGGGATTTGGTTTAGCCAATAATCGGCTTTTCATTTTCTGCATTGTCTTGATTATTAATGCATCTGAGGAAAGGACAGAAATGAAATTGAAGAAAAAGTGCCCTAAATCCATCATCATCATCATCATCATCATCATCAACAGTAATGGCCTTTCAACGTTCTTCAATATCTGCATGAAGAATCTGGCCTGGTCACTAACAGTCAGAAGAGTGTTCCAATCCCAACAATCCAACAATAATTAAAGCATAGATATTGCTTTGAGAAGAAACAATCGAAATTTTCCACGTCTGCTCATCATTCTGTAAGTTGAAAAAACCTTGGTCACATGAACCTAATGGCTTAGATGTCTGAAACATAATGCACGGTTAGAAATCATCAATCTCCACGCCGTCAACAACTTCAGATAAGAACTTGGCAACCACTATGTCCTCTGCCGAAAGACCTACCATCTTACAAACAACAACACCAGTCAGAGTGACAAATTTGCTTGAAATTGGTCCCTGGGGCAAATCAGCGATTGAAAAGAGTTGGCTCTCATCAATACCACATTGAATGATCTCACCAGCTTCTGCGAGGCATAACAATTTAGAGTCCACAATCATTTTTTTCTCTGAATCCTTGTAATGCGTTCTAAGAAATCCCAAATCAAGCTCTATCATATGTGGTTTGTATGAACCAATCAAAGAAACAAACTTGATAGTATCAGGGTTAGAATCCAAGTACTCTCCGAGTATAATTCCTTCCGAAGATGGCGTGCACCCAAAAACAACGGCAGATTGTCTCACATGCAGAGCGAGGACTTCATTATCTTCCAATTTCAATGGTGTCACAGGCAGATCAACGTATTTGGCCAATTGCAGAACCAAAAGCACTGCCGAATCCAAATTTCGACTGACAACTGTTATATGTGATACTTTATATAGCTTACAGGCTAGAAAAACGTGCCAGAATGCCTGTGCACCAGCACCGAATACGGTTACTTTCAAAGGTGTATCACTATCGATATCAATGACCTTAACCATGGCACAACTAGATGCTAGTGCTGTTCTAAAACCAGTCAAATTCTTGGCATTTAATACAGCCTTCAATTCACCTGTGTATTCGTCTAATACATTGACTAGACCCTGAAATCCCAAACGAGCTCTGGCATTGGTTGGGCCTCCACTGACTATCTTTATTCCGACATTATTGGGAAGCACGCAAGGCATAAAGAGGTGTGTTGTATCTGCGCCGGCTGTATTCGAACCGGAGACTGTTCGGTCCGGGACACATTGGGGCTTTTGTTGGTAGGCCCTTAGGGCATCTAAAATCAAGGGTTGAAAGTCATTGATAAGAGTTTCACGATTCAAGTTTTCAATGAGATAATTGAAGATCTTTGAGTCGGAAATCACCTTCATAGACACCGTAATGAGAGTGTTGGCCAACAAGGTCTTGTAGCCAGAGCTAGCTGAGAAGGTAGGTGTGTAGTGGGGCCGACGCTAGTGAAGTCACTGGAGACACACCATGGAGAAAAAATTGTACATGAAAACAATTTCTGGATAAAATATAGATATAATTCCAAATGAGTAGTATGTCAACTTTTTCATAAAACAAATTTGATTTGTATCGATTCTAATCGACTTTTATCGACTTTTATCGACTTTAATTAGCTTTTTTCGACTTCTATCAACTTTTTCGACTTTTATCAACTTTTTCGACCTTTATCAATTTCAATCAATTTCAGTTAAACTTAATGAGAGAGAATTAATCCTTGGACCTGCCTTCGGGATTAATCTGTGTATACTTTGTCATAGTCCTTATTATCAAGAGGCTCGTTGCGACCGACAATGGTACTTCTTTCGTCAGCAAGAATTTTCAAGTATTTCTGGAAAACTAAACATTCACCATTTTCTGCTAGTTGAGTAGCAAGAAACTGGGTCAAGTTGTGGTCTATTGAGTATGCAAGAGCCCGACCAATGGCAGTGTTTACGTTATCGAAATTGTAAATCTTGGACTTTGTTGAGATCTTTTTCAATTTCGAAAGTGTTGGAGAATTACCTGGAATGGCTGAATTGTTTCCATCATTTGACTTGGATGACTTGAATTCCTGGATAATTGTGTTCTGAACAGGGTCACAAGATGCAACTTCGAAAAACGTTCGGAGTAAAGGCGCCAACGTATGATAAGTAAGAATTTTTTCAGCAACAACACGGTTTCTTTCATGTGAAGCTTCCCATATAAGAACAGAACTACGCAAACAATCCAACTCCTCAATCACTTGTGTCTCGTTATAATGATCAACATGGCTAAAGACAAACTTCCACACCACACGCTCATACATTGGCAGGAGCTCGTCACGGACAATATGGCGAAGAAACGTCAGGAGAAAATACAGGTCTAGAATGTTCGTGATTTCTTCTGCATTGTCCAAATCATGGTGCTTCTTCATAAGAAGAATCTTGAACTGAACGTAATGGATCGGTGTCCAGCCTTTACCTTTGAAAGTTGCTGAAGACATGTTTTCCACATCGAAAGGAAGCCGGTTCAAATTTCGAAGATGCTTATTTAATAGAAGCTGTGTAAGAAGTTGAGGGGAAAGTTCTCCCTGATAGTAATATAGTCTTATAAGGTCCAATAACTCATCTTCAGAGGCAACAGAGTTGACATTACGATTCTTAGAAGCAATATTAGATTGTCTGGGAAGCATTCCAACGGCGGCGTGTAAATCCTCCATCAAGTTCCCGATTTGTTTACTGTGGTCTGTCTTTGGGATATGGAATTTGGGTAGAAGGTCGCTTTTGATCTCGTCATAGTACTCTGAGATGGACCCTTTTTGGAAGTGTCGAAGAAGCGACGGTTTATAGTTTTCTGCCGATTTCGAAGGCGAGAGAAGTTCAAGCGCGTTGCTAAGCATCAGAGGATCGTGTTTCTTCGAATAACTTCGAACGAGCTGCAAAAGCTGGCCGTTGGAGAGCTTCATGGTTTGCATTTGGGGGTGTTTGACAACTTTAGACAGGAGTTTTAGGTGGTGTACGGGTTTTGCTGGTCGAATGTTTACGGCGGTGAATTTTGAATCTTTTTGGATGTGTTTGGGTTGACTTCCGGTGTTGGTTACAGATGCTTAGAGATGCTTAAGGTGATGGTTGCACAGTCCCCAAATGTGCGATAAAAGGGTGAGACAGAAGAAAGGATGATTTTTTTTTCAAATTTAAAGTTTTAAAAATTATATGAAGATTTATTTTTCTCTTTTATATTCTTTTCGTTCGTTAAACATTTTATTTGTTCCTTTGTTGTACCTATTAGTTATGTCTCTAATATTCGACTATGACCACTGAAGTACATCAAAATAAAACTCAAAGTTGAATCAAATAATTTAAATAAGAAATTACTAAACAATAGTTCAAACTTGAACATTTTTCTCTGTTCTCCATATAACACACTCTTTTCTTTTCATATGCTCTTAGGGTATTACCATTCTTGGGTCTTGAGTCCATACTTAGACTTCTTAGATCCAGCAATTGGCTTGATCAACTTAGATCCACCCTCCAAGAAAGAAAATACATCACGTCTCTTAGCCTCATATGCTTGGATGTACTCCTCTTTTTGCAAAGTCAAACCAATATCGTCCAAGCCATTGACCAAGCAGTGCTTTCTGAAAGGTTCAACATCAAAATGATCAACCAAAACCTCGTCGGTCTCTCCGTTTCTGATTTGTTGCGACGTCAAGTCAATAGTGAGCTTCTTGCCCGCAGAAGCCACTGGGTACAACTTGGACAAAATCACTTCCTGTGAGAGTCTGATAGGAAGCAAAAAGTTCTTGAACGAGTTGTTGTAGAAAATGTCCCCGAAAGATGGTGCAATAATACATTTGATACCGAAATCTTTCAAAGCCCATGGTGCATGCTCACGAGAAGAACCACATCCGAAGTTGTCACCAGTAACCAACAAGATCTCGGCATTTCTGTATGGCTCAACATTCAAACAGAAGTCGGTCTCAACATCTTTTCCGGAAGAATCCTTGGTAAATCTCATTTCGTAAAACAATCCATTCTTCAATCCAGTTCTTTTGATGGTCTTCAAGAATTGTTTGGGAATAATGGCATCGGTGTCAACGTTAGCCTTATCCAAAGGAGCAGCAATACCGGTCACAACGGTAAAGCTGTCGCCACCGGTGGCGTTAGCAGCAGGAGCTGAGGCACTCTTCTTTGGGATGTCATTGATACGGTCCTCTACAAGAGATTCCAGGGACTCCAACGGTTGCTTCTCGTGTTCGTAAACAGCGTCTTGCAACTCCTGGTCTTCACCGGAGCTGATTTGAACAGTAGGTTCATCGGCAGTGTTGTATTCCCATTGTCTGATATCGAAGAAACGTCCCTTGATGGCAGCAGCAGCAGCCATGGCTGGCGACATCAAATGGGTACGAGACTTGGCACCTTGACGGCCCTCGAAGTTTCTGTTAGAAGTAGAAGCACATCTCTCTTCTGGGTCCAAAATATCTGGGTTCATACCCAAACACATGGAACAGCCAGCCTCTCTCCAAGAGAAGCCTGCAGCCTCGAAGATCTTATCCAAACCTTCCTTTTCAGCTTGTTTCTTGACAAGACCAGATCCTGGAACAACCAAAACCAACTTGACATTGTCGGCCTTCTTGTGTCCCTTAGCAACCTTGGCTGCAGCTCTCAAGTCCTCAATACGAGAGTTGGTACATGAGCCAATGAAAGCCTTGTCGATGGTGATCTCTTGAAGTGGAGTGTTTGGAGTCAAACCTTGATATTCAAGTGCACGCTCCATGCCTGCCTTCTTGATTGGGTCACTGACAGTGGCTGGGTCTGGGATGGAAGCAGTGATTGGCAAAGCATCTTGGGGTGAGTTTCCCCAAGTAATTGTTGGTACAATGTCCTCAGCCTTGATTTGGATATCATAATCAAAGTGTGCACCCTCATCGGAGTACAAAGAAGACCAGTATTTCACGGCTTTCTCCCACTCTTGGCCCTTTGGAGCCAAAGGTCTGCCCTTAAGGTAGTTAAAAGTGATTTCATCAGGACGAATCATACCAGCACGAGCACCAGCCTCGATAGCCATGTTACAGATGGACATTCTAGCCTCCATAGACAAGGATTCAATGGCACTACCAGCAAATTCGATAACACATCCGGTACCACCAGCAGTTCCAATGATACCAATGACGTGCAAGACCAAGTCTTTGGAAGTGATTCCAGGAGCCAAGTCACCATTGACGGAAATTCTCATGTTCTTGGACTTGGTTTGAATGATGGTTTGAGTGGCCAAAACGTGTTCCACCTCCGAAGTACCAATACCAAAGGCAAGGGATCCAAAGGCTCCATGAGTAGATGTGTGGGAGTCACCACAAACAACGGTGGTACCTGGAAGTGTGAAACCTTGTTCAGGGCCAATCACATGAACAATTCCTTGTCTGTCATCGGACATGCCGAAGTATGTGATGTCAAAATCGTTGACGTTTTGTTCCAAAGTCATGACTTGCAACTTGGAGTCCTCTTGTTCAACGAAAGTGTCCACTGACTTGAAATTGGCACGTGAAATTGTAGGGATGTTGTGATCGACGGTGGCCAAAGTACAATCGCCTCTTCTGACTTTTCTTCCGGCATTTTTCAATCCTTCGAATGCTTGTGGAGAAGTAACTTCATGGACCAAATGACGGTCGATATAGATGAGGTAGGAACCAGAGTCGTCTTTGTGGACAATGTGGTCTTCGAAGACTTTGTCGTACAAAGTTTTTGGGGTGGTATTTGACGACATTGTTGTATCTGGAGAAGAAAAAGAAGTGTTAAACCAAAGCATTTATAGTGTGAAATTTCAGGGTGACACATAGGATCTACCGGGCCGGTACCGGTGTGGCCGGAGTTTTTTTGCCCTATGTCGCGGACCAATCAGTATGCAAGCGAAAGTCATGGGATAAATTGGTGGGGTGCCATGGAGAAGAGGAAGGCGGTAGCGGAGTTTGTTCAAGAGGGAGTTTTTGATTTGTTTTGATTTGTTTTGCTTTGTTTTGATTTAAGTCGGTTTGTTTGTTTTGATTTCGCCATGGTCCGGATACTTTTTCCTATTTAGGGGAAAATATCCCCATCAATCAATCTAGGCTTGCTTGCCTGGTACTCAATACAGTGAGGGTGAAACAGGCCGTTATTAGGAGTAAGGGAATTTGCAGCCGTGAGAATTGACAGATTTGATTAAGAAATCAAAATTTTTATGATATAATTATATTTAGATCGGTTGGAAATTGTATTTTACGTTTTTCTGGGGGAAATTTTGACTTCTTTGTCTTCGTCAGCTTTGTTAGCTTCTCAGATGGCAAAGGTAGCATGATTAATGATGAAAGAGACTTCCAATTGAGTTCTTGAAAGTCATTATTGTAATACTTGTTTTAATTTTGATTAGTAAACTTTTCTTACATGTTTTTGTTTTCTCGAGACCTTGTTTTAGTCGTAGAGTAGGGTCTGCTCTAACAGAGACATCGTAAGAAGCAAAGAAACGAGTCAGAGAAACGAGTCAGCAATGGAAAAAAAATCAACAAAGAATCATCAAAAAAATCATCAAAAGAATCACATAACTATGACCTCAGATAAATACAACCAATGGTCAAACATCCAAATCACATAGAAACTTACATAATTGAATCAAACAAGAAATGAAACTATAAACATGAAATATCCAAAAACAAATCACGATTATCTCCAAAACTTGACTCCATTGAATCTCCTTTAAATTAATTCTCACACAACTATCACCACCTTTCCACTCTGTTCAAGAATTCCACACCACCATAATCCCTGCAACGAAGATCAAGAACAAAGAACAAAAACATGACGATTTAATTGGTTCATGTTCCGTATTTGGTAATTCATTTACCATTATCCCGCTCGTCCGAACGAACTCCTCCTCCATCCTCTTTCATCACTAAACCCTTCACTATACACACCGATTCCAACACCTCCAAGACAAAGTGCCCCACCAAATACCATTTATTCACGATGAATTCTACCGGAAGCAGGCGAACCAAAATCCGGCCGCCGCGGAAATCCCTCGGCCCCGCAGTTGCCGGATCTAGCGGCTCTTTTGACTATGAATCGTCATGGCAAGACCTAGCTAAAGCCATCGAGCAAATCCAGCATAAAAACGTATCTAGTCTACTGTATGAGCAATTGTATCGGAAAGCATATGCAGTTGTTCTTGCTAAATATGGCGAACAGCTCTATAGTAACGTGTCTGACCTCATTACCAAGCATCTTCTATCTCGGAGAAAATCAATACTTGATTTATTAGGAACTCAGCTAACAAAGAATAACGAAGAGTTTCTTAAAGCTGTGGTTCAAGAATGGACAGAACACCTACAAATGATGAAATATATAAGTGATGTTTTTATGTATTTGAACCGTGCTTTTGTAAAGGATTCAAAAAAGCTCTTCACTTATGATTTAGGCATCGTATTGTTCGATCTATCGTTTCTTCGTGAAAATCACATGGAAATTGGTTCTAGACTAATAGATGCCGTCATTGATGAAATCACAAAGGCCAGAAATGGAATAGTCATCACCACCCGTCTGTATCTTGCACAGATTATCTCGATGATGCAGATTTTGCTGGAGGAACGGGCTGGAACGGTCAATTCAGTCCCTGCTGCTCGGGTTCTATCTAGCTTCTATCATGATGAATTCGAAAAATCCCTTCTAGTTCAATCGGAGGCTTACTTCTCGGCTTTAGCCCAAGACTACATGTCTGACCCTAATGGAACAAAATACCTACACGACGTGCATTCCTTTATAAAAGAAGAGGAACTCAGACTCAAATCGCTCCTTCCTCGTCAAGATAACATTGACCATGGTACTCACTCGGACACATTCTCCAGACTTAAATCGCTTATGGACAATGCCCTAATCAAAAACCATATTGAACGGGTCATCTCGTATCCAATAGATATGCAAGGTCTTCTGTTCTGGTTGGAACCAGTACTACTAGCCTCAACTGGCTCCTTGAGCGGACAAGGATTATCAGTCAATGGGGCCTCTGACCATAGTGAGGATTTACATTTATTGTACGACTTAATTGGGCGTATTGATGCCGACCGCAATTTGTTGAAATTTCACCTCAGAGAAACAATAATCTCACAGGGACTCAACTTACCTAACATGATCTCCGAACATTTGGAACAAATTGCATCTGCCTCTGCCACAAGTGGACTGAAAAAGCTGTCAGCGCCCGGGACGTCTAACTTTGCAGTATCTTGGGTTTCCGTTGTCCTTGATTTCCATCAAAGATTGCAAAACTTGGTTTTGAATGCTTTTGAGGGTGATCCTACAGTCAGTCAAACCATATATGGTGCCCTTCGAGAGTTTGTAAACAAGCCAAACCAAGCAGCAACGAAGAAAACCTCCTTGTCACCCAACACAAATGCACCGGAGCTTCTTTCCGTTTTTATGGACTATCATATCAAGAACTTGTCCAAATCTTTTGGATCCAATAAGCTTGCAAACGACAATAGGCTTTGTGTTGATGCAACAGAAGAATTCTTATCCAAGTCTATCTCATTCCTACAACTTATCAAAGACAAGGACGCTTTTGAAGCACATTACGCTGCTCATTTTGCAAAGAGATTCCTTAATGCTAAGACTAGTTCAGGCTCAAGTTGGGCAATGAATGGTATCGATTTAGAGGAGTTGATCATTGCTAAGTTGGGTGAAGAGATGGGTAGAGGAGGTTCTTCCCTCGAAAAGATAGTGAAAATGAAGAAGGATGTTAAGCTGTCGCACTCTTTAACCAATGAATGGAGGAACTATGTTGCCAAGAACAATCTTGATCTCGCAGAGTTAGAGCTCAAGATCTGTAACCTTTCTGATTGGCCCAAATCCATGACAAAAGACTACAATAGCTTCTCCAATGAAAATGGCAAAATTGGATTCATTTGGCCTGCTGCGCTCCGCAAAACAGTCAGGGCTTTTGAGGAGTACTGGCTGAATGAAAAGAAAAATGATAATAAAACATTATACTGGTGTCCAAAATTCGGTCTGATGGACATGAGAATCACATATCCAAGCCGGACTTATGATATTACCCTTTCAACATTTGCCGGTGTAATTATGCTACTTTTTGCACCTCTGTCTACCGATTCTCTGGGCGAGCCAATACTGGCATTTTCCGAAAAACGTATTTTGAAGTATGAAGAAATCCTTGAACTCACCAACCTTCCGGAAGCTGAGCTCAAGCGGCAGTTGCAATCCATTGCGGTGGCTCCACGTCTGCGTCTTTTGATTAAATCGCCAATGACGAAGGATGTTAATGTGGGAGATGAGTTTCGACTCAATGAGAAGTTCAAATCACCTTCAGTGAAAGTGAAAGTTTTAACAGTATCTTCTTCGAGCTCATCATCGGCGGGAAACAAGGCAGATAGTGCTAAAGCAGAGAAACAGGAGGAAGCCCGTGAAGTCAATGGCAACATTGAAGAGGGACGGAAACAATTGCTCAATGCTGCCATTGTACGGATCATGAAGTCAAGGCAAAAGCTCTCTCATAACGAATTAATTGAGGAACTTTTAAAACAGCTTCAAAATCGGTTTGAGCCTCTGATGTCGGTTATAAAGCGACGCATCGAGGACCTTATAGACAAGGAGTACCTCAAGAGAGACGACGATTCGTTTCATGTATACCATTACATTGCATAACGCTGGCCGCTGGCCGCTGACCGCTAGCTGCTAAAATTAGTGAGTTTTCATGCCCAAAAGACTGTACAGATTCTACGTGGAAACTTACAATATTACTGAGAAATTTGAAGAAAGAAAGATCTGTGGCGATTATGCACACGGTCTGACGTTTGTTCACAAGATCTTAGGTGATTGACAACTCCAAGAAAACGGCAAATTCTTACACGATAAAGAGTAACATTCTTTGGCCCTAATTTGACGTTTCTGCAGATATTCCACTATAGTAACGTGTTTCTGCAGGAACAGGTTCGAGAAGCTCTCCCAAAGGGATCATGGACAGGAGAACACAATTAAGGAAGGAGGAGATGGAGAAAAGAAGGGAAAAGGTGGTTGAATAAGGAAAATCGGTTAAAGAGGAGAAACTGAAAAGTTGATGGGTTCTACCATATATATCGAAAGTTTAGATATTTTTTTTCGGGAGGCTCATCACTGGAGATATCCAAAGGAACAAGCACCGTTGATCCCAAAATTGCCCTACGCTGATGCTATTAATAGCTATGAGACACCACCAAGCACAGAATATGCGCCAAATTGAAAAACTTTTCTGGATCGACTCTGGGCGGTGTCTTAAAAACCAGCAGAATTTGAAAATTGTTTTTCTCCAATGGTAAAAAACAATTTCTCGAAACGCAACTGGAAAAAAACAAACATCAAAAACACTGGGCAGCTAGTTGCGTTTTTCTGCATGCATGTTTTTGTTATCTGCCGTCTATGTGCAGAAATGCAGTATTCTGTATGTTTATCCCTGTATACAAGCGGACCACCTGTAGGTAGCTGTACCAGCGCTTCTCCTACTCCTTCTCGCTCCTTGCTTGTTTTTAATTCCTTTGCTTCTACTACTACTGATCTTCACATCAAGTGGTTCCCCTATCTTATTCGCCTGTGTCTTTCGCTTACCACACTCTTTCGGATTACCTGATTTGGCCATTGTTCGTTCATTTTCTTTTGGGCTTTTCTCCTCTCGATTCCTTCTCTCCCCTCGTTTCACATTCTCCTCCAGGTCCTTTTGTCAGTTTTTGCTGGCTAGCAACGGTCTTCTCTTCCAAAGCGAAATAATCAAATAATCAGCCAAAATAAAAAAATGCCTCGACTGAACTCGTCTCAAGCTTCTTTGAGTGAAAACTTATTTGATGTTTCAATTTCCGGTTCCACTGGTTCCCAAAGTCCCCGATACGGTGGACCGCCTCCTCGTCGAGTGGGCCTGATGTCTAACATTCCGTCAACGGCAGAAATTCGGAGACCAAGCGATTACTTTCTTCCGAGAACAGCTGAGGTAGATCCGAAAGGTTCCTCGAAAGGTGCGGTGAGACCGGTGTCGAATATTTCATTGTCCTCATCTGAAACATCCAAGGATTCAGATGATGGGGCTCTGGTTGTACTGACCCCATTCGACATCACAGAATCTCGTCTTAGCTCTGCAACTGCAGCTTCGGTATATTCGGGTAAAATAACTGACGGAGATGGGAAACATTCTGGCGCGCTGGATCGCGACCTGAAGACTGTTCCCATAGTGTCTGCAACTGCCAATTTATCATCCCGCCCACTCCCAAATCTTCCTGAGGTTCCTATATATCAAAGCTCCTCTCCTCCAAGATTGTCTCGCCACCAATCTACTTCAACCACATCTGACTCTCGTCCGGATGCCTCAGGATTGATGTATACGCTTACTCGAACAAAGACACGCTATTACAATCCGAAAGAAACCAAAGAGAGAAAACAACTCCGGAAGAAGTTATACGAAGAAAATGACAATGATGATGTCATTTTGTCAAAAGATGTCAGTCTCGTTTTCAATGTACCCATTATCAAGAAACATCATGAATTATACTCACAACCACATCAATCCCGCACTTCTTACCTATCACATGATGAGTTGATGAAAGTTGATGATAACAAGTACCATGCAATTAAGCAGCAAATACGTCCGTGTCCTTTGCCTGGTGTTTTGTCTCAGAACAGAGGCAAAAGTGCCACCGAAGTACACCATGTCTCCGCAGATAATACCCAAGACGAATCCTCCTTTAGTGATTTTCATTCTACCTCATTCAACAGCGTTGACACTGATGAGGAAGTATCCAAGAATATCTCGGAATTTTATGCCCTGCGTTCTGAATCTTATTCCAAATTAGTACGTGCTTCTAGGGACAGTCACATCTATAACTTGCCTAATTACGTTAGATCTCAAAGTTCGATCGAAGACGTGACCCTTATTTCCCCTGAGAAGCTCGAAATGATAAATCAGTCGCGCCCGATCAATCTACCTCCGAAAAGTTCAGATGACGTCAGTCGCCATAAAAGAGAAATTAACCGGGTCTTGAAGTCTGTTGAAACTTCAAACAAGTCTCATAGTCTATCGCGCCAAAGAATGAGTGAAAACCTCGCTTCTGTTCAAATGACATGGAATAAAGTTTTCGCTACAACTCAAGAGAAAGAACTTGCCTTTGTTCTCAACACTGAGAAGGAAAGATTAAGGACGATTATCTGGGAAAGTCACACTCATGACAGCTTGACGTATACATTTTTCAATCGGGTCCTTCAGCTCAATTTGGGTGCAGAAGCAGTGAAGCATTTGCGTTCTGAGTACGAAAAAGTTGAGCTTTCCCACCTGTCTTTGTCCGAGCAAATGAAGGCAACCAAGAATGCGGAATTTGATGTTATTATTTCGCATGTGACCACCAGACCATTCATCAATAACTTCCTTCTGGAAGCCAGAGAACATACCCTGATCGAATTTGATTATTCTGCTTTTGTTAAGGATTTCCGTCACTTGCTTTACTTGAAGTCACTCTCGGAAGGCGGTCTCAAAAAGCACCATCAAATCTTTGTGATTCCAGTGTTTTTGATTCTTTTCCGTGATGAAAAACTTGCTGATGTGTACTTCATGATCGAAATGTTTGACGCCGAAATCTTCCTGGAGGAGGTACTCGCACAAATGTCTCAGAAATTGTCATGTTGGAGGAATCTTCTGTCGATGTCTTACTCAAGTGCGGTATACAAAGTTCTCCGCCGCTTTTCGAGTCTTGAAGAATTTGATTCTTTAAACTCTACAACTATTTTCGAGCTTTTCCTCCAGTTCAATGATCAACTTCCCCTTAGTTTGAGCGCACCATCTACTCCGATTTTGTCGCGCGGCTCATTCTTGTCATTTAGTAAGATTCCCGAGGAACCTCCTAATAACAACTCCTTGGATAGCGTTCCTTCAAGCAACAGCTCTGAGTGTCTGATGGGTTCTGTTCTCACCTACAATGCGGCAATTTCTTCGCTGTATAAGTTGCTCGTCACTTTCCTCCAATTGTTGGTCATTTACTCAAGATCGCGCAAGAGAAACCAAAACTACGGTAAGCTTATGCAATCGTTTTTGTTGACCATTTTTGATTACTACCATATTGGATGGAATACGCTGGAGGAACTTTTGAAGAACAACGCCTCAATTAGGCTTAATCACACAAATGATCAGTGGACCAATCTTGAATCATTCACCACCAAATGGAAGCAGGTGTTTAAGAAGATGTAAATAATACTATGAGCTCGGCAGATTGAATTGAACTTGAGATTTGTACCTCCAATACCATGATCTTAGTTAAATGTATCATAACAATATCACAAACACGAGACAAATTACCCCTAAGAAGCAACTACTACAAAACACAAACACGGTTCCATCAATTTCAAAACTCTATATTACATGTCCATATCCAAGTCAATGGCATTTGGGTCCTTGGTTTCAGCAAGTGGTACAGAAATCTGCTCCAGCGCACTTTTAACAAAACCCATGGGATTGATTTCAGACTTGAAGTCATCCATTTCCTCGTACTCTTGCTTGACGGTTCTTTTAAACTTCATCATCTCTTTGTATGATTGTTCTGTGCCATGGTTCACTTCGAATTGCATCCATTGGGTCCATATAGGTGCCATGACCTTGTTGTCAGGATGAGCTAATGCGCCGGCATGCTTGTACAAAGCTCGTGAACGAGTAAATTCGTTAGACATTTCTTCAAATTGGGCAAATTGAATGGTCAACTCAATGATCATAGGCAATGCTAGCTGAGTGTCCTGAACTCCCTCCGTCATGATTGTACGGGAAAGACTAGAATCTTTTAATTTGAAGCGGGCATCTGAAAACAACTTCTTATAAAGTTGATATTTGTCATCGATGATCTTAATACAATTCTCAGCGGTGTTTCTTCTGTAGGAGAATGCTTGAGTGAGGTACCTCAATCCTTGCTGAGAAATAGTAACGCTTCTAGTCAAAGAACCTTGATCTTCTAAGTATTTTGCATAAAAGGTGAAGATTTCGCTGGCAAGATGTCCAGGTAACTTAGAGGTAATACATGCTTCGAATACATCCACGACTTTGGCTGAATCACGTTCATACTTGACAAGTTTAGTAAGGTATTCTTTCCAGATCCTCTGTCTTGGGGTTGGAGACTCAAAAGCTGCAATTCCAGCTTCGAATACAGAACAAGATCTTTGAAATTCCCCTTTTTCGATCAAAAAGTCGGCGTGTTGAAATAAAAGACGGAGCGTGATCACATGCAAGCTCATCATCTTGTTGTAGGCAGCGTCCAATTTATCCTTCAAAACATTGGAATCTCCCATACTATTGAGCAAATCAAGATAAAACGCCCATAGCTGAGAAGATTTGAAAACACGCTCTTGTACTGTAAATTTCCTATCATTAACTTGTATCTCATCGGCGTTAGAGGGTGTTACGAACAAGACCTCCTCCACGATTGCAAGCGCTTCTTCGTCAGAGCTAGAAAGAGCAAGTTCACACCATAAGATATATATGGTTGCCAAATCATCGACACTTTTGTATTGAGATTTGACCGCTCTCAGGAAAATTACCTTTGCAGTGGCATCGTCACCCTGAGAAGTGTAGAGACTGGCATATTCTGCCCATATGTCGGTTAAACTTTTGCCATGACGAGATGTAGATTCCAAAGGATTGATGGTCTTAATTGCTTCGATAAGGGTAGCAATGACATCATTCGTGGCGCCTTTCTCTTTGTATCCATTCATTCTGTCAAGCCACAAGTCCACGTTGTTGGGTTCGCTTTTGAGTAAGATATCGTTAGCCAAGACCGGTTGATTCTCAAGAACGTTTTCGAAGAAATCCAAGTTCAACTCAAGTTCTTCATGTTGTGATTTTGGATCAAGAGCCTTAATGTTCCGATCTAGAAAGTTGGTGTACGCTTCAAATGCCCTTGCAAGGGCCTTTAAGGATATGGCCAGATAAATTGAGGCATTGTAGAAGTGCTGGGCTTTCTGGGAGTTTGATTTTTTGTCGTAAAATGTTGCGATTTTCAAAAGATACTTCGACTCGTTGTGTGGCATGTCCAAAGCTGCATCAGACGCTATGAGTTCAAAAAGGCTGCCAGTAGTAGAGTGGGAAGATCCAATAAGAATGTCCAAAAAGATACCAATAAATGAGCTATCAGCTTCGGCATTTTTGATGACGGCTCGAGGAATATCTTGGAAAAGCTTAAGCGCAGAGGGTAGATCTCCGAACTGGGCTATTTTGAGTACCAATTCACATCGATCAACGACTAATGGACAATCTTTTGAGCCTTGCATTTCGAAGATTTGAGAAAGAATTCGAACTCCAAGTTCTCCACGTTCTTTTTCGGCCAAATCCAAGTATAATTGCCAGATTTCTTGGTGATGAGATGCATGCAAGTTGAACAACGCAAGATCAAGCGCCCTAGTGTATTGTTTGATATCATTTTTTAGTTTCAACAATTCGATGTATCGAAGCCATAAAGCGGGAGTATTGTAGAGGAAGATTAATGCCCTCTGGTATAGAGAAACCACTCCTTCTGGGTCTCCATCTGTGCCATGAAGGTGTAGGTACAAGTTCCAGAGATTATGGGATGTGGGAAGACTTTGGACGGCTCTTTCGAGAATAAATTCACATCTCTGTGTGTTTCCTTCGGCGGTCTGAACATAATCTAACCATAGAGTTTCGTTCTTAGGGTCCTTTAGTAGGGCCTCTTCAAAGGGTATGTACTGATCGGGAATGAGATGGTCCAAGTCCATCAGCAGCAGATTTTCGGAGAATTGATGGCTTTAATTTTGCGATTGGCGGGGAAGGTGTGTTTACTTTTAGACCTTTCCTGTATGCAAAGCGTTTTATCTATAAAAAACTTGTATGTCTTGGTTTTCAGGTGTTGGAGAAGGTGTTTATGTACAAATGAGTGTCGAAAAAGTAGAATCTGAAGTAGATGGTGTTAGAGAATGTTGAACAATGGGAAAGGGAAATATTACTTAAAGTTGAAAAGTGGCGATTGAAGTTTGATTGTTTAGAAAGATTTTAAATGATTTTATGAGTAAATTTTTGTGATAATCTGTGATTTTTGACAATTATTAGTGTTATTAGTGATTATTGGTGATAGCGGGTGTTGGTGATTAGTGGGTATTGGTGTCGATACAGTGGTAGATCACTCTTTAATCAATCTTCGATCAATCTTTAATAAATAACTATATCGAATCTAATTATCATAAAACTTCCTAATTGCTATTGTGATTTTCTCCTATTTTTATACATCAACAATCATTCAGGACTCTTCATTACCAGTGCCCTTAAGTTCTACTCCCTACTCCCAAAGCTAAAGCTTTTAACTACCCCCAAATAAAACACCCTTTGATTATAAAACAAACCCGAATTTCCATTAGAAAAGTTACCCGGACACCCCCGAAAGAACATAAATACGCCGCCTTCCCCAGATCCAATTTTCTCGAATTTTTGCGTCCTGGCTCCGTTTTCTTGACTCCTGGCTTCATTCAGCCAGACTATTTCCTGCATTGGCGAACATGGGGTCGCTTGGCCATAATATATAATAACCTGTTTCCCCATCCAAACTATTTTCCATTAAAGTAAAGGTTCTGCTAATCGCCATATTCCTTTGGTCCGAAATTTAAATTGTTATTACCTTTGTAAGATTTCATCATTCCTCAGCTACAAAAATCAGACCCTTTTTTTTGACTCGTTTGGCCTAATTTTGACCGTTCCACCTCATACTATCCGATCCTCTCTGGAAACATACCAATGAAATTTAATCTAGAGAGTTGAAAGCAATAATTTCTCCGAATTTCCCGAATTTCCTGAATTTCCCTTCCGTTTCTGTCGATTTCCGTCCTACTTTTGCTTTTATCTCACCTTCATTGTTCCTAAGATCTACTCTTACCAATTATGGTCAACATCTACCAGACACTATTTCACTCTAACTCCCAAAAAAATATCGACTCGCTGGACGACAATATTTGGAAACCTCCTGGACTTATAGAGGGGAACAGCTCGAAGGCTGACTCTCGAACGCGTTCCATCTCGTTGTCCCGCATACTTGCTCGTGATAATGAAACGGCAGTTATAACACCGCAAATCAGTCCGGATCATGATCTGGACGAGAAAAAGGGAACTTTTGTGAAATTGCGCTCTCTATTCAAATTTTCCGCTCTGCCTGAAGTCAAACCAACTGAACTGGAACCACAAGAGCAAGTGCAACAGCAACTGCAAGAGAGTGCAGAGTTGGACCAAGTACCTGACCTCTCGCCACCTCTAACCAAGGAAAGTTCCAAATACAAAGTCTTTGCACTTGGAAGACGAAGACTGGCGTCTACATTTTCTTCTCAGGAAGCCCTGAATATAAAAACACAAGCCGAGTCTTCAAAATTCAGTCCAATAGTCGATTCAAACCCATATTTTGTTCACCAAGGCTTACCCCCTCATTTAGAAAACAGGGGAACAACTCCAGTTAATGTGACAGAAAGTCCCGTCAAAATTTCTCTTCGCCAAAATACCCAGGAGCATACCACCTCCAACTATGAGCAAAATCTTGCAAGTCCCACAAAGCGTGGGAAAGATTGCACACCCAGATCTCCTAGGCCTTGTCTCAACACTCCAAAGAACTCGGAAACAGGCGCAGACAAAGAATTCCCTACTAAAGAGATGGTTTCTGCCCCTCTGGTCCCATTAAGAAAAACCCTTCGCCGGGTGGCTTCTGCGCCCTTGGTCAGCCGGTTGCTCAGTGAAAAAGCCCTGCCTAAAATACATGAAAAGGTCTTTGAATTGGAAGATCATATCGGAGAACTAGATCTCACAAAATCAAGACCAAGAACAAATACCCAAGGTCGAATATACAGTCATCACTCAACAAAAGTTACTGATGCACAAGTGGACCAACAATGTTTCGAGAAAATTAGACTCTTAGGCAAGGGAGATGTTGGAAAGGTTTTCTTGGTGCGTGAAAAGACATCTTCCCGGTTGTACGCCATGAAGATCTTGAACAAGAAGGAAATGATCGAAAGAAATAAGATTAAACGGGCATTGGCTGAAAGAGAGATTCTAGCCACCAGCAATCACCCCTTTATTGTTACGTTGTATCACTCGTTCCAGCTGCAAGACTCTTTGTACCTCTGTCTTGAGTATTGTATGGGTGGAGAGTTTTTCCGTGCTTTACAAACCAGGGAATCAAAGACTATTGATGAGGAGGATGCCAAATTTTATGCCGCAGAAGTCACTGCAGCATTGGAATATTTACATTTGTCTGGGTTCATTTACCGAGACCTAAAGCCAGAAAACATTTTGCTTCATCAGCTGGGGCATATTATGCTTAGTGATTTTGATCTCTCGAAGCAATCAGGTCTGCTCAAGAATCCCGAGATCCAGTTCAACAAGGCACATGGATCCTCGAGTGCCAATATCGATACAAAAGCATGTACTGATGGTTTTAGAACCAATTCTTTCGTTGGAACAGAAGAGTATATTGCCCCTGAAGTGATTAAAGGTAAGGGCCATACAAGTGCGGTTGATTGGTGGACCTTAGGTATTTTCATCTATGAAATGTTGTACGGCACAACGCCGTTCAAAGGCAAAGACAGAAAGGGAACGTTTGGAAATATTTTGAAGAAGGATGTGCGGTTTCTAGACACTAAGAACGTATCATCGCAGTGTAAAAGCTTGATTCGAAAGCTTTTAATCAAGGACGAAAGCAAGAGACTAGGATCGAAAATGGGCGCATCGGACATTAAGAACCATCTCTTTTTCAAGAACACTCAATGGGCCTTACTCCGTAACCAAAAGCCTCCAATGATTCCTGTTCTTACCAAAGCTAACAAACGTGAACCAAGAGAAGATTTATCACAAACCCAGGAAGAAGACATTCTTTCACCACCTCCTTCTATGAATGGACAAGAAGATCCCTTCGCGCTGTTTAGTTCAGTCTCACTCCACTACAACGAAAACGAGGCTGACGACTCTCTTATCATGGGCACGGAGAATACATTGTATACTAGCGTTGCATATACAATGACCAACCGTCCGGAGTCTGAAGCCCGAAAAAACAAAACATTCTTGCGTAAATAGTTTACATGTTGATATTCATGAACCCTTATGGAATGCCCAAGTCCATCTTTTGTGAGAATACAAAAAGACCACTAGAGGAAAATCCATGAATACCATTGAGTGATTAATCAATGTCGGTTCAAATATCAAAATTTGTCCATTTCTAAAGTCTGTTCTAAATCCTAGTACTCACTATTTTTAGCTGTTTTAATTATATATGTAACGAAGTTTGGAATAAACGAAAGACGCAATCAATACGCAAAGAATACTCAAAATGCGGAGCAAAACCGGCTCCCCGGAAAAAGGTTTGTTGTTGTTTTTCATCATCTAACAAGCAACCAAGTCGATGATAGAGAATTTCACTGGCTCACACTGGCCTCCGATGCTCTCGTCATACAAGTTGTAGAAGTCACCAGACAAACATTGGAAAAACGTGTCTTGACTACCCAAAGCCAAGTGTCCATCAGGAGTTATAGCCCAACCAGAACCGTAAATGGTACCAGCTTGAACTGGAGGACCGTCGAATTGGAATTGTCTGTTGGCAACGATAGCACCGATTCTACCCTTGGAGTCAGTCAAGACTGAGTCCTTCAAGGTCATAGCCAAGTTGTTTTCAGCCAAACAAGCCTTGACTCTACCCAAAGAGGAAGCAGCACCAGTGGCTTGAGGTTGACCGTCGCTGATTTGAGTAACTGGAGTGGCAGTGCCTTGCTTTTGGATTTGACCATCGCTGATTTGGTTAACCACGGTGGTAGTAATTACGGAAGTAACCGCTTGGTTTTGGATTTGTCCGTCACTAATCTGGTTAACCACGGTGGTAGTATAGACATGTGTAGATGTAACAGGTTGGTTTTGAATTTGACCATCACTGATTTGGTTAATGACAACAGCAGCAGATGGTTGGTTTTGAATTTGGCCGTCACCGATCTGGTTCACAATAGAAACAACATTTGTTTTTTGGTTTTGGATTTGTCCATCTCCAATCTGGTTAATGATTGGAGCAGTGGTTGGTGCTGGTGGTGTGACAGTCTGCAAAGTCACGGAACTTTGAACCTGGATTTGGCCATCGCCAATTTGAGCAACACCATCACGCTTATGAACAGCTGATGAGGTTGACTGTGCGACGATTTGAATACCAAACTTGTTACTGTAGTTAGTTGTGTAGTCAGATGGAATGTTAGAAATGGAGCTAGCAGCAGATGGAAGAACTGGAGCAGCTTGAGCAATGGCAGCAAGGGCCAAAACAGCAGTGAACTTCATTTTTATTCCTGTTGATTCAAAGTTGAAATTTGTTCTAAAGAATTCTCAACTTGATGAAAGAGTTCAGTATAATGAAAAAAAACCTAATATCAAACGTGGGAAAATGGTGCATTTTATATTCTTCCGAAATGTAGCAATGGGACGGGAATTGTTCGCATTCGGAACTTTTAACGAATTGACTATTAATACTCTAAGTGATCCCACCAATTAATTTATCTTCCTGTATATGGATTAGATTCGCTGGATCATTAAGCCCAAAAGAGTCTAATTATATGCATACGTCCCTGTTTATAATATGTGTCATGTATTAAACATGTCAATACTTTGCTGGTTACTGCATATATTTACTTGTATCAAGGTCAGTGATGTAAATACTGCAGGTCGTCGATGTTTAAAATAGAAACACATATACAGTCTGTATCCGTTCCACTTTGAGGGATCCAACCTGGCTGGCAACCATGTTCAAAAGGGCCATTTCATGATCAATCATCTGTGATAGACTTAACTTGATTCGAAGCGAATCAGCCGTCTAGTCATTGTATACAGTACGTCTTTTTATAGAGGTCACTTCTTCATTCCAGAAGTGTAGCCAACATAGAACATAATGCTTACTGATGTCCCTGTATATTCTTGCTCTCTAAAGGTACTTATGTCCCCCATTTCCTTCGCAAGGCACGGTTACTCCTGCGCTAATTTCTTGCATGCATATGGTGGTGTGAACCCTGTATTTTTTGAATGGTAACCATAGCGACCCGTAGATGTGATTTAATTGGCTGATTCTTGTTTGATTTATAAAGGATAGTTTCTTTTCGGAACTGTAGCCGAACTTAGACAATCTAATGTTAGACTATTTGACTATGTAAATGAAAGATAATATCATGTGTCTATATTTATTTTAGACTTTTTTTTGTGTCTTTTTTTTGTGTCTTTTTTTTGATTTCTTTATTCTGATTTCTTTTTTTTGGTTCCTTTGTTATAATTTCTTTGTTTTGATTTCTTTTACGCTTCTCCCTCCCCCTCCTTCCCTAGTCCCTCGAACCCCCTCGCTCGTTCTCCCTTACTCTTTGCTATTCCCTTGTCTCTTCCCATTGTTCACACAAGAGGTAACTGAACAACTAAAGGTGAAAAAAGAAAAATAAAATGCAACCACGAGAAAAATGAACTTTACAACGAAGTCTGTTAGAAACTGGAAACTGAAAATTTTAAACCGAAAATTTGAAGATTAAAGACAGAAAATTGGGATTTTCCACAAAACCATAAAAAATGAAAAAACCAAAATATCTTAAAAACAAGATTCTTCTTCACCATGAAATCTTCAAACATGTTTGGGTTTAAAAATCCCCAAAATCAGACTACAATGAATCTTTGAAAATGCTAAAATGTTGGCTGTGCACCTTCTGGACCTCATGAACTTGCTTGAACTTCATGAACTTTCTAGACTTCATGGTAACCTCCATCTAAACGACGACTATCCAGAATGGAAAGATATGTGTCATGTGATCATGGGTCCAGTTCTCTACCGGTTCTTCCATCACATGTATCCTGAAGTCCAACCTTCTACCTCCACACCGTATTACCCAACTAAAACACCCCACCGTCCCTTTAACCGCACTCGCTTTGAGACAATCAGTTGCAAACTCTACAAAGTTCTGTAGCTGTCCTAAAAGACTGGCCGAACGGCGCTTTCATCACATTGTCTGCAGTCAAAGAAGTGTGTGCGGCGCTAATATGTTGAGGAAAGTAATACTTTCCAGATTGAGTCAACTTGAAGTGATCTAGGCAGGTTAGTAATCGCTTAAAAGTGTCTTTGAAGGGGATTTCTTGAGGGACGCATTTAATGGTTTGTTAGCTACATCTCCTGCGTTTCCAACAATATAATGGTCCTGTGAGCAGTAGCTTCAGGGTTTGAAGACAACGAACTTCAATTCATAAACAAAAACCCGAAATTCTCATTTCACGGCATGCGGCTGAACATGTCATTCCTAATTGTTTGAGTGTCTGTATTCCCCACTCGTTCCTGGTAATTTATCCGGCCTCTGCCGTTTCCCTTAACAATAGGTTTCCTAACTAAACATCTCGCATTGAAATATGTCTTGGTCTCAGATTTATTAAGAGACGGTTTTCTCCTTTGTTATCATGCTTGTTGAAATTTTTGCTTCCATAGCCTATCTTTCCTCCTTTTTGCAAATCTCGAGGTTTTCTACTAATACTTTTCAATGAACTCTACCAATCATTCAAACCTATCACTCTATGGAAAACGATATGTTCCTGAACAATTCACAGACCCGGGAATTTCAATTTTAAATTTGCAACTCGAAGATGAAGACCTTGAAGTTGTACCTTCGACCCCTTACTTTAACAACCATTCTTTCTTTGACCATCTGTCTCTTTCAAATATAAATGCAAAGAGCTTTGGCTATGTTGCTGGGATGTATCAAGAAGCTCCTTGGGGCTCCAAAAAAAGAGGTTACGGCTATGATTGCTCAATTGGTGAAAATCCCATTGAATGTAATGCCTTGAATCCGGTGGTTCAAGATCCCTGTTGGAAAGGTTGGAACTTAAACACTGTTCGTCCCATCCAAGAAAACAATTGCTTTACCGAAACTTCAATAAGTCCAGTAGAGCAAGTTTCACAGTCTGCTACTCCAAATTTGCAGATGGATTCCCAAATGAAACATCCGTCGGTGTTGAGCCAGATGCTGTCACCTAAAACTTTAACCAGATGCAAGTACAACAACAATTGTTTTGAAACAACAAAGAATGAGGAAATATGGAACCAATACTGGTATCCTGACTGTGAAACCTCAAGCGAACAACTTGTGTCGCAACACAGGATTAACGATGGGTTGGATGTTATTGGAAAGGATGATAATATTGACCGCCGGGACTCAAACAAATTATACACCTATCTGAACGAGTCTTCTGCCTTTAACTTTGATAATATGAGCTCAATCGACAGCAACTTCCCTTCATTGTCAAATCATTCAATCACGAGTGTAGACAGGGAACTGTTGATGAGTCTGCACGATTTTCCCGAGCTTTTCGACTCGAAAGCCCAAGAGTTTTTCCTTAGTATAAAAAATTTCCCCAACTCCAATGACTTGAACCAAAAGTCTGTAATCTCTCCTAATGACTCTCTACAGACCACAAGATCAGATCAATCAGATCAATCGAGTCACACTTTCGTTGCCCAATTGAATTCTAAATCAACTAAAGGCGATACGCTCAAAAAAAATATCGCTACATCTGGAGCAGACAAAAAGTCAAATGGTTCACAATGCAACATCAAACACAAAGGAGCAGTAGTGCGGCCTCAGAATCACAAATGTCAAATATGCCAGAAAGTTTTTAAAAGGCCGCTGTCTTTCAAAATCCATTATTCAATTCATACGGGGGAGAGAGAGTATAGATGCAACTGGCTGGGTTGTGGAAAGCTATTCAATGTCAAATCAAACTTAACAAGGCACAAGAAAATTCATTTAAAAAAGTCTTCAGGAAGAAAATAACAAACTTTTTACGAGAAAAGTCTTTTATTTCACATCATTGATAATTCATTCCTTTTCTATTACTCGCTTCGTTTTACTGAAAGTGTATTTGACCACTACTTCTTGGAGCTCAACGGTTCAACCATGATTGAAAAATCACACATGCACACATCAATTGGGATTTCAAATGCACTGATGATTCACGATTTCTTTCTGTGGCTTCTATTATTTCTTTTGGGCGGCGTGACAAAGACCTTGGTGGTTTTTTGAACCTGGCGATATGTATCACTAGTTCCTAATCCGGTAAGCTACAATACACTGCGGATAAAATCATGTCATTTAATTTTGCCGCTTTCTTTGGTTTCCACTTTCCTTCTTTTTGTATGCCGTCATTTTGGAAGCTTTACTTTTGAACTTAATATCTAAGGTACAGTCCCATTATGTACTAAAATGGAGAGTATTGTAATCATGGATATGATTTTGCCGCATTCATGATGACAATGCTTTCCTGGTTTCTTTTTTCCTGTTCAAATTGCAAAAAGGTACGGGCACTCACTCGATTTAGAAAACAACTTGACACTCCGGTGCGCCGGTCACAGGCTGAATGTCATTTCATGATCAATAGCAGTTTAGACCAGTTTTTTTTGAATTTTTCTTTTTCTCCGTTCTTCTTTTTCGCCTAACATTTTGGATTAAAGTCCAGATGATCGCTAGATGGATGCCACTTATTCATTCTGCCAGTTCAGAATCTCAAAGGAGTCAATACATTTGTGTCATATTTTGCTTTACTGGGTACCAGCAAACAAGATATCAAAACCATGCTTTAAACTGATAAAGCGTGTTCTAAATTGAACTTCATTGACAAGGGCGTCTCAAGCTCTCAATGAACATACTTACATCACGGCAAAGTCTAAAGGAGAAATGTAGCCTCGTCATATTGCAAAACTAATTTTACATAATAGGTCAAAATATGCAACTTTTGCAAATATTTGAGCAAATTTGGTTCCGAAAGTGTGTAGTGTTCTTTAACAGAAGGTTCAAGCGACAGGCCATGGCAGGCCATGACTGGAACTAACTGGTCATGACTGAAATAAGTGACTGAGGGTAAGAAACAATACGGGTGATTTATTTGGAACTATTCTTTCATGGAACATTGTAAATTTGAAAACTAATCGAAGTTAGAGTTATAGACACGGGATATCAAAATGGAATATAAGTGTAATCAATTTTAGTTAGAAAGCTGTGCAAAATACAAAATTCAAAAATAAAGGAAAGAAATTACATTACATATTAGTAAGAAAATTGATTTTGATTCTTGTTCATATTGTTAAGTCTCCATGGGTGCAAATATCGTCCTCTTCATTCTACCACTAGGAAACAAAAAGACGACAACAAGCACAAGAATCACAAGAACTACAAGAATTTCCATAACCACCACATTCATGAATATTTCTTCAAATATTATTATCGAAAACTTCCTTCAAAACCATCTCCCACTAACAACAACTGTCCCCACCTTATTAGTATTACAGGTTACATCAATATACAGACCTGCACAGCTACAGCCAACCAGACAAGCCCTTTTTCTTCTTTACAACATTAGGTTTGGTTCAAAATGGCAGCACACCACCTAGCAAAGTATATTCGTCATTCGCCTGTCAGCAAGCCCCATGTTGACCCCAAGATTAAGTGGGGTGCCAAGTTTCTTGGTGCCACCATGTGGTTTTACATCTTCTACAGAGTGAAGACCGACATCATCGAGGGACACCACTGAAGGGAGAAATACGGACGAAATATTTCAAAGGATCGAGAGATCGGATTACCGGATTATCGGACGACCGGATCATTGGATGACCGGATGACCGGATGATGAAAAGATGTCATTATTGTTCCGGTGGATGTTTCTGTCGCTTTAAATACATAAATATATTAGCATCTGAAGTGTTCTGGATGTAGAAACACTGTCCATGGATCGTATTGATGGTCTGTGGTGTGGTATGTTTTCGAGATGAATGGATTTGAGGAGATGTTGTTTGTTTTGCTGGTTTTGGACGATCTTTAGAGTGTATTTCTGACCGGTTATTGAAAAACCACGCTAATCCCTACTTTTCAGATCCAACTTCTTTTGGTTCTTTTGGTGCTTTGCTTCTCTACTTCTTTACTTCTCTACTTGTCTCCTTGTTTACTTCTTTACTTGGTTCTGATACTTGACTCCGTTACCGGTTCAGTTACCAGTTCTTTCCATTCCTTCAACTTACTTCTTCCCATTTCTCATACTTTTTCATTCCTTCCCTTCAACTTTCTTCTCAATCTCTCCTCATCTACTAACATACTGATTCTACTATCATACTGTCCTCCCTCCCTACTCCATAAACACTCTTCACCAAGAGTAACAAGGAATAAAAAAGCGTCCAATATTATCAAAAACGATATAATTTTCCAAATCTTACCCTCCTAATTCCCCAACTTTTATACCTTTTTTCTCCCTTGCTAACTCAAGTCTTCCCTTTATCTTAACCTATGCAGAAACTATCCCCGGTACATTGCTCCACATATATCCAACTTCCTTCAACTGAAAAACCCCCAACAAAAACCATCCAACAAAAAACCCACAAACAAAAAAACATCCATAGCAAATGCTCGATGCTTCTACAAGGCTACGCAATGCTATTGTATCGGGAAACCTATCCCTCACAAAACGGTTACTAGGTCGATTTCCTGAGCTCTGGCTTAATATTGATCCCTCTCATGATGGCTGGTGTAACTTACATTACGCTGCTTATCATGGCCATTACCTAATTTGTTTCCATCTTATATCTACATTGAATAAATATGAACGAGTAATCCCTGGATATGGAACAATATGTGATATTGACTTGGTTACTTTCGATAACATGTCTGTATTCCATATGCCTCTTGAACATAACTATTCCCAGACGCTTCATTATCTTCTACAAACATTTTCAGGAAGCCAATGGCTTAATCAGAAAGCTGGTCCGGGGTTACGTACGCCCCTACATAATTGTTGTGTTTTTGATTTTGTTGATGGTTTGAATCTATTCTTAGAGTTTGGTGCTGACTGGTCAGTCCAAGACTCAAAGGGTGATACCTGTTTGCATATCTGTTTTGCAAGGGGAAATTTAATGTGTATTCAAGAGTTGATTAAGGGAATTGCTACTCGGAAAACAATTGCTCTTTTTGCTGAGTATGATAACGAAGTTTCTATTAGAGTTTCTACAGGTGACAATGTTTCTACGGGTGACAAAGTTTCTACAGGTGATAATGCTGCTGTACCTGAAATTCCTGAACCTGAAATTGCTCGTGATGTAAGGGATCTACAGGAACCTACCCTTATCTCCCTCGTCAAAGCCATAGATGAAGAACTTGAATTGATTGAAAATATCCAAAATAATTGTGGTTTTACAGCATTGGATCAAGCTCTAACTGAAAAGCTCCTTACCCAATATAAAACCCTGAAACGTCTGTGGATCACTTCTTGCGTTGAAAGTGAATTGGCTCTCCGTGAACCAACTCCGTCCATCATTTCGTCATGTAACATTACTTCTGGAACTATCTATCCTCGCCCAAGGATACTGTCAACGTCTAGCTCAGTTTCCTCTTCATTGGCAAACATTGGAAAAGCTCTCTCTCGTTCTTCTTTGGAATCAGAAACTCCTCCTCCAATTATCAACAATTTCGATAACACTATCATATCCCGTGAACTAACAGGTGGTTCCAGACTTGCTGATACTCCTGTTTCCTCCGGACGCAAACATCTGTCATCTTTGCCTAGTTCAAGCCAGCCGGATACTATCGTCGCCCAGGTGGCTAGTGAAAAGATTCCAGCAATGAGAAAACATTCCAAATCGTTAGGATATGGCTATCGTACTTCTCCGAGTCAACTACGGACTCCAAAACTCAACCAGCCTCCTATTATCAATAGTATGAGTGCCATCAGCCCCCATCCTTTGGAGTTCAACAGAACCCAATCTTTGAAGTCCATCACCATTTCCCCCCTGTCAAGACACAATAAACGTGGGAACGTTGAGGATTTGACTGAGGAATCGGAGCTGGAAGAATCGGTAACACTGAGCGACTCGAGCGTGACATCAAACACAAGCTCGGTTGTTGTCACGCCCACATCTTCTAAGCTTCTTTCGCAGCAGTTCTTTTTGCCTCTCAATTATCTGCGTCGAAATACCTCTGGCGTCTCTTCTCAGGTAGAGCCGTCGCGTGCCAATGAAGAGGAAATTCAAGGAATGAAGTCTGCTTCTGGCAAGCAATTTCATTTTTCATTCTTCAAGCGTAATTTATCCACGCCTGCCTTCTCGCTGGATATTGTTTCTGGTGTTGATAATTCTCCAAATAAATCTTCCAGGAGAAACAGCCATACCGAAGCACCAGTCAAGCCTGCATTATCATTGGTGATCCCTAACAGTTCTGCTTCCCTTACAAGGCCCAAAAAATCGTCCTTTTCTCCTTCTAGTGCGTCGATACATAGTGATGATGCTTTTGAGTCAAGCCCCTCGACCCTCACCCCATACAGAATCAAGCCGTTCTTTTCTCGACCGGTGCCTTCTAGAGTTGGGTCCATATTGGAGGCCACGGAAGAAATATCTCTGCCTCTTGTTGGAGAATCGGTAAACAGTATCACATTCACTCGTGTTCGTGGAGATGTACATAGTTGATGATCTCTGTATCCAGAGTATCTATATTTGGGAGGATTACCTTTTATTTTGTCTTCTTTTGCAGAAATACCTTAAAAGGTGTTGTCAATATTCCGTAAGAACTCGAAATATGTCTTGACCAAGGTCTATTTGACTTCAAAAACCACAACACTTCGGTACTATATCATTATATGACTCCAGCACTACATCAGCCCAAACCATAGAAAACAGACATATGGAAGGCATATATATCATTTGCCATTAAACAAAACTTCTTCATTTGGGAAGATAAAAAAATGAAAACATCTTTTTTTTCAATTAGTGTTCACTAGGGCCCATTTTTCATACCCTCTCCACTTCAGTCCCATAGGTAAACCCCCAAAACAGACCACAGTCTATGAAAGGATACACCAATGGGAAAAAGCAAGCGACCTTGAGTCGTTTCTTCACACTGAACAAGTCAAAACCGCCTCCTATTCAATCTGAGCCCAAGAACTCCAGCGAATGTGTCAAGAAACTACAACATCTCAAGAACTCATCGCCAGACAAAAACGACACCGTTAACGTGCCTCAGAAGAGAGGTGTAGTTGGTCGCGCGTCCAATTTGCCTCCCAAAAAACGTGCGGGTATAAATAGTGGCTCCTTGGAACCAAGTCCTATTAAAATGGACAATGAGCCCGATGTTTTGTCTCATCCCACTAAGCTGGCACGAGTGTCGACTATAGGCTCAAAGAGTGGTGAAACCAAGGCCCGAAGATTGAAATTGACACCTTTGGAACAACAATTTAAGGATTTAAAAACGGATCATCCCGACAAAGTGTTGGCCATTCAGGTAGGTTACAAGTTTAAGTTCTTTGGCCAAGATGCTGTAATAGCATCACATCTTCTTAATATTATGCTTATTCCGGGAAACATCGAACTAGACGAATCAAATCATGACCGTTTTGCATATTGTCTGATTCCCGATAATCGACTTCATGTCCATTTGCAAAGGCTTTTGAATAATGGTCTCAAGGTGGGTGTGGTGAAGCAAACAGAGACAGCCGTTGTCAAGTCTGTCGAGGGACAAAGTAAATCGGGACTTTTCGAACGGAAAATCACTGCTGTATATACTCAAGCTACCTACATGGGTGACGAATTGTTCACTGGTGATCCTACCATCAATCGGTCCAACAATTCAAATTACGTGGCTAACAGTAGCTACATCCTATGCATTGACGAACTGAACTTCCCAAAAGAGACTGCCATGGTTGCCGTTCAACCGGTCACAGGAAGTATTGTTCACGACACTTTCTCTGATTCAACTACAAGAGATCAACTTGAGAGTCGCCTTATTTATCTCAATCCTAGCGAGGTTATTGTCATTGGAGTCGGTAATTCTCCGTTAAGAGAGACCAAAATGGTTCTCAAGCTGCAAAACCCGAATGTGAGCATCCAGTTTGTCCAACGGAAGGCCATCGAAACTATCCATGCTGACTTGATGGATTTTTTTCTCGAATTCAATCCAACTGGTGAATTGAAATCTTTGGCGGAATATTATACCTTGAATTATCCTCCTGCCGTGCAAAGCTGCGTTGATGAGCTCATTCAGTATTTACATGAGTTCAAACTCAGTAGCGTGTTCACAATCCCTGACAATTTTGTAAGTCTCACAGATTCGAAGAAGTTCATGCTTCTACCTGCAAATACGCTAAAAGCACTCGATATCTTTCAGGTCCAAGACGAACCTACTTCTAAAAGAGGAACCTTATTTTGGCTTTTGAATCATACCCACACCCGGAAGGGCCTGGATCTCTTACGAAGCTGGATAAGTAAGCCTCTCACACAAAGGGAAGACATTGAGGATAGAATTAAGGCAGTCCTGACTTTAAGAGAAGGTGAATTCGTTCATTTGTTGGACGCATTCAAGAAAAGCTTAGCTAATTTGGGAAGAAGTGGACTTGACTTGGATAGAACCTTGATCAAAGTGCACTATTCGGCTACTTATCAAAGTGATAAGATCTCAAGGAAAGATTTTTATTTGATGTTGAAAAGTTTCGCAGAATTCCTGCAACTCTTCAAAGACTTTGGAGATAAAGCTCTTTCAGAGTTCAATCTGAAACTTCCAAACAACAAGCTTCTTCACAAAATTCTTGAGTCTATGCTCAATTCGAGTAAACTCGATCTTGTGAGCGGGTTTTTAAGACAAATCAATGCGTCAGAGGCTCTAGACGATAAAGATCTAAGCAAACAGAAGATTGGGTTCTTCGATGTGGAAAGATTCCCCGATAACTTTGTTGATATTCAGAATGAATTGAATGAAATTAAAACCATTGATTTGCTCTTGTCGGAGGAGCTTTCTGAAATTCGACTCTTCTTGAAACGGCCACAACTCAGCTACGTGACCGTTTTAAAAGACACTCATTTGATTGAAGTCCGCAATGGACAAGCGGTCAATTCTCTTCCTGATGATTGGATGAAGATCGGAGCTACCAAATCCGTATCAAGATTCAGGCCCCCTAATGTTGCATCGTTGCACAGAAAGCGGCTTTACCACAGCGAAAAGCTTCTAAGTGTTTGTGATGAGTCTTTCAATCGTTTTATTCTGCAGTTTGACTCTCATTACCCTTATTTCAAGAGTATTGTGCAAAATCTAGCCAATTTTGATTGTCTCTTATCTCTTGCAAAGGCCTCTGTTTCGGATACAAGTGCAACATATGTGAGTCCGACCTTTGTCGATGAGCAAATTCTTGAAATTGAAAATGCATCTCACCCAATTCTTCTCCGTCTCAATGCCCAGAATCTGTATGTCTCCAACAGTGTCAATTTATCATATGACAAGGGAAGGGTGCTTATCATTACTGGACCAAATATGGGTGGTAAGTCCTCTTACGTGAAACAGATTGCTTTGTTGGTAATCATGGCCCAAATAGGATGTCCTATCCCATCAACAAAAGCAACCATGGGTATTTTTGACTCTGTATTTGTTCGAATGGGTGCTTCTGATGACATCTTGAAAGGAAAATCGACTTTCATGGTAGAAATGTCGGAATCGGCTACTATTATTCAGGAGTATACCCTGAAATCTTTAGTCATCCTAGATGAGATTGGAAGAGGAACTGGCACCATAGATGGAATATCCTTGGCACATTCGATTCTTCGATACATAATTGAAGATAAGGCAGGTCCTTTGACTCTTTTTATTACTCATTACCCTTCATTGCATGTTTTGGAGAAAGAGTATCTGATGGTCAAAAACTACCACATGGCATTTATTGAGATGGCAAGAACTGGAAATGACGATAGCAAATGGCCTGAAGTCATATTTTTGTATAAACTCGTTAAGGGGGTTGTCTCTAATCTGTACGGATTGAACGTTGCCAATATGGCAGGCATAAACCGGTCTATCATTGCCAAAGCGCACGAAGTGTCTGAAAGAATGAAGAGCCGATTTGAAAATCAGGCGGATTATCAATGGTTTTCACAGTTGGACCACTCCTGTGTTTCCCATCTATTGAATAGTATCTGAGAAGGCATTGAGTTCAATGACCAATCTCACCATAGCCAAAGAACTTCTCAATGGCCCCATTAAAAGCAGAAGGATTGTCCAAATAAAGATGATGGCCAGCATTCTTGATCTCTTGTAAATTAGCTTCTACAGAACCCAACTTTTTTATTTTTTCCACGCAGAACTGGCCTCCTTTAGTATTCATCCAGTCATTCTCTCCATACAACCATAGAGTTTTTATCCCATTAGTATCAAGAAATTCCACAAAACCTCGATCTGATAATGGCAAACGGGGCAAAATCTCATGGTTAATAAACTTTGTGATTGCAAGTTCTCCAGACGCCTGGTACTGGTTGAAAATAGAGAACGAGTAATCGTGTAGCTTCAATATAAGATCCGAATTGTCGGAATGTTCACCTTCGGAATTGCTGTGAACGTCTCGAAATCTCTGAAAAGACCATAACGATAAGATCTTCGAGTAAAAGGGTCCAAACCATTGAAGAACCAGGAATGGTGATATGTTATTGTCCCACAAAGTTTTGAGCAATTTACTACTTGGGAAACGAGGTTTTCCCAATGTTTCCCATAACTGTATGAAATCTTCATTGACTCCACCGTTTTCAAAGTCCTGTGAAGCCAAGATTTCACGCAAAGGATTGCTTTTAACCTCCGAGTGGTCAAAACGGAACTTTTCTCCGCTGATGAAACTGACCTCACTGGGTTCAGTTCCCAAAGGACTCACCAACGCAAACTTGTCCACTATCAACGATCCGTTGATCTTTTTGTTATATTTCATGAGGTAGCAGCTGGAAATATACGCTCCCATAGAGTGTGCAATCAAATCAAAATGTTCAATTCCCTTTTGCAACCGCCACTCTTCCAATTTGTCTATAAACCAATCTTCAGCGGCAAGAATCTGATTAATTTCCCGCAGTGTGGTGGCTTTTGGAGCACTTTTCAAAAGTTTCTTGGGAAATTTAGGTCTGGCGGAGTTACCAAAACCTGGTAAGTCTATGACATGGACAACAGAGTTGGGATACGAGGCAGCCAATTGCTCAACGTTCTTTAAGAAAAAGCCCGAAGCAGCCATATATCCATGAATCACCACTATGTCCTTTCGAGGAACCGATAAATCTTTTGTGTTTCTTATCTCCAACTCGTGGATGTATAATGCACCAGGCACAGCCGAGGATGGAAGCTCGGTATCAATGAAGCGAGCAACTAGGTCCGATTCGGTTGCTTCTTTTTCGCCGAAGGCGGACTGATCCAAGGGCACAAGATAAACATTTGGAGAAAAAATTTCTTTGAAAAGGTTCTGTTCGATCTGCAAGCTTTTGGCACGAGCAGAAGCAAATGCGTTTGTTTTAATACAATCTTCCGTTGGCAGTTGAAGAGCAGAAGAGGTATTTCTCCAGTCGTTGAACGAATGCCACAAGTCGATTGATTTGCCATGATATGGCGCATGTTTGCCTGTGGCAAGTTCAGCGTCAAAAACTTCTGTCATTGGTGATGGAGAGGAGTTGTAAGTGGGACTGGGGATTTAGAGAGATAAGGGCCCTTTTATCGGAAATCTCTGTGCAGGAACCAGTTTCGGCGAAGGGCATAAAGGACTAAAGGAATTGAAGAGATAATGGAGCTTTTGGCAAAAATGATTCTTTCTTTTGTTACCTTTTTCGGTTCCTTCTCCGGTTTCTTTTTTGTCCAGTTATCTCTTTCTTCCAGCTTTTTTTGCCTGTCAGCTTTCATTCTTTTGGCTTTGCAGCTGGCAGGAAAGAGCCTTGACATGCTTCTAAGACCAGGAAATTTGATATGGCTGCAATGAACCATTTCATACATTCTGGTTGTTTTTTCGACTCAGTGGAATAGTTCTTCAATTCCTCAAAAATTCATGTATCTGTTCTATAGTGTTACCAGATGACAGTAGTGTAGCACATGACAGTACAAAGTTCAAAGAAGGTGGTTCCTTCATAATCACTTAAAAAGATACAAAGCTGTTTTTGCCTTGTTTTCCTCAACTTTAAGTAATCCCCATTCCCCGAGTCTTTTGTATAAAGTTGCAAGGTTATCCTTGTTGGCAGCATTTTCTTTCGTAGCCATCTTCAATAGTTGTTCATAAGTCCCGGTGTGTTTAGAATTTGGCAGTTCGGAGCTACTTTCCATCGCATCGGTAGCAGCCTTGACTTTATCAACTCTAACAGCAGCAATCTCGAGATCTTTGGATTTTTCGATGAGATCCAAGAGCTTGGAGTGATTGTCCATCAAAACGGTTTCCTCGATTGCGAGTATATACATGTCATTGAACGTAACATCATAAGGCATTTTAGTGGGGTTCTCGGCATATGCCACTTCCAAATCTTTTATAATAAGGTCTTGCTGAAGGTCTTGAATCTCTTGTACCTCGGGTTTGCTTTGGATCTTTTGGTTATTCTGATTGTTCTGATTCACTTCACCGTTGTATTTCACAACATTAGGCCGTTGTAAATTACGAAGAAGAGATACCAAGTTATCCTGGCCCTCTAATGATGACCAGAATGTTTCTGATAGTAACTGCTCTTCCGAGACAGTAGGGCAACACTCCATCTTGACAGCCAATGAGAACAAATCTGTGGTCGTAAGATCTGTACAATGGTAATTTCTAGCACGTCTAGCCAAAGATTTGTCTCCATAATACACTTTGCTAAGCTTGCGTAAGGCTTTACGGAATCTGAGTATCGGAAGGTTGTACTGGTTTAGACTACTCTCAGAAAAGAGCCGTTGTTTTTCTTTGATGAAAAATATAATCGGCGTATTGGATAAAAGTCGCCGATACCATATAAGCGATTTAATGTAAGGTTGTGGTGACGAAAGAGGCAGGTAGTAAGATGCAAAGTTGGTAAGGATACGGGCATGATAGGGCGTGAACCTCTTGCTGATAAAGTCACGATCACTGATTAGCGGCGAATCATCTTTGAAATTCAATCGGCTAGACCCGTAGTGTTTTCGGACAATTCTTCGTAGTTCCTGGTCTTCTTCTGCTTGGAAGTTCAATGGGGTATCAAATAAGCCTTTTACAAGCTCCAGTTCGACGAATGGAAAGTCTGAGGGATTAAAAATGATCTTATTTTTGTCCATACTATCATGGACGAGAACTTGTCTATTAAACGATTGGTATTCGGGTTTTCTTTTGTTGATGTGGGTATTGAAGCCTGGAGTTTCTGCGGTCGTCAATTTGGTAGACATGTTTGTATAGAGCAGAAACAAGCTTTTTACCGTTTTAGGTAGTCGGTCAAGGGTTTTGTTGGACATTTTATGGGACTTGTATGATTAAGATGACGTTCCAATGACGTTCAGAAGCAATTAAGATGCACTTTAGATGCGATGTGTGGAGAAATGGGTTAGAATGTCATTACATGAAGGAAAGTAACTTTAAATATGGACATGCAGGAATATACGAACTCTAATTCGGTCAAGCGTCAAAATCATTTCAAAATGTAATATTTTTCTACACCCATAGAAGTTCATACAACAAACATTAGCCAGTACTAGTCTCAAATGGTATAACTCAATCACAACAACTTTCAATTTTTGATATTTTAATTAAGGCAACTTGTCCGAGTGGTTAAGGAGAAAGATTAGAAATCTTTTGGGCTTTGCCCGCGCAGGTTCGAGTCCTGCAGTTGTCGATATTTTTGCCTCTTAGGGAGCTAAGGCTATCGCTTCCAAGATCTTTTTTTGTTTCTGTTTTATATTGCAATGTTAAAGTGTGACTCGGTCATGTTATTTCTCGGTATTATATTATTCTATTGTTTTTGATATTTTCTTCCATCAAGGAAGGTGAACCGAACCCTTTCACCCTTCAACTTATCAGCTGTGTATCACCAGTGTATCTTGTAATAGCATATCAAGAGAACGAACGCTTCAAAAATCTCGGGTTTCCTGATAATTTAATTAGCGACATTGAAGAGATTGACCGAGTGATCGACCAAAGAATGTACCAATGGATCTCCAAGAGTCTGCCGAAGAATATCATAATAAACTACTCGATTCTTTTTATGTGTTCCTAGTGGTGTTAATATTACATAAAATTCTTATTTATGATTTGTATCGATGTTGAGGTTCTGTTGTTTCCTTTTACGACTAATTATTAAAGGATATACTTCCAATTAAGGCAACTTGTCCGAGTGGTTAAGGAGAAAGATTAGAAATCTTTTGGGCTTTGCC
>JAJMJD010000025.1:0-172071 GCA_030568975.1 Australozyma robnettiae | reverse complement strand
ACACTTGCGGACAGGCCAGTAGCCAGTGAAGTAATAGGACTCAATGGAACCAGACCACTAGTCGATGAGCTGGTTCCATTCCAGTAAGTGAAAGATGAAGACGACAATACCGTACTAGATGTCGATGACACTGATGGGTTGGTAGAGATACCTGAAGAGAACGATTCAGATCCACTAGTTGAAGAACTTGACGTCGTTGAGGAAGTGGTTAAGACTGAGGAAGTTGACAGGGAAGCAGAGAGAGAAGCAGGGGAGCTTTCAGATGTGGCGCTTGTATGTGAAGAACCGGAAGAGCTCAATGAATTCGAAGAAGTGGAAGAACTAGATCCAGAGTAACTAGAAGAACTAGATCCAGAAGAACTAGAAGAACTAGATTCAGAGGAGCTAGAATGACTAGATTCAGAGGAGCTAGAAGGGAGGACGGCAAAGGGAGGCACTTCAGGACATATTGAACAAATTTTTGGCCTTCCAAAGTTAGGTGGTGGCAGTGCATACATTACCTGGGCTGGAATTACTTTCGCAGCTGTAGTGAAAGGGAAATTATTGAACCTGAATCCTAGATTCGAATAGTTGGGACCGATGTCAAACGAAAAAGTACCTCCCAAGGTCACTACTGTCAATAATGGATTGGAATAAGTGACCAGAGTCACATTGGACGGGAATCCAATAATATTGCCGCCTCCAAAACCCGCGAGAGTCAAGACTCCCATTCCGTTACCAACAACTAAATATGATGTAGCTGTTTCGAGATACACTGTTTGCGTTGCAGCCAAAGGAAATGCAGCTGGGGTCAAATACAGTAACATAGAACCCACACCTACCGAGTAATATCCCTCTCCAATTATTTTAGACCTCTGATCCAAGTTTGATCGGCGCAAACAAATTGTTCCATTGTTGGTAGCTTCATAGCCAGTCCTACCAAAACTACATGTTTCAGCCACTCTCGGTTTGGACAGATACAAAGCAAGTACGCCATTATTCTCACAAGCCCAAGCGGGCAGAATCAAGGTGTTTCTTCCTGAACTAACCGAGTTTGCATTAATAATAATGGTTCCTTTGTTTCTGAAACCTTCCCCGCCGAATCTCATTTCGCCACCAACTGTCTGGTTGGAGGAGTCTAAAACAATTATTCCTAAATTAAGGACATTTCCAAAAGTTACCGACATCCCATTGTTTGGAGTTGTGATATTCGTATCACCAACGAAGATAGCTCCCCTATTAGTGACAAGATCCAGCCATTTATTTATGACTTGTCCATTGGAATTATCGTAAGCCAAGATCACATCAGAGTCAATTACGAGATCCCCAGTCCAAAATGCCTGTCCTGTTACAAAGGTGTTTTCAGTAACTGTGGCAGCAAAAGAGGTGGTAGCTAATCATAAAATGAATGCATATATCCACATCCTGCTAAATTGTAATGAAATTTCTAGAAGGAGGGATTTTGTGAGTGCTTAAATAACCGACACCAAGCCTGTATATACAAGAACATATGTATGCATTTCTGCATATCAATGAAGCAGATGTATAGTTGTGGACGTCAAATAAAAAGTACAAGAAGCAGTTTTGTGTCTATATCGAAGTAATATAAGAACCATTGTAAAATATTGAACAAAAAAAACATAGTTCAAATATTATTTTAGGAGCTATTGAATTGTTTTCGGCATTTGGTCTTCTGTAATGGACTTATACGAAATAATGCGGCTGATAAAGTATCTTCCCCGGTCCTTATCTGACAATATGCAGGTTCAAAATATTATATACCATATATCATGTTGCCCGGCTAAGGCGGACGTGCAAGGTTATGGGCAAATGCAATGGAAAAGGCTGATTGGCCTAATAATGATGGAGTATATGAACTCTCGTAATAAGAAAAAGTAAAAAGGTCGATTGTAGGTTTTAATTGAAGTGAAAAAAGTACCGTCTTACTGAATCACAGCGGGTTTTAGTAGTCAGATTATTAGATGGCTGGACAAATAGACCGCCAGGACTGTCATTTTTATTCTAGCTACGTATGTTTTTGTTAGATTACTGATTCCATAGCATCAGCCACGCGACTCATTCAATTCTTGGCGCTAATTGGGCTTTTGGCAATCAGGTTATGGACCAAACAGTGATGATGTAGCACATTAGAAGAGACACTCAATACAGTTTAGGGGTCTTTTTCGCTGCTATTGAATGTTTTGCCATATGATCTGTTTAACTGTCAGGCTTCATTTCTTTCAAAATGTTACCTTTCTTATGAAGTTTTTCTTTCAACAAGTGGTACAGTGAAGTCTTCTAGTTCCAACTCGTTCAGAGCCTGGGACATTATTGCACGATTGGTTGGAGAAACCTATTATTACCTTGTGGAAAAACACTCAAATCATTTTGGATATGATATGATAGAATTGTGTTTTATTTGGTCAATTGTTTCACTTCTGGAAACACCACTAGATTTTCAAGGGAAGTTCAAAAGGTGAAAGTTTAAAGCCACAGAAAGTATAAGTGACGAAATTTCGCTTGATAAAAATTCTTTTTAATACCAACATTCCATGTTCTGTCAGTGAAAAGTGAAATGAATGACTTCTCCATTCGTTCGCCGCTTCAAATACAACTCACCATATTTAATCACATATTGACTCATCTACTTGTGCCTAAAAAGAAATGTAAGATTAGCAAATAAGAAAAATATCGACCACAAGAACTCCAGTCTCATTATTACCTGGTCTCGGACACACAACACACCCTGCATCCTATAAATACAAAGGGAAAATATGAAACATTTACATGCACGCCGGTTATTTCAAGGCCGGCCTCGATAGCATCAACTATGAATAATAACGGTGATACAATTTCTAGCTTCAAACTAAGAAGAAACGAAATGTTATCCAAAATTTTTTTTTCTTTCTCTTTTCGGGATAATCAGTGATCTATTATCAATACACAATTGAAGTTAACATAGATGAATTATAAGCAAAGAGCGAAGCGTGACCGATTATATTGAAGAGAAAATTAAATCTGTGCGAATATTATAGTGGCCTATATGCGATTTCTTTCAATGGTCCAAATGCAATTTCTTCCAATCGTATAATGAAAGACGAGTCATTAATTTAACTGAACCAGAAGCACCATGAGTTGTGCTTTCATTGAAGTTTTTGGAATTCCAGGGCTAAAGTTTGGCAAAATTTTGGTATTCATAGCAAACGAAGAAACCAGTTCCTATTCTGGGCATTGCAGAGATAAGTTGAACAAGCTAGTATTTGAAAAAGCAAAGTGTTTGTAACGAAAGAGAATGGTCGATTTCTCGAACAAAATATGAAGAAAATGCGCTGAATTGTTATTATTGACTTTGCTTTGGGCTTTTTATCTTTATTGATTAGAAGTATCCTGTCTTGAAAAAGAAACCAGTAACTTCGATGACCTTAAGTACTGTTGACCTACTAAGAAGACTTGAGATATTTAGTATGTTTTGAAGCTCTGAATCATCAAATGGATTTCAAAACCTACGGGAGTTGGGAGTCGTCCCTTCAGTTCTCTAGTATAGGATGAAAAGTTTTAAAGAAAACAAAAACTGATCTAGAATACTTGAAACAAGCCAAATTAATAGAAATATGATTAGAAACACAAAATGAAAATGCAAGAAAGTTCTTCATCTTATAAATTATTCCCAGTGTTTCGGTCTTTAAATACACCTTGAACAATACAAGGTCCATGACAAGATCGAAGCTATTCAGAAATTCTGAAAATTTGAAACCCATCGCATTGAAATTCCCTAACAGCAAAAACACTTAGTTACTTGTTGGAAGCAAAATCTACTTTTTTCCTTGACATAGAGGATATTATTTTTTTATTGAAGAATAATTTTTGTACGCAAATAAAAACCCACGTATAGTTTTTATGTACTAGTTTAAAATTTTATCATCTTAAGGCTTGCTGAGGTTGAAAATGGTCGTAGTGGTGCTTCATATGATTGTTTTTGAGATTGAAATTGTCGTTGTTGAGTTCTTAATAGCCATCAACCTGAAACGAATCCAAGTCTTTAAAGGAACAGAGACAACGACCAAAACCCAAATAGTTCCGATTTCAATATCGGATATCGGATATCGAATATCAGTTATCATGAATTGTCGCAATGAAAGATCAAATCACATATAACATCGTCAAACACTCACCATTATCAAAAAAAACCACCAACTAAAAAGCTTAGACAACAGAACGGACCTCGAAGAATCTTCTGAGGTAATAAATCTGGAACAAACAGTTCAATGCAACAACAACAATTTGGAAAAGAGACCACCACTTGACACGCGAGTTGGTGGACTCAGCAGTATTTCTATGAGTTCTCTCCCGGATCACCAAATAGTTCTGTTCTGCCTTGACATCGCTAGTCAACTGCTTCAATCTCAGGATGGAATAATCCAAAGAGTCTGCGTTGGGGTCAGATGAATCAAAATAAATGACACCATGAACGTTGAATGATACATCCAAGTCTGCCCTGCTGGACTTCTCGTTGGAGAAACAGTATTGATACTTACCATCCACAGTAGCCTTGACGGTCTCATCTCCATGATCTACGCTATGCAAAGAAAGCTCAATACGGTTACGGGGATCAATAATGAGGAAGTCTGCCTTCAATTGTTCGTCATTGTTTGGGTCTCTGGAGCCAACCTGGAATGAGATAGACAACACGTCGTTTTGCTTCAAGTTTTCAAAGAAACATTGTTTACCGTATGGGGCCAACAAGACTGTATGTGCGCTTGCAAGAGCGACAAGAAAAAGCCAAAACACGCCGCACTTCATGGTATTGGAGGTGAGTATGTTCTTGTTGATGTTGGACAAGTCGTGTTTCCTCCTGGTGTTGTCTGGTGTCTGCACGACGCGGCCCATGTTATACATGTTAGGGAGATGTTAGAGGCAGACGAGTTTTTTTATGTTTTGAAATTTGTTGAATGTTTTTTGAAAAGGAATTGTAATTCATTTCTATGTAAATATTTTTGGGTGTTTAAGTGGTTTGGATGTTTTAGTGGTTTGGATGTGTCTAGTGTGTTCTAAGTATTGAACATTCTTGAAGAAGAGGTAAAATGAGTTTGGTCTTGTGATATAAAAAACGGAAAGGGAAGAACAGAGGAAAACAGAGGAAAACAGAGAAAAACAGAGGAAAATAGAGAAGAATACGATCGAACAATGAGAATCATATCTTCCACAAGCTTCAAGGAGCTAAAACGAGTCTTCCAAATCATTGTATTTTTTTTAAAGCTGCTTCATATTTCTTCAAGAAAGGACCCGATAACATAGTCTGAGTTAAGCCTTGCAATTTGGTTGTATACCAATACGACCGTCTCACAATCGTGTTGTCTCAACCATGTTGTCTCAAAACTATGTTGTCTCAATCTAGACTCTCAAAATTTTATCATCTCTTCAGCATGCAATAAATCATAACACGAGGGTATAACATATCGCTCAAAGAGGCTTCATCACCTCCTCATAAAGCATTCTCTTAAAGTCTTCCACACTTAAAACATCCTTCTTCTTATCAAAGTCAAAAAAGTCATCTGGAATAGGTGGACAAGTTGGCTCATCATTTGGATCGTGGTACAATTTCACGTATGGATGCTTCAAAGCCTCGTCGACGGTTATTCTCTTAAGTGGACTGAAGGCAAGTAATTTTTCAAGAAGATCCAATGCCAACGGGTTGAGATTGGGCACTTGGGCGAAAAGTTCAGTAAATGGCACTTTTCGACAATGCGGAAGCAGACTGATGTATTCGCGTGCCCTTCTCAGCTTAATATTGTTGAAGTCATCTTCTGTAGGCGTACCAAGAACCTCCATTATTAGCCACAATTGGTTGTGGTAGTCTCTACCTGGAAAAAGCGGTCTTCCGCTTAGCATCTCGGCCAAAATACATCCAACACTCCAGACGTCGATAGCAGTAGTGTACTCTTGGAAAGTAAGCATGATTTCAGGTGCCCGATACCATCTTGTGGCTACATATTCCGTCATAAAACCGAAATTGTCTTCGGAAGATGCAATGGACCGGGCCAAACCGAAATCACAGAGTTTAAGATCACAATTAGCATTCAAAAGTAAGTTGGATGGCTTCAAGTCCCGGTGGAGCACATTGGCAGAATGAAGAGCCTTCAAAGCCCGCAAAGACTGATAAACAAAGTATTGAATATGATCGTCTGAAAGCTTTTGTGTACGAATAACCTTGTGCAAATCAGTCTCCATAAGTTCCTGAATCAAGTAAATTTCCCGAAAACTATCATATGAAACAGGACGCTGCAACGCAAGAAGACTAATGATGTTTTCATGGTTAAAGTGTTTGAGTAGTTTCAATTCACGCAATGTTCGTAAACAGAGCATCAGCCGCTCAAAAGGCTCGATTTTCTTGATAGCAACTCGCTGACCTGTTGGTTTATGGATCGCCAGACACACTACACCATAAGCACCCAGTCCGACCACTTCCAACACTTGATAATGATCGGAAACATTAAAAATGATCGCCTTTGACTCGGAAGGGGCTGCTGGCGGCTGGGAGTATTGTTGAGCGGGGTTTGGGGCTCTGGTGGATGGATGAGGCTGATGAGGGTCTGCAATGCCTGGAACGCCTGGAGCAGCAGCGTTTGGATCCATTCTAGAACCGGTTTAACCGTTTTATTTTGTTTTGAAAACCTGCGGGAGCCACGTGAAGTCCCAAAATGTACCAAATGTAAACACCTTAAATAGGCTTTTGCTCACTATTTCTTGACAACTTATTCAATAACGATGAACAAGGGGGTGTTGAATGGAGATTGCAATGTGAAACAAAATTTAGATCCAGTTTCCCGATTTGGGTCACATAAAAAAAAAAAAATAATGGAAATTTTTAATTCAAAATGTGCAAATTTCCTTAAAAAATTGCTTTATTTTCTATTCTCCTTTTATACTGTGTTTATATTATGGCTTCAGGTTAATTGCACCTAGACGTTCATCAGATCATTGTTGCACTTTCTTTGTTCAAGTTTTTTTTCCGTTCTGAGCCAATAATAGACGAGATTGAGTCTCTGGGCGAAAAGTGTTTTTTTTTTCTGAAAGTCAAATGTAATCAAAACAATAAAAGTATGGAACATGGTAGGGTAAAACTAAAACATGATAAAGTTAAAACTGAAACTAGCCAATGGGGGATGGAACGGGAAGAGCCACAAAACTTGACCATAAGTTATGAGCACGTTAGTTTCTTTTAGCGGCCAAAAATTAACACCCAGTGACAAAATTGGTGTGGGGGAAGTGGATTGACAATTGCTTTCCGTAGTAAGGAAGGTAAGTAGAGAAGACATGATCAAGATAGGATCAAATCCAAACAGACTTTATATCGCCAACCAACTGCTAAACGAGAGAGGCTACTTGCTACGACCAAAAAGCCCCTTCTTTTTCTTCTTCTTCTCTTCCTTGTTGTTAGCACTGGTTCCAACAGGTTGATAACTATTGCCAGGCGTGCTGTTGTACCTGTGTTCCGGCTGACTGTAGTTACGGCGAGGTTCAGGCATTGAGCGGCCCAAATAGTTTTGATGAGAGAAATCATCATGGAAATTCCATCCCAAATGAGTGTCTAATTGTGGTATAGGTACCATGGGCTCTCGCAGCAATGGGTCAGACTGCTTCAAGTATTCGAAGCCACGAATCGTGTCAAGTGGACGTTCATCTCTGTTTCTAAGAGGGTTCAGCATGTCTGGCATAGAAATCCTGTTACCATAGATATCTTGTTTTGCGTCATTTTCCTGCGACAAATATGATGTTCTACGGTTGTGGGATGTGGCCTCTTCGAATGGCTGTAACTCCTTGACAGCATCTAGTGTACGGAAAGAATTATCACCTGCTCCCAGCTTATGTTCTACAGGATGTGCCTGGTAAGCCTGGTCCTTTTTCACTTTCGAGCTGCTTCTAAAAATGGCCATTTTGATGTAATGTGGATGCGTTCTATAATTAGAACAAAATTCAAATCAATGTAAACGAAGGAACTTTTTGTTCAGATGGTAAGTATTTGAATGAACTTGACGGAATGTTCCCAAATCAGCGTTCAAGAAATATTCTTTATTAGCGAAATTTCTAAAATGTGGCAAGGATTGTTTACTGCCAAGTATCAATACAAAGAAATGGCGATAATTGTCGGATGTAAACAATGTGGTGCGAAAACAGTAACAGAAATTCTTTTGGGAAATACTTTTATCTTGCGTTTCTGTAAGATAGTCTGTTTTATCCGAAACTTTGGGCAAAAAAAGACTGTATGCTCTAAGGAAGTTGTTGACGAAAGTCCCTTTTTCTATGCCAGGCAGTAGTACTGTGGGGAGAGACTATACGAGTCAAAAGAAATCGACTTGTTACGGAGGCGGATAACAACGGAAGGCAATCTCACTATTTATATAGTGATAGCGGGGAAGGGGCGGGGAAGTGTTCACGGTGTCAACAACTTTTGTGATGAAAAAAGACACAAGTGTAGAAATAAAACTGGACCAGGTGACTAAAAAGATCGGCCGTCGAATCAAGGCCCGTTCGGTCCGCAGGTTCTTTCCTGTAAATAAATATAGTAGTAATCATCTCTCTGCAGGTCGGGCAGATGAAATAGAGGATATTTTCACTAGTTGCGGTGACTGTTTTTCGGAGAAAAGCATTGTAATTGCTATGGAGAGTATGGAGTCAAAAATGAAGGCATATAGATTATTGTTTTATGCGATTACTGCCCAAGATTGTCGTGGCCGATTCGGTGGTCCAGCCGTGCTGACATGTTTTATCTGCACTCAGAAGAGTCGTGGGCATATTCAAATGACAGGAAATGTACAAGATGAAAAAAAAGCAGACGGAAATAATTTCATTTGTTTTTCCATAAATGAAAATAAATCGCTCTCTTTTTTTAGTAAGTTTGCTCTCAACATGGCACCGAATTGGCGACTTGACTGGACTCCCTTCCTTTCTTGGACTGAGTTTGGATTGACAAGACTATCATTACGAAACATGATGCGTTCCATTCGGTCAAGAAATGAAGGTAATTCCTTTAAATCCAAATACAGCATCAGATAATGTAATTGTAGAAGCAAGCAAGTTGTGTACGCTTCTTGTGTAGGCCAGATCGCAGAGGTTGAGGCGGAAATAACAGTAAGAACAAACGGGAGACATCAGAAAGCCACTAAAAGAAAAAAACTTGGCATGCGAGTCCTGCAAGTTATTATCTTTTGAAAGACAACTAGATTTAGTTTTTAAAGACCCCCTTTATTCCTGGTGCTGATGATGCTGAAATGTAAGTTCCGAGTCCTCTGCATCACCGAGTCCTATCCATAGCAGTTTGAAATAGAATGACACATGCGACGAAAGGAAATTTCTACCGGCTTAGCAACATTAGTTGTAAAGACTTTCGTACCTGGCCCTCATTATATCGATCCCAGGCGACATAGAGACTGATCATTTCCTGAGTGGCTTCAACCACTTCATTTAAGTTGACATGTGAATGAGCAAAAAAGTCCATGAATCTTTCAATTTTGAGTGTATCTTCGTCAATGCTTTGGCTCTGAAAATTGGCGTTGGAGTGGATGGTGGAGCCGCCTGCTAGGCCGACAAGGTCATCGATTTGCATGTTGATGGAATCAGGAAACTTCCCGGACCCAGAAGCACCACCGGCACGGATTATATTTAGATTTTTCTTGAGAACAATACTCACATAAATGGCCGCCATTGCAATAGTATGAGGAGGGAATAGTAAATGCAAGTCAGTGATGTAACTATCATTTAGAAGAGACCAAGCATGTTGAAGATCGTCTTTTCCAATGACAAAGCCGAATTTAATAGAATTATCTTCAAGGAAATCTCGAATCTGAATTAACGATTTGTACGGATGATGGAGTATCAAGTACATGTCCATCTCTTCAATCAAGTAGAATTCAAACTCCGCCAACTTGCTTACATCCTGAGGAATATATTCCGGCCACAAATTACGTGCCTCTGAAACAATAAGACGGATATGCTGAGGACATTCCTCGATCTTACATGCAACGTATAGACATGTGGTCACCAAGAGGTAGACATTGATCTCTCTTACAGAGACACGAACCAAAAACCGAACAAGGTATACTTCAGCCGTCGCTAGAGCAACTTGCCGAACGTTTAAACGTCTTCCTAACTTCACTATTAACGTATGGAGGTATATTCTCATGTTCAAGTCATATTTGATGTGGGGGTTGTCTTTGACAAGGCCAGACAGGACCAATTTTCTCTCGAGGACCAACAATTTTCGACGGTTTTCTTCAAGTGTTTCACGGCTCACTTGCCACTGCAATCTTTGAGACGACGACCAGTAATCGGCGGACATTTTTATGGATTGTAGTGAATAATTTCGTGGGGTAGGCTAGTGAAATTAGATAAGGGCAGGATGAGGCATGGACTAAGGAATGAGGAATATGGGATTAGGGAGGAAAAAGGGGGGATAGGGCCTTTTTTTCTTGAAATTGTGATATTCAAAGATAATTGAAATTGTAATTTATTTGGAAAATTCAGAGGTAAGAGAAGATTTGGTAGGTATTTCTTTAGACATCGTCAGATCGGCCTAATGGGAGTGGAGAAGCTTGGAGCCTAATACTGATGGAGCCTAGAGTTTGGTGGGGTGTAGAGAAGGTCACTAAAAAATTGATTGAGATATAATAAACCCGAAATCTTTCTAGTTGGATTGTTTAACCATTTCATCGAAAAAATTGAAAATTGGTATTCTGTCTTCCTAGTCTGTATGTCTTGTGAGTATGTGACAAATGATTTGTAGAGACGATCAATGAACAAACCTAGTAGACTTCGTTTTTTTTTCTTTTTTTAATAGCTCTTTTAGACCAGAAAAGTATTAGTTTGTTTAGATGAATGACTACATAAGGTGAACTGGCTTCAAGAACTGACTTCAAGAGCTGGCCTCAAGACGATATCTAAAGAACAGACTGTCACCGAGCTTGAAAGAAAAATAGAAAACTATCGAAATTTTTTCTTTCAAAACTCTCTACCCGTAACTAACTTTCCATGCCTCCTTCATCGTCTGATAAATCGTACTTCTCTGAAGACGTTAGGTCGTCTTCGTTCTTCAATACTATCTGAACAAAAAAGAATTATTAACATATCATTGATATCTGTGCTGTTCAAATTTTCATCCCTTGAAATTCCGCTTTATTCCAAGTAATTGAGCATATGAGGATATTTCGAAACAATGACATACCACCTCTAAATGTGCAAAGAAATATATGAACGACTATTTGTCATAAGATTCAATCAAAATAATACTTAACTATTTGAACAGTTCAATCTGTCACGATCGTTTATCTGCTAGGATGCAATCCCGAGAACGTATGTTCTACCTAAGAGCACTATGAAGACGACGATAAGGGAGTCTTGGGTCAACAACTAAAGAGCTAGGTCCGTTTTTCAGAAGCCGTGGTAGGAAACTGTTTAATCTATTGCAGTGAAAATGAAACCATTTCGAGGTTGGGAATCACGAGTGGCTTCGAAAGAAACAAACAAGTTACAGCAAACGAGACATTACCGGAAATACAACCTAACCAGTACTCCTCAGAACTCAGGAGTTTTTTATAACGAAAGAACCCTGTGTCAAGAATGAAAACGAAAATGCAACAGGAAGTTGGAATGTAACAAAAGCCAAAGAACCTCTAGGCTAATCACATCGGTAACGAACCGGTGGAAAGAATTCGACAAAGACTCGATATAGTCTATAAATAGGACGTATAAACCCTGATCTTTATAAAGAAGATCTTGACTCAGCTGACAAACTATTGCCCAGTAAATAGTTGTATCAGTATCTAACACATTAAAAGACAACTTATCAATTCACTTCATAATGAAATCAACAATTTCCGATATAGTGTAACGGCTATCACGGTTCGCTTTCACCGAGCAAACCCGGGTTCGACTCCCGGTATCGGAGTTATTTTTTCCAGTAACATTTTCCTAAGCTGTTTTTTTTATTTCAACCCTGTAATCAATTGTTCAATATTCACTAATTATGCTATATTGTTTTGAACCTTGAATTCGTCCCATGCCTTGTTGAGCGTCACGAACACCAGCTGGCAAATCATCCTATCCTCAACACTAAGACTCTCAAGCTTGTCTGGATGAATCGAGCTTATGACCCTCATATAATTAACTTTCACCTTTTTCGTCAACATCAAATCGTTCATAGTAATCACCTTAGTAGTAATAAAGGCAAAACCTAGTCTTTGGGGCAAAACTTCGCTTAACGACATGAGTAATGCACGGATATTATTCTCTTTTCCTTTACTCCATTCGGTTGTTCTTTCATGAACCTGGTCGTGAAGTTGGAACTTCAATTCTTCCTCTTTCCTCTCCTTCTCATGCTGCTTCTTGATTCTGTTAACCTTTTCAGAAGCCACTACGGTAACAGGAGCTGTGGCCATGACTTTGCGTTGAGGTTTGGGCTGCTCTTTGGGAGGCTTCACAATCTTGCCGATTCTGCGCTTAGCCTCCATAACCTTGAGATCTGAAACGTTGTGTTTTGTGATGAGGAGCATGTAGCACTCCAAAGATTCAGAAAACCGTTCCATTAGTTCCAAGCTCTCCGCTTTGCGCATAAGCAATTTAATATACCAATATTTGATGCTTTTGTTGTTGATAGTCCAATCAGTATCAGAGAAAGCGTCGCCCACAAGCTCCATACCCTCTTCACATCTTTCAACAGCATACCTGTAGTTACCCAACTTGATTGCAGTCAAGGCCGTGTTTGCATCAATCACAACTTTAAGTTCGTGTTTCTCAGGAAGAGCTGCAAGACACTTGGTGTATGCCTCTAATGCATCGTGAAAATCACCTCTTGTAAATGCATCGTAACCCTTTGCCTTGTTCGTTTCATAGTCTGATTGCTGGAAAGCGTTCAAAGTCTCATTAGTAGAATTTCTGGCCACAGGAGTCATTTTAGAGGCAGTTGGTCTACGGCGGCTAGGAAGACTATATGAATCTGCGTCTCCACGCCTGCTTGACATTTGCTTGAACCTCTGTGCGGGTGAATTGGTGGAAGAATCAGACAGCAAGCCTAGGAGATCCACAGATTCTACCTTTACAGACGATTCGAGTGAACGCTGGGAAACAATTGACGATGCACGAGATGACAGAGCAGTGTTTGGTTTTGAAGATTGTGCCAGATCAACATCTCTCCCTTCTACTGCTCGGTCTACCTGTTCCTTTACTCTTTCACTTTCAGGCTTAGTTTTACGCATGGGCAAGCTCGGAGTTTGGTTGAGGTTTGTGGAATTTTCCCTCAGTGGTGCTGGTGACAGTTGGCTTGAACGAGATAGTCTTTCACGCTGACGTTCACGTTCACGCTTCTGCTGAGCGGCAATTATTCTTTGGATTTCATTGGTGTCAATGTTCTCTTCATCTGTACCGTAGTTTTCCATATTGTCGCGATGTTTTTTCTCGAGGGCCCCATCTTTGTATTTATATTGGGATTTCATCCAAGCAGGACGGCCATCATTGACTTGGTTATTTATATGTTGTTGTTGGAGATTAGAAATTCCGCCAATGACTGTTTTCTTTGATTTATCCAAAAACCACGAGGCAGTATTGTATAACTTGTTGGAGACATCGTTGAATTTGGCGTTAAGATCGGGTAGAGATCTATCAGAGTCGTTGATAAATCCACCAGAGCCTCTAGCGGAACCGCGATCTCTACCATAGTCTCTGTGACGATCAGAACGAGATGGACGGTCAGTTTTTTTGTTCATTATGTAATTGACACAATCTTGTAAATCTTCACCCACAAAGCGAATCGCCTCGTTGGAATCTTCAACAGAGAAGCCAATATCTACAAGCTCTGCTAGTAGGGTATCATTATTGGGAGTCGAATCTTGACCATGATCTTTGTTTCCATGATCTTTGTTGCCATGAACTTTGTTGCCATGAACTTTGTTGCGATAATCTTTCTTGCGACCATTTTGAAGAGTTGTATCAGTTGGAAATTCCTGGTATTGTGTTGGATTGGCTGTCTCACCAGAGATACGAGGTTTTTCTGCCACAAATGCATCAGTAAAGTCATCATCCAATAAGGACTCATTATTCATAGTTCCATTGAGACTAGGGCTAGATGATTGTCGAGCTGCTGTAGAAGATAAGCTCTCTCCAAGACCCAAAACCGAGAGTGGATCATTGGAACGAGCAAGGGGGACCAGAGGACTCAGTCTTCGAGACACATTGACAGAAGGATTAATAGAAGAATTGACCGAAGGATTGATAGAACCATTAACTGATCCATTGGTAGAAGCAACAGAACCATTCAATGAAGGATTAACAGAGCCATACAATGAAGGATTAACAGAAGCATTCAACGAAGGATTAACAGAATCATTTGAGAAAATATTCGGACTAAGCATATCAAGATTAGACCAACTTGACATTGAAGAACCGTTTGGAACTAATGTAGCCAATGGAGCCAAGGGACGTTTCATGGAAAGATCATTCATGGAAGACTTGCAATCTTTTTTACGAGGTGTCCCCGCTGCAGATTGGAATAAGTCCGCAAACGCATCTTTTTTGGGCGCAGCCATGTTGGACAAGTTGCATCAGTTGATCCGAATTTCCACTATCTACCTATCGACGTGTCACGTGACCTATCGAAATGTTCAGTTGTTACGTTACATTGGGAAATAGGGACGAAATTGTCGAAAAAAGAGGCTTTTTGTGCATTTTTTAGAAAATCAATGTTGATTTATTGATAATTTTTTATTTTTCGCTCTGTAAATTCCTCCTATTGGTTTCGGTTACTGACCTTTTGCTGTTAGTTACTGGCATATTGGCACCAGCTATTGAGTCCCGAGACTATAAGAAGACTATTCTTCAATAAGCAGTTTATTGAACCTGATCCAAAAAATTAAAAGCATTCTTCTCTCTCAAAATAAAAAGAATTATTTCCCCCTTTTAAAAAATCTTTATTCATTGTTTCCATTTCTAGGGTCTTCGCTGGGCCCCATTGCAAGGTCCTACACAGTCTCCTCATCTCAAGTGAAAAGTCAACTACCCACATCATCATCCACAAAAATGCATTTGATGTACACTTTGGGACCCGACGGAAAGCGTGTGTACACCTTGGAAAAAATCACCGCCGATGGTGAAATCACCAAGTCTGCTCACCCAGCCAGATTCTCCCCAGACGACAAGTACTCCAGACAAAGAGTCACTTTGAAGAAGAGATTCAACCTTTTGCCTACTCAGCAAGAGTAAATATGGGCGACCCGGCTTTGAGAAATGGTTAGCTGTACATTAAATCATAATAGAACGGTATTTTTTCTTGATCAATGTAGTGTAAGCGGACGATGGATTGGCACTGATGAGTGATGTGCATTAGGGTGAAGAGGTCCAACCTAAGAAAGTCACGCATGCGAGCAATTAAAACATTCCAAATTTCTCAGCAACTTTCCAGATTTCCAATTTAATTCTTTCCCTTCAACGTTTCCTGTTTGTAAGTTAACAGAAGCCTCAATTCCCAGGGCTTTTCTTGAACAGAGTCTTGCACTTTCATATCAAAAAAAAGTTAGCAAATTCGTCACCGTAACCACCAAGTATTTGCAAAATAAATTAGTATTATTATTAAACCCCAACAAGGATTTGTAAAGGCCCTAAGAGAAGCATATCTCCTCAAACCCTATCAAAAAGAACCGAAAAGAACCAAAATATACCAAGATATACCAATATTTCCCGAAAAGAATCAAAATCACCAATAGACTATCAACGTCACAGCATCAGACATCAAATCGAACCCCATCTGTTTCGTCACAATGGCTCCCGGCGTTGACCTGTTGCATCAATGTTATACTCAGCACTCTTACTATAGTTCAGCCACATCTGTGCCAATACTTCTAGATCTTTGTTGTTATTGTTGATATCGTTGAGCGTAATGTTGACATCATGAACAGCCGTATTCAAGTTTTTCTGTTGTTAATATTGATCTGACCCCTAAGTAATAGAGTTTATAAACATACCATGTTATTGATGATGCGGGAAAAGAGGGCTGCCTGCACTTTTTCGTGAGGGTTTTCCATATCGGGCAATATTTACGAAAAGATGTAGTCTAATTTACGAGCTGTTTCTATTTATACAGCAGTTTGGTGAGGAATTCCTTGTTGTCTTATAGTTGATTCAAGACAGTGTACACACTACAGACAAGACTGGGGGTGAAGAAACCGTTAATAGGGAATGAATCATGATGAATTTCTAAGATTAAGTCAACTTTTTATAGAATTTTTGAAAATTATTTCATCTTTTTTTTCAGAATTTGCTGCAAGTAGCTAGAATTCTTCTTCCGAATGACCGTATCTTATGAGTTTGGAGTCTTACTGACAATTATTCATGCATCGGTCAAGCATTTGGATAGGGAAGAGTTTGTTATGTACAATTCTAAGCATGGAATCCAAAATCATTCATAAGACTGTCGACATCTTTCCATAACAGATCGTTGTTTTCGAACAAATCTTGTTCCAACAGCAAACTCAAGTCGTCGAAACCCGGGGCCTGGTTACGCAATCCGGATAAAACTTGATCTGAATTGACTGCAAAACTGGGAACAGAAAAAGCATTGTTGTTTATGACGCTCTGAATCTGGTTAGATGGGGCCTGTTTCATGTTGTTTGTCTGGTTGAGTATCAGATTAGACAGCAGCTTAGAAAACAGGTTTGAAATCGGGTTGGACATCAGGCTAGAGATCTGGTTGGGTATCTGACTCTCTGTCTGAGTCATGGTTCCATTTTCCTTTGTATTTGAACGAGAAATGTCGCCATTATCTTCAGCTTTGACGCTACTGGATGAAACAGTGCTATTAGGCGAGGTATGGTTGCTTCCATTGACAACTTTGAATATTGTGCTTCGTTTAGTCGCCGATATGGGTTGAGGATCGAGGGGAATCGTACGAATGATCCGCCTTGCAGTAGACTCTGTGTCGTCAGCATCAGAAAGCGTCCTCTTTTTCCTGGGTCTACCTGAACTATTAAAGCTTCCAGGAGTAGACCGTTGACTTCCACCTTGTCCGGTTCTGTCGGAGTTAACATGAGCAGAATTGTGCTCATCATCAGAGGCAGCACTTGTCTCTTCAGTTCTATGATTCTCATTTTCTTCTTCTGAAGATGCTAATTCGTCCTCATTAGATTCTGAGTTTCCTCGCATGTCTGTTTTGATGTTGAGCTTTGCCAAGCCAACTTTATCTCTAAGGAGAGATAAACAGTCAAAGAAGACCGAGGCAGACATACGCGACTTGATTGATATGCTTAAAGAAACCAGGTTCTGTTCGCTTAGTCTGCGGAAAAAATGCCACACGTTTCTCATGATTCCGCTGCCTCTATATGCTATGTCATGTTTAAGAATCGACGCTTTGGCAACCAAGTCAACTGCAACACTAAATGTATCTCTTGCGATACTCACGTCAATGATACTCTTCATTGGGGAATTTGCCAACTTGACGATAAAAAAGGAAGCTTGCCAAATACTTAAAACCGACACAGCAGGTAGATACTCGACAAATGAGTTGCTCTTTGCTTGACACATTTGCACATGCTCAATGAGCGAAGTTGAAGTATTATACAAGCGTACGAGGCCCTTATATAACTCAAATGATGACATGTTCTCGGAATCTAGGAAATAGTTCGAAAGCAAATGGATTCTGGCAAGAATGAACAGGAACTTTCTAAACCCATTCTCTTGAGAGCACTCTGAAATAAGCTTTAGTTCCAATTCGTCTAATTGATTTCCCAACACTTTGAAAAGGGCGAGTCGTTCATTGGATTGGGAAGTAGCACCGAAAGTAGATAGGTTTAATGTCTTGCACACCTGGTCTTCAAACTGTGCAATTTCCATCAAATGGCGTGAGAATGTAGAAAGTTTGCAGTGCTGTGCGGAAGCAAACTCAAATTGAACAAATGCTGGGTACCCGAACGCAGACGCTATATTCTGAGAAACGGTATTACACAAGATCCAGGTTTTCATCTGTTCTTGTGCCATCAGGTATTGCAGTTCATGTTCCTCGACACCCTTATATTGCTCGAGAAGTTGAGCCGAGGTATGAAGACCGATTCTAATAGCTTGGTATAATGCTACACCGATAGTACTCCATGATGAATCTGCACTCAATGATGATGTCAAAGGGGGCCACATTGAGTAAAGAACAAACGCCTGGACAGAATAAACCGAACATGAGTTCATTATGGGTTCATCTTCTTCGGTTGGATTATACCGTGCAATTGGAGAGATTGTGATTTCAGCAAGAATATTTTTCACTAATGGTGAAAGCTTGACAAGAAGAGTTTTATCGTCACTATAACGACGAAGAGTGACATAAATAATAACCCAAAATAGGGACGGGCATAACCTGTAAATGCGCTCTGGTCCTCTGGTGATATCGACAATCGGTAGGATTGGATGATATTGATGCACATATTCCAAGTAAAGAGACCTGATTGTTTGAGGGGAAAGGGCGACATCCTCGAGGATTTTTTCTTCGCATAGTAGCGCATCTTCTGATATTGAGGTGCTTGGAAGCATATCCACTGTGGTAGATGGTTGAGGCACCAGTGCCTTGGGTTGAGAGATGGTGGTACTGGTTGGGGGCCTGGCATTGCTTGGCTGGGGGCTTATTAGATGATTCTTCACCAAATCTGAATGATTAACGCCATCAACGGGAAAAACTTGACCTTGTAATCGGTCAGGGTTGGGATTGGGTATGCGGTCTAGTAGAGAAGGCGAAAAGGAATGTGGAGTGGTATGTCGAGACAGAGACAGTGGTTGAGAGAGTGGTATCGGCAGCAACGGTAGTTGTGGAACAGCGAAAGAATTTGCCAGAAGGTTTGGCGCCGTTCGTGCAATTTCCAACGCTCCAAGCGGACTCTGGAACGATTTCTTCAACTCGGCAAACTCCCGCTCAATCAGAGCCAAACGGGCCCGTTTTTCAGTTCTTTTAAAGCCAGCATTAAGCTCACATGGCAATCCTTTGTTCGTGCATCGTGTACATGGAGAAGGATATCTTGTTTGGGCATCACACTTAGACTTTTGTTGCCGGCAGCATGTACATGCCAACCGACGAGTTTTCTTATGGTCGGTCTCTGGCGGATGGGACAGGTCGTTACGAGAAACAAACTGATGAGAATTTTCTCTTTTCTGGTTACTGGAACGACTCTGTAGATCTTCACTTATGTTGGCGATGTGGGCCAAGTTATCTAGAGATGACTTGTCCATGGCCTGATATTCAAATGACAAGTGAAGAGGTCCAGACGACAAGAGGACAGGTTAAAAACAATGGGACTGAAGAGGAAAACCGTGGAACCTTGAATTAATGTGGTAGGGTTTTTGTGTTCTGTTGAGAATTAGTTCCACTGCTTCGACCGGGAAGTTCGGATAGTATGTTTTTGTGGGGAGCTGGTGAGATGAGATGGCACGAATCACAAAGACATCAACCGTTCGCATCAATTACCATCCCTATACTATTTGGGATACCAGATCAATTTATTTGGAGATCTCTTTCAGGCACAGAAGGAGAGATGTTTGGATGTTTCACTGATCAAGTTCAAATTATGAAGTTCTTAAATTACGGAGTGAAAGAGTTGGTGATGGAGTGATGAAGTGAAGAGAGTGCTAAAAGAAAGAAACCAAAAGATGGATAGACTACAATTTCGGTATCTCTTTGTTTATTTCCTTTTTTCTTTTTTGTTTTTCTTTTTTTCTTTGCCTTATTTCTTTTCCTTCTTTCTTTTCCTTCTTTCTTTTCCTTCTTTCTTTTCCTTCTTTCTTTTCCTTCTTTCTTTTCCTTCTTTCTTTTCCTTCTTTCTTTTCCTTCTTTCTTTGCCTTCTTTCTCTTCACAACCTATGCATTTCTGGTTCCTCTGAGTCTCTGTAGATAACACCAACCGCCAATCAATTTGCAGACAATCATAATCAAGAACAAAGGGATTTTTTTGATGAAAAGTAAATAATTTCGTTTCCATCTTCAATTCTGTATTTTTGTTTTTGATAGGGTTCAACTTAAGTTGGTCTTGTTCTCTCTTATGCATCTTCACATACCATCTTCTCTGATGTCATCTCATCTCACCTCATCTCATCACCATCGCTCTCAACACCTTCGCGATATTAAAGTCAATTTCCGTTCATCCGAATTGATTCTTATTGCATAATCTCGGCTTAGTGGAACGTTGTTTCGGCTAAACGGGTCCCTGGATCAGATCAACAGACTAATTGCACTTATCAGATAACCAACTCAGATAACCAACTCAGATAACCAATTCAAAAACCAAATCAAAAACTCATTGTACTTATCAGATAACAAAATCAATTTGACAATAACTAGCTTAAAGGATCTCTAACTTCACTCTTACGTCCATTACCCAACCAAAGATGTTAAACCAATTGAAAAGTTGTCCACGAGATGTCAAGATTCTTTTAGCTTCGGTATTTCTACGCAGAGCAAGTTTCGGAATCACAAGCCAGGTCTTGACTCTATTTCTAGTTGCTGTTGGTATCTCGAAAACAAATATAGGTATTTTCATGACTCTAACTTTGTTGGGCGATACCCTTTTATCTTTGTTACTTACTTGGTACTCAGATACGCTCGGAAGAAGGGCTGTTATGATTACAGGCTGCATTTTAATGATTGCTGCAGGTCTTACATTTGCTAGTTCTCTGGATTTCTTGCTCTTATTGGCCGCAGCTGTTGTAGGTGTCATTTCAACCTCTGGTGACGAGACAGGCCCGTTCAAGACTGTAGAGGAGGCATGTCTCTCTCACCTTGTCGATAGCCTGCAGCGTGCCTTTATATTCGCCACTTATGGCTTCTTAGGAACCCTTGGTTCTGCGGTGGGTGCCTCTGTTTGTGGTGGACTCGTACTGTATTTGTCTTCTTCGTTGGGTTGGCCATTGGTGCGTTGCTATAGATGTGTTTTTATGCTCTATTCTTTGATTGGCTTATTGAAACTCATTTTCACTAGTGTTTTGTCCGAGGCTTGTGAACTAGAACATGAACAACCTTTGCTTGGAGCTACCGTCAAACAAAACGAAGAAACTAGAGAAACTGAACAAACCGATCTCATCCCAGTAATATCATCAGAGAATTTCCAGCAGTCTCTTATGTTTGAAGAAGACCTGCTCTTGAACAACAATGGGGAGTCTACTGAAACTAGCCTGAGCGTCCTTTCTGCGGAAGCTCGACTTTACCTCCCAAAACTTCTCATTGTCTTTATGTTGGACTCTTTCGGCTATGGATTCATGCCGCCAGCTTGGATTGTATATTACTTCCGTACCGCTTTCAAGTCTTCTCCTGCGTCAATTGGTACCCTTTTCTTCTTCACCAACTTGATAGATTCAGTGTCATCAATTGCATCAGCAATTACGTTTCAAATATTTGGTCCTGTCAAAGCAATTTTGGTTGCACAATTGCCCAGTGCGTTCTTTTTCGCAATCATACCGTTTTCAAGCAACTTCTTGGTGGCTGCTGCATTTTACTTCCTCTTTTGTGCCTGTGCTACAATGGATGTGGTTCCAAGACAGATTCTTTTAACGCACTTAATTCCAAAGAGGGACCTCATTCGTTGTTTAGGTTTAGTCAACATTGCTAAGACGTTTGCAAGATGTATAGGGCCATTGTTCACAGGCAAGCTTGCCGAACATGAACAATTGGAAATCGCCTTCTATATCAATGGGTTCTGTCTTCTCCTTGCAGATGCAATTCTCGGTTTCAATTTCGCTCACTTAGACAGAAGCATATTGAGCGCACATGGAAAGGAGCACCCTGTTCAATAGCTGGTAAACGGATGATAGACTAATCGATGAAATATTGGTCCCTGTTAGTGTGTGATTGTATTATGTTTTTAATGCCATTGATATGTATTTGCAATGCAATAAGATTAGAATTTTTGATTAATGCCCATGCTGTATATTTCATAAAAGGATCAATTGATTCATAAATCATCATTTTCTAATTTAATAGTGTTTTCGTGCTCTAAAAAAGGAAAAGAATCACCTTCTTGTACCAAGGCAGATTACGGTAAGCAGTTTCCTCTTCAGCAAGCTCTTGTTGAAGCTTTTCGTAGTCACTCTCAACACGGCCAGTGTCAAGATCCATACTATCCAAGGGTACAACAGTGTTGAACTTGCGGCTGTAGATTTTGTGACCAAAGAAGAAGACAAGGAAGATGATTGCACCCAAGTAGTTTTCAAAGAAAACAACTGGATCTGGCTTTTTGCCGATAGGGAACAATGACACCCAGAATTGCAAGCACAAGATCACAATCAAACAGATAGTGGCATAGTATGAGCCCCAGACACCAGTTTTGGAAGTGTAAGGAAGTTCAGTAAGGGAACGGTTTTGTTTAGCCATAGCAGCTCTAAATCTAAGATGGGCAATGGTACATGAAGCCCAAGTGAAAAGCGTAGACAAAGCAGAAAGACTTACCAACCACGCAAACACAATTCCTTGCTTAGGAGAAGCAGAAACAAATGCAAGCAAACCAATTATAGCACTAAAAAGAATACCTGCTAAAGGTCTACCTGTTTTATCGACATAGGTGAAGAACAGAGGAGCCAACCCTTGTTCAGCTAAAGAAAGAATTGTTCTTGAAAACCCATAAATGGCGGAGTTTCCAATCGAAAGAAGCGAGATAAGAACCACGACATTGAAGATAGATGGCAAGACCTTGATACCACCATTTTGAATAGCAATAACGAAAGGAGAGGCAAATGCGGAAGAGCCAGCGTTGAGTTCAGGAGTGGCAGATGAAACCAAGAATCCAATAAGTGTTAAGGTGAACATGTAGAAAATGATGATTCTGTAGAAAACCATCTTGATGGCTTTTGGCAAAGCGATTCTTGGGTTGGCTTTAGATTCAGCAGCAGTCAAACTAACAAGCTCAGTACCGGCCAAAGAGTAAGTTGCCACAATCAAAACGGTCACAACACCTTTGAACCCATGTGCAAATGGGCCAGGGTGGTGCCAGTTCTTAGCGCCAATGTAACCTTCGTTACCACCTCCAACAATTAAGATGATGGCAAGAATATCGAAACCAACAATACCAGCGATTTTGATAAAGGCAGCAAAAACTTCAAAAGCTTCGAAACCAGCGGTTCCGAACAAGTTAAGTGCAATGGTGAGAACGTAGAAGACAGCCACCCATACCACTGAATTGATGTCGGATTTCCAGAAGTTGATAGTAAGAGAAGCGGCAACAAGCTCCAAAGGCATCACCACAACCCAGAAAATAGCGTAGTTCCATCCTGCGGCGAAACCCAAACTTGGGTCAATAAAACGAGTGGCATAAGTGGCGAAGGCACCTGAAACTGGGAATGCACTAGATAATTCTGCAAGCGCTTCCATAACACAGTAAAGAAATGAAGATACTACTGCCCAACCGATCAAAATACCACAAGGACCTCCTGTTGAAAGCGCCTGTCCAGAGACAATCAAAAGTCCCGATCCGACACATCCTCCCAATGCAATAAGAGATTGACAGAGCGGACTGATAGATGCCTGAAGATTTGTTTCAGCGGTTTTACGCACTGCTCTCTCCAACGAGGTCAAATCCTGGGTATCTTCGGACAGTAGGTTCTCAGCACGACGGAAACTGTCTTTGAAGTTGGCCCAACGTGTGCCTTGTCCTAGACCTAGGTAGTTACTAGAGCCTTCGGTCGAATTTGAGTCCGATACCATAGTGCTATCGAATTTTTCATTCGATTCTACAGGTTTGTTCATGATGAGTCAATGTAGAGCAGAGCAAAAATGTAGTAGTAGTAGAGAACTGCTAGAAAGACGATGATTTTCAATCAGACTTATAGGGTATGACTGATGAACAGATGCAATGAAAAAGGTAAGAAGCTATTCAAAGAGATTTGATAGAGCCGATTTTTCAACTTGTAGCTTTGTTACTTTGTTCCAAGCTTAAGCAATAAAGATTGAAAAGTCAAGAAAAAAGGAGATTATGCTTTCCCAATATAAAAAAGACAAAAAAATCTTGTGGACCGAAATTTCAGACTTGAGAACAGGGCACAGAGACACATTATTATACTTTTCAGCCTCTCCGGCTCTTACTCATTAAGTCATAGGCGAAGAAAAACTGGCTGCAAATTGCCGTGAATCCTGCATGTAGACAGGCAACGCACCCGTTTGCCTTATTTCCTAAAGCCCCAAATCTGCTCCGACGCCCATTACGAGCATTGAGCCGTCGGAGAAGATGAAAAACGGTCTCTGTGTGCAGCTCGTAATGTATAGAGTTTCTTTTTTTGCTATGTTTAAGTTATTTCCGGCCCGATGTCGCTAAATTGCATCTACAAATAGAATGCTACTAATGAGGTGACTTTTCCTTTTTTAGTGGCTTAATCTGTTTGTTCCTTGTACCGAATATGTACTTTCTACCGAATATGTATCCTTTCTACTGAATGTAACCTTTCTACTTTATATCAGAGATGCTCTTATTGATATTGATGAGTTAGAGGCGCACATGTTGATAGGTATGGGGTCCAATGTCTCTGGTCCGTAAAGCGGTCCACCGGTCTGGCAGAGGTCTGTATTTCACATTACGCCTCGCCATTACGTAGTTCTTCTTAAATGACAGATGGTGGGGATACTTTTGTTAAATTTTTCGTCTTTGTATAATGCGGTTAATATTTTTGATTTCTCTGTTGTTTTCTTCTTATTAGTTTTCTTCTTATCAGTTTTCTTCTTATTAGTTTTCTTCTTATTAGTTTGTTTCATTTTGTTTTCTTCTCTTTGTTTTCTTCTCTTTGTTTTCTTCTTATTAGTTTTCTTCTCTTTGTTTTCTTCTCTTGTTTTCTTCTCTTGTTTTCTTCTCTTGTTTTCTTCTCTTGTTTTCTGGTTCAAGGTGTCGTTGTATTGCGTTGAGCTGATCTACAAGTGACTTTTAGAAAATAAGCAGGTTGAAGTGTTGAAAGTGTATTTGAAATTTGAAGTAAGCCGAAGTTCCGTTGAATATTTAAAGATTATTACGGTCGCGTAATAAATCGTCTATATCATTGGACAACTCAAACTGGATAAATGTCGATAAATAGGATTATTATGTAAATATGTTTGTACTATCGCTGTTTCTTTTGATTCTATAACTCTTGAAAGTGATTTCACACAGCCAACAGATGTTTCAATTCTATTCTCGATTTGCACGAGTAAGCCGTAAAACAATCGCAACTTTCTAGGCTTGAAATAGTCCCTGCCAATAAATAAATAACTGCATTGTCTTCTGTTTTTCTTTGGGATACTTCTAATGTTTGGATAATCAGAGGGTTTATGTTCAACTTAATCTTGTTTGACTTAATTTTCAAACACCGTTTCAAATAAAAAAACTTTTAATTATCACTTATTGTACCAAATAGAGAAGTTTATTCTCTCCATTGCAATAATAGCGATCTCTTTGACTGTAGCCTTGAGGTACCCACGAGAACAAGACTTCACGGACCCTAGCGATAGAGGTAACAATAGAACAAAGAAATGCAAAGTTGAAAATTTTCTGAACAAAAGCTAGTTTCTCCGAACCTTTGAATCTTTGACTGAACCTTTGATTGAGCCTTGACCGAAACCTTTGACTGACTCTAAGTGGCTTCACAACCTTCATTTCTACGCAACACAAAAGCTATTCCAATAACCTCAAATAAAAAATGGAATTCTTCTTTTTGAAAATGAACCATTTTTTCCTTTGTTTACCTTTTGCAACCTTTCTCGACCGTTTTTCAACTTATTGCAACTTTTTGTAATCAATCTTAGCCTATCTTAGCCTATCTCATCCATTCTGAATCCTTCTTAACTAATCTTAACCTCTCTTATCTTAAAATTTCTTTTCCAAACTTTCCTTTGCATAAAATTTGCTTTTCTTATCCTTTTCGACATTTCTATTGTCTTAGGCTCTTATCTATTCCTATCTCCTGTATGCCATGCACTCCACCCTCTGCCCTGACGTCACAATTTACACATGTCGATCTTCCTCCTATCCACACATTTAGGCCATTTTTTGTAGTTATATCCTCATATAGAGTTACTCACAAAAACAGTTTTTCAAGAAAATCTCCATCAACTCACTAAATATGTCAGATCTTAAGTTCCAATCAACAATCGAACCTTCGAAATTGAAACAGATATTTGAGCTTTCAGCAACTAAAGAATCCATTTCATCGCTGCCACAACTGTATGGTCTGTTTTGGTCAAAGAAATTGGTGAATTTCATCCTCGGTGGCCGCTTCGGGAGAGGGTTTTACCTCGAAAACAAGCAGGGCAATATGGTTGCTGGAGTCATTGTAACTCAGCACAAGGCATTGTATAAGGAACCAGCAAGAAATGTGGCCTTGACCGATCCGTCTTTATTTGGCGTCAACTTTATTTCGGGCTTACGTATCTCTCATTTATCTGTGGAAGAGAATTTGGCCCATTCTTCTGTATCGTCCCAATTGGTGAAAAAGGCTATTCAGTACGTTGAAGATGAATTGCTCAATAGAGAACTTGCCAAGGCTCCTGACCAAAAAGGTGGCTTCAAAGACATGGTTACCAATTCAGAAAATAAGCTTGACCGACCAATGGCAGATCATTACCTCGCGAAAAAATACTTTTGGTTTCTGTACTCTCAAACCGAAGAACTTTTCGGACAAATCGGCTTCAAAAGCTGCCCTTTGGAAGGTTATAAGGTTCCATCTGCTTACTTTCAAAGCGAAACTGTTTCTTTGGTCAAAAAATTACTCGATACAGACTCAACACATGAAGTAGGAAAGTCCTTGAGACTACTTGATACCAATAACAATACCGATATGGATATGGTGAGGCTTGTCTTACAAGAAATCGAACTTGAGACCTTTTCCCAGTTGAATAAGAGTACATTCCACCTGGAGCTTTCTGGAGGTATTAGGTCTTCGCTGTCGTTGACGAAAGTTGAAAACATATTGACGGCTGCTAAACTAGGATCTTACAACGAGCTCAATGCCATATCAGAAAAGATAGCAGCTACTGAAATCAGCGATTCACAAACGGCTGCTTCTGGTAGAAGAAAATCTTCTGTAATACAAGTCGGTGCATCTCGCTTTTCACTACTTCCAGAACTTTCTACTATCGAGAATGGCTACGAGTATGAAGAGCTTCAGGCTACGGGAACCACAAATAAGTATATTTCCATTTGTGGTGCAGTTCTCACCAACAATTTGCAAAGAAAAACATTTTTTATTTTATGGAGGATATTGAACAAGTGTCAATTCCAGATCATTGGTATTGGTGAGCTTAAAATTGATGTTTTTGGTGCTTTTGGACCCGTTGGTGGTTCCGGTTCCAGTGAACTGTTTGCCAGGAGGAGAGGTTCATCATTTACAGGTCTTAACGATATGGGAGGGTCTAATTTCCAGGATTTGGATATTTTGATTTCTACTGCAGTCTATGTGGCCAATACGAAAAGTTATACTGGCAAGGATAATCCTGTCTATGTTCTGGTTAACGATTTGCCAATAACCTATTCAACACCTCTTCTTCACGACTTTTTCACCAGCTACATGCCACAGAGACTCCCTGATGAACTCAAAGATTCGGAAGAGGGGAAGGTCGAATATATTTCTGATTTTAAAAAGTACAGTTTGGTACCTATGTTGAAAAATTATGGGTCCCATAGTCCTAACTCTCCAGTTGATTGGATCAGAAACAGCATGATCCACTGGTAGGAGAGGGCTTAAATCAAGTTAAATCAATCCAAACTAAATCAAACCTATGAACTAAATCAATTCTATAACCTTGAATTCAAATCGAATCAAATATAAATACTACAAAGAAAAATCTAATTTCTTAATTATGGCTCAATCTACTTTTACTTATTCCTGCAGCCAGACCGGCATTAAGCTCCGACCTGCCCCACATTTCATTTTCCGGGGTAACCAACACCATTTTCTTCACTTTCTCTTGCTGATCTTAAAACGACCCCCTAAAAAAATTTAAACCCTAAAAAGATCTCCCCACCTTATTTATTGCCATGGAAGCGTTTCTTAAATACGAAAAGGACTTGCCCAAGCTCCCTGTTCCCAGTCTCAATTCGTCTGTCCAACAGATTTTGACAGCTTTAAAACCTATGATAACTGAGGAGGAGTATAGAGATTTATTTGAAGAGGCAACTCAATTCGTCGCCAATGACTCGGTTCGTCTTGTTCAGGCACATTTGGAGGCTGCAGCTGCCAACGATGACGTCTCTTGCTACTTAAACACTATCAATGGAGAGACCTACTCTGGAGTCTATGGAGACTTACGAGGCGATATTTTGCCCCGGAACCCCTACTTGGTCTTGGAGGAAGATCCATATGCTCAGACAATCAACCCTCCAAACCAAGCTCAACGTGCTGCTTCTCTTGTTAACTCTTCATTGAAGTTCATTGTCAGTATGCGTAATGGAACTGTTCAAAGAGATACAACTCCCAAGCTGGGGACTGGACTCACCATGAACTGTTACCGTAACTTGTTCGGTACTACCCGTGTTCCCGATGAGGCTGTGGACACTTATCATCTGGTGACGATCCAGAAGTATCAACATATTAACGACTCTCGCCATGTAGTGTTTGTGTGTAACAACCAGTTCTACAAGTTGGAGGTTTTGACTGAATGCAAAGATGAAGTTGCAGAGTGTAAACACGAGCTCTGGTTCAACGATGCGGAGTTGGCTGGCATTGTGCAATCGATTTTGGATGAAGCTACCTTGGTCGATTCAGTGCTGTCAGTCAACAACGGAATAGGTTCCATCACTACGCAAACTTATTCGCACTGGAAAACGGCCCGTGCCGAGTTACAGCGTTCAAATGCAGAATCGCTTCAAATAATTAATGATGCTTTGTTTGTCGTTGCTTTAGATCACACCATTTCACCAGTGACTGAACAAGACAAAACAATAGCCATCTCCCACGGAACATCTATCCTAGCAAAGGGAACCACCATTCAAGTTGGTTCTTGTGCTTCAAGATGGTATGACAAATTGCAGCTAGTAGTCACCGCTAACGCCGTCCTGGGTGTTGTATGGGAATCCTCTTCCATGGATAGCACTGCAATTTTGCGGTTTATTAGTGATATCTACACTGATCTGATTTTAAAGTTGGCTCGAAACATCAACGGTTCTGAGAACACCCTATTTGATAAAAATATTCGTTTTGCCTCAAGTCGTGACATCGATACCAAGCCAACCCCACAACTCTTGGATTTCAACAAAACGCCAGAGCTTCTGAAGTTAGTCCATCTTTCCGAAACTCGTCTTGCCGATTTAATCAATCAGCATGAGTACAAAACTTTGACAATGAAGCTTGATAGCCATTTATTAGCGAAACTCAACATTTCTGTTGACTCGTTCTTACAGATTGCCTTCCAAATCGCCAACTATGCTTTGTATGGAAAGATTGCCAACACAATCGAGCCAATTACTACACGTAAGTTCAGAGATGCCCGGACAGAGCTCATTTGTGTGCAAAATGAACTTATTGCCGGTTTAGTTAAACTCTTCATCACCTCTTCTGATGTCACAACAAAATGGGATGCTTTAAAGCAATGCTGTGAGATTCATAAGCAATTGTACAGAGATGCAATGGTTGGTAAGGGTTTCGAGCGTCATATTGGTGCCTTAACGGCTGTTTTTAACAAGCCTCAGGCCATAAGGAACTTGAACGAAATTAACATGGATTCGGGTCTCCCTCCTTTGAATTTTGATGACTTGCGTTCTGAGCCTCTTCCTCTTATTTCTGGCTACTTTTTGGAGAAGTTGGCCAATGTAGAATTGCTCATTTCTAATTGTGGAAACCCGGCTTTGCGTCTCTTTGGTATCCCCCCAGCTATTGACCAAGGTTTTGGAATCGGTTATATTATTCACAGAGACAGGGTTGTGGTGACTGTCTGTTCTAAACACCGTCAAACCCAACGGTTCCTTGACACCTTTAAGTCGGTTGTTTATGGAATGAAGCAAACATTACGTAGCGAGGCAGACGTCTTGATGGAGGCAGCAGATACTGATTTGAGAAAGCAAGAGCTCAAGAAGTTGAGAATTGAAAAGGAGTTGAAAAATGTTAACAAAAAGTCATCTGGACTCAAGCATCCAATTGACATAAGTATGAACAATACTCCTTTCAGCTCCGTATCAGGAAACCTTGACAAATTGAACAGTAGTAAGATTGAACGTACTCTGTCTGAGGAAAATCAAGAAGGTGCTGACTACTCCTATCTTGGAGGTTACGGATTTTTCGACATGGACGAGGTAGACCACCGTCGTGAAGAGTTGTCTCAAGCAGAGTCGTATATGAATAGTTATCTGCATTTGCCATCGAATTTGGCATCCTTGTCGACGTCAAGAACCAATTCCAGACATCATTCGTCGCTTAATTTACTGGCTATGGGTAAAGGTCTTCAGAACGACTTGAAGCATCGCTTGTCTCTTGGAGAACGTATTAGGGACAAATTGTCACCTAGTTTGAATTCATCCATGAGCGACTTACATGAGAATTTTGATGATCCAGTGATTGTTACTGAACCAAAACTGGATAAGTCGAAGAGCTCGATTGGACGAGAAATTGGTACAATCTAGACATCTCATATGTGAGTTTGAAGTCAGTGTGTTTGGCAAATTATCCTTTTTATTAACAACAGTTATCAACAATATCAAACAGAAGTATTCGGACACATTATCTTCTAGAGCAGCCAGATGTTTCTGTCTCTGGAAGTTCTGTTCCAAGAAACATCGTACTAATGAGACAGAATAAGAAGCAAACTACTAAATGGTACATTTCAAAGGGATCAAGAATGACGTTTTATCGCTAAAAGCCCATGAAAAAGAAATTTTTATTCAATTTTCGAATTTTACTAATAATGTACATTTTTGGAAAGAACATTGAAAAGCGCTGCAACTTTTCAAACCACCGACTACTGCTCATATCCACACCAAAATCCGATACTTGATAAGAAATACAGTTCAAGAGAAAATTCTAAACAGAACCTGAAAAAAAAAAACAAAAAGCTCTTTATAAGTACGATTTACCATAAATTGTTCTTAATTATTATTGCTAGGGATGTACGGGTGTTTTCTCAAGAGGTCCCCACAAGCTGCAATTATGTAAGTGACAAAAACACAGCACAATAGGAATACTGACAGGAATTCTTAACGTAATAGGAATCGAGAATTATACCTATATACAGTCCGGAGTTGACTTTGTACTAATTGAAACGTAAACAAAGATCCGATAACTTTGATCCAACCACTGGAAAGTCTACCTAATACCAAGAACTGCCCTCTGATAGATCCACAATACTTTAGAAATGGCCGGAACTGCACTTCTTTCCAATGCGTTCATTCGGATTAGGGGCCCCGACGCTGCAAAATTCCTCAATGGACTAATGACAACCCGTCTTAGTCCTCATCTAGTCAAAAAGAAGGAACATACGATCTCTACTGAGGTCAGAAATAACCAGAACCTAACCTCTGTTGATATGCTGAAAAACTGGGGTGTGATGTATGAAGATATTTTTCAAGACGAGACCATACGGGTTCTTCGAGGTGGTGTCTTCTCAATGTTCCTCAACTCTAAGGGAAGAGTGATCACAGACTGTTTCAACTATCCATATCCATTTCATACGAAAAGTCCTGTTTTCTGTGAAGCTCACGAGACATTGCCCAATTATCTTGTTGAAGTGGCAGAGAAAAATGCATCCAAGCTTCTTATGCTTCTAAAGATCCATAAACTTAGTGCTAACGTGACCATTGAAAAGGCTGCAGAATTGCATTCGTATTATCACTTTGATGACAAAAGTAGAAAAACACTCGCAAATATTCGTCAAAAATACTTCATGACTGAGAGTCCCATAGATGCTTTGGAACATGCCAATGCTCTTATAGAGTCACAAGAGCTATTCTCGAAGGAGGCTGCAAATGATATAGCAGCTTTTGCTATCGATAACCGAATTGAGAATTTTGGTCTTAAAATAATTACAACCCGCAAAATAGAGGACCCAAGCACACTCTTCTCTGATTCCTTTGCTTCTCAGTTTTCCACAGAACTCATACCTGAAGCAGAAGTTAGACACAGAAGATTTCAACATGGTCTATTCGAAACAGCAGATGCTCCTGACGGTCAAAGTCTTTTACCATTCGAAGCTGGTTTAGACTTCAACACCGGTATTTCCTTAGATAAGGGTTGTTACATTGGACAAGAGCTCACTATTCGCACATATAACCTGGGAGTGATCCGTAAGCGGATTGTTCCTATTACTTTCGATGATGATGTTTCTGGACTATTGGCAGGTGTAGATTTTCTGACTGTGGTCATTGAAAGAGAGTCTAAGAGTGCTGATGAAAAGCTTAGAAGAGGTAAACTCGGAAAGCTCCTCTCTGTCGATGGCAACTTGGGCTTTCTTCTTACTGCATTTGAGGATATCTTTACTGACGATAGATATGTTGCTATCATTAATGGGCAAAGATTTGGATTGACTGCAACAATTCCAGCATACTGGGAGTCAGAGGAAATTTCAGAGGAGTGAAGTTTTCAAACCCCAAATTTACCATGAACTTTCCTTTCACTGAAAGATCAAAAGACATAATCACTTATTTTTTGAGACCATGTTTCATCGATCAAACCTACTTGATTGAGGGAGACTTCCATCAAACATAATTGTACAAAAGAAACGGGGACAGTTCAAAGCAAAAAAAAGCAATCCAAGATTTTTTTTGACTATACAAGTTGTTATTACCCCCCCACCATTAAAAGAAAAAAATTACAAACCTGCCTAACTAATATTACTACTCCAGCTTTGGTGTGGAAAATATATTGAGTCTCGCACGCAAGGCATCAAAAGTTTTCGCTTGCAAAAGATCACTTCCTACCAAATCAAACTACAAAATGTCCTACGACGACATCGAAAACGCTACCCCTGACATCGTCATCGGATCGTCCATCCCTGAAGAGGAGGAGGAGCTGTACTACGAGCAAGACATCGAGTCAGGCGGTGAAGAGCCAGTCGAAGCTCCAAAAGAGAAGAAAACAGTCGCTTTTGCCGGTATTGAGGATGAATTCGACGAGGAGGCCGCTAAAAGAGAATTCGAAGAAGGTGGAGGACTTCCGGAACAACCTGAAAACCTCGACTTTTCCACCTTGACTCCTGTTTCTCCTGAGATCATCAACAGACAAGCAACAGTTAACATTGGTACTATCGGTCATGTGGCCCACGGTAAGTCTACTGTGGTTAGAGCCATTTCAGGTGTCCAAACCGTCCGTTTCAAGGATGAGTTGGAACGTAACATTACCATCAAGTTGGGTTACGCTAATGCAAAGATATATAAGTGTAACAGCGAGACCTGTGCCCTGCCCGGCTGTTACCGTTCTTTTAAGAGTGACAAGGAGATCCATCCAAAGTGTCAACAACCAGGTTGTGAGGGTAGATACCAATTGGTTCGTCACGTTTCTTTCGTTGATTGTCCTGGTCACGATATTTTGATGAGTACTATGTTGTCTGGTGCCGCCGTCATGGACGCTGCCCTTTTATTGATTGCTGGAAACGAGTCATGCCCACAACCACAAACATCTGAGCATTTGGCTGCCATTGAAATTATGAAATTGAAGCATGTCATCATCTTGCAAAACAAGGTCGATTTGATGCGTGAAGAATCGGCCTTGGACCATCATAAGTCGATCTTAAACTTCATTAGAGGTACCATTGCCGATGGCGCACCTATTGTTCCAATTTCTGCACAGTTGAAGTACAACATCGACGCTGTCAACCAAATTATCTGTGACTACATTCCTGTGCCACCTCGTGACTTCATGGCCTCGCCACGTTTGATTGTGATCAGATCCTTCGATGTCAACAAGCCCGGTGCCGAGATTGACGACTTAAAGGGTGGTGTTGCCGGTGGTTCCATCTTGAACGGTGTTTTCAAGATTGGTGACGAGATTGAAATCAGACCAGGTATTGTCACTAAGGATGACAACGGACGCATCCAATGTAAGCCAATCTTCTCTCATATCGTTTCGCTCTTCGCTGAGAACAATGACTTGAAGTTCGCTGTTCCTGGTGGTTTGATTGGTGTTGGTACTAAAATTGATCCAACCTTGTGTAGAGCTGATCGTTTGGTTGGTCAAGTCGTTGGCTCCAAGGGTAACTTGCCATCTATCTACTCAGACATCGAGATCAACTTCTTCCTTTTGCGTAGATTGTTGGGTGTCAAGACCGAGGGTTCTAGACAAGGTGCCAAGGTTCGTAACTTGGAAACCGGTGAGGTTTTGATGGTTAACATTGGTTCTACTGCCACTGGTGCTCGTGTTGTCGCTGTTAAGGCCGATATGGCCCGTTTACAATTGACCTCCCCAGCTTGTACTGAGGTGAACGAGAAGATCGCCTTGTCGCGTAGAATTGACATGCATTGGCGTTTGATTGGATGGGCCACCATTAAGAAGGGTACTACTTTGGATCCCGTAGCATAATTGCAATTTTAATGTTTATTAGAGGTTGAAACGATTGGATGATTGGAGGTTGTCAGGGCTGGGAGCTCAGAAAAAACAAGAACGGGGAGGACGTGATGGATCCTCATACTGAATAGCTATTCACACAGATGGCGGCAAATCCGCCTATAGAGCTATGCCGGTTTTACTGTTGACTACCTTGTACTTATAGTGATTATAAAATATCTATGGATTGTTGTAGTGTGACACTTCTTATAAGTTGGCTTCCCTGGGGTCTAAGGTATGTAAAGGAGGTCGGCGCAGTCATCACTACGCTTAATGTATCCTTGCGTAATAAGCAGTTCAATTGCCATTTTAAGATCACTAGTGGCTGCCCAACTGAACATTTCCAGGAACTTAGCGAGATACACGATGAACGGAACCAGCCGTTTGACTTTCAACTCTCTAACCATGGCTGCTTGAATTTCGGACGTACGGGATGTAGTGATATCTTGTTTTGTCTCCTCAATCGCGACATCCCTTTCTTTAATCATTGGTATTCTAATTCTTGTCGCTTTGTCTTGGAAGGCTCGGTTGAAGGTGACAGTTTCTCCGAACAAAGAAAGGATTGGATACTTGCTTGTACACAATGAGTACAACACCTTAGTAAGGAAGGGCTTATCGAGGCCAGTAATAGCAGCTAAGGATGATGTTGACAAGCTATCAGAGTCTCCAAAAGCCAAAAGGACAGTTGCCTGAAATAAATTAAGCACAAGCTCCTTCTCACCAATGTCAAAAGCAACACTCAACGTCAATTGATGTAAAGCATAGTTTGTCCAATCGAGTCTGTGTAGCTTTTTCTTTTCGTTTTCGTTGCAATAACGATTCTCAAAAGCACTTAGAAATGGAGCTAGCACGGATGGCACAATGAGCTCTTGTTTCAGTTGAGGAACACCGGCCCAATTTTTCTTCTCCAACACAATAGCAGAAAAATCAATTTCCGGATCAATTCCGGTCCCTAGCTCAACGTTTTGATACTGCAGCTTTGTTTTGGTGTACTCTTCCAACATTGCCTCAAGTCTGGTAGTGCAGTCATTTTCACCGACTATTTTCAATAAACCATTGATAAACTGTGACTCTTTCTTCAAATTAAGGGCTCTGGAGGTCAAAATCCTCCGAGACAAATCTTTGGCGTAGCTCTGCACAAATGTTTCCTTGTCAGGTATGAGCTTGAAGATTTGTAAAGCATCAGCAATTATAGTCTCATCTCCACTATTCTTGGAAAGCTGTCTCATTCCCGAATCACAGAATTTCAAAAGCTTTTGAATCACACCTGCACTAATGTCTCGGGGTTGTAGAGCATTGCCAAAAGCGGAATCCGCATCAAACTTAAATCTGTCGTCTTGAAAAGCATTATCAGCCACAGATAGAAATTGATTTCTCAAGACAAGAAGATCTGTTATCATTGTTAAAGTTTGCAAAGTTTGCAGTACCTGGCCCTGAATGTACAAGCTCCAACTATGTTCGAGTATACGACCCGAATTAGCTGCCAAATTAAGATCCGCATATTCGAGTATGGCGCCCAAAAAATTCAAGGTTGGCCAATTCACTTCTTGTATTAAATCAGGAAGAGATGCGTCGATGTGTTCGGAGAATGTCTGCAAGAGGTGCCGCCATACCAAGGCTCTTAGGATAGTGTTAATCTTATCATGCTCAATGTTCACAAACGATAGAAGTTGAAAGGTCTTGACAATGTTACAAATTGTCTTGCGCACGTACGTTGACAGGTTCTTCCGAAGAGCACGTTGAATCTTGTCGAAGCCAGACGTTAACAAGAGTTCGATGTTTTCCACTGTAGTATCGGCCATAGTATTGCCTTTTGAAATCAACAACAGTAGCCGGAGGAATTCCCGTACTAATGAAAGCTTTTCTTCGATGATAGGGTTGGTTGGAGTAGGAGGCATTGGAGTCAGAACTAGCGGGTCTTTCAGTTCATTTTTCATCGTTTCACGGAATGCGACGTTATCAAATTCTCGAATTCCAGAATAAGAGTATGTTACAATGCATCCTGAGTTCCCAAGGTTAGACGTATGAAGTTTTGCCCTGTCAACAGATTCCATCCTCTTAGTTTCCTCGATACCAATATCTTCGAGGTTGGCGAGGAAAAAATCAATCGCCTCTTTCGTAAGATACTTGAAAATTATGGACACGGCAGTCAAGTTGATTCTTACTTCTGAGATTTTTCTTGTCAATAGCTGGAGTGCAGCATTTGTTAGGTTAGAAGGATTTCTTCGAAAGAAAGACGGATTCGGACCCAAAATGGACTCAAGCAAGCTGATTTTCTTCAAAAGCGAAGACAAAGTACAAACAAAGTCTCTTGAAGCCATCTCCCAATCATACTTATCCACATCTTCAAGGTCCTCTGAGGATGAGGCTATATTTGTTGTCTGTGAAAATACCGTTTGTCCGCCTTGGTTGAGCTTTGCTTCAATAATCTCTTGGTTCTTTTCAAAGAGTTTAGCAAAGTTATCCAGTATTGTTTGCACAACTACCGTCTCAACGTACTTTTCGACCTCAGCCATACTCTTTTCCCATATACGCAGCTCTTCACTTTGGCCATTGAGACAAAGCTGTTCAATCATGTTATATAGCTCAATTCGTAGCACTGTTGTGGATCCATTGAAGATTATCTCTGTAATTTCTTTATCGATAAATTGACGTTGTTCTTGACGACGTCGATCCAAAATAATCTTGCCAGTATTGAAACTACTTGTCTTTCCTTTATTGGAAGTAGTACTACCATTATTAGCTCCGTCCAAGTCACCTTTTCTGTCGAAAAGAGCTGGTCCCGGGGAGTTTTTACGACGTTTGATGCTGTTTTGACTGGACCTTATGTCATTGATTTCGGCGTTTGGATCAAACACTATCACATTTGAAGCTGTTCCAGAGCCCAAATGAGATGGAATCGCCGTGGCTGAACTTGCTGATGCAAATTGTAAGATATATGCCCTATCCATTACGAAAAAATCCTATTTCGTTGGATATTTGGATGTTTTATGGATGTTTTTGGCAGTGTTTTGGGTGGTTTATTTGGTTTGAGGTGACTAAACGGGTGTAATGAGTATCAAAGGTCTGGGGTAGGTAGTAGTTAAGTTGTACGATAAGCCTGTTGGGTCAATTGGAGAACAATTCTGTGCAGAATTGGAAAAATTCAAGTAAAAAATCTCCTTTCCTTAACAGATTTATTTCTTTTCTTTTGGTTTTTGGGAAGCTCCTTCTTTCTAGAATGGGACAGTTCAGAAGGCTAGGAATCTGAAAAAATACCGCCAATCGGCAATTGAACGCATTCTTTTTATTCAAGTATTATTAAATGTTTTAAGAGTTCACACATTTTCATTTTGTGACCACGAAATACAGGTGGTGGGCGAAGCACTGGTGGATGAAATACTGGTGGATGAAATACTGGTGGATGAAATACTGGTGGATGAAAGACTATAGGTAGATGTCCCCTTTCAAGTGCTTCTTGATATAGCTTCCATGGCTATAAGGTATTCCAGACTACGCAAGAATTTGGGAAACAGATCTGACTCCATCATCCTGTAAAGTGAATTGGCCACTTTTTCAAACACTCGCCAGATATTGACAAGCGCCTCTATACTCTCTTCCAAAGAAGACAGTTGTTCAGAATCAGCATTGATCTTCTTAAAATCTACACCGGAAACATCGCCACATGACCGTCGTGATTCATCATTGCCCAGCTTCAAGGAATGTTCAACCGATCCACTGCAGGTGGTAGAGGAACTTGATTTGTCGCTGAACTTATTCTCAAGAGTGCACGATTCATTATCTATGCTTGCTTGTCCAAGGTCAGACTCTTCCGGTTGATTGAAACAATTCTCAATATCCGGAGTCTTGACGTACATTGAGATGTCATGGCTGATGCCACGAGTAGGGCTGATTGGCGATTTCTCAACGTTGGCAATAGTACAATCCAACTGCTGCTGTAAACTAAAGTCAATGTTAAGATTGTAGACTGACTCAAGTGAAAAGTACTTGGAGTAGATATGGAAAGCCAAGAGAGTATTGCTTGTGGCAAAGTTCTCAATTGCCTGTCGTAATTGCATTTTCTGTTCAAATCTCTCGGCCCGGACCGCATGACGTAACAAACGACCACAAGCTTTCCTTCTACTAATGAATTCGTGTAGTTGAAAGTAAGCTTCGAAGTTGTCAAGGCAGCTTTCTTTCTCTAGGTGTACCCGGAACAAGTACCGCATACCCGGGTCTGCCAATACGTACCCTAGATTAACATTCTTCTGCTTCTTGTTAAAATTACCCGATTTGAAAAGATCATTTTCTAAATCTCGGGCCTCAGAACCAAGGTCTGGATTCGCAGGAACCTTGGAGTTCCACCACCGACATGATTGGCTCCCTACTTCACTAAGCATGTAGATGGCATTCAGATGATTGTAGAAACACCTGGGAGAACGGGAAACAGTAACAGATGTAATGAGGTTCTGATCAAGTAAAAGTTGGCAGATTTGGGTGGCTTCTCCAATAGAATTCAATGTGGAACAATCACACAACCATTGTACCAATGCCTTCCCAGAGAAGCAATACTCAACTATAGTGGATGATCCTTCGTGATTAAATTGCTTGTTGTGGAATAGCCTCACACCAGAATGATTTTCGTAATACTGGATATGTGCATCTGATTGTGGATTGGAAAAGTACCGGTGGTAAAATGGACTTTTCAGCTTCCCTTTTGAGATGTGCTCTGCATCAATGAAAAAATCGCCATTATTATTACTTTCTTCGTAAAACAAATTCCTCGAAGACGCAGGCTCCTTATCTGGATACCATACATTAGGTTCCGTACCCATTAGGGTGGTTAGAAGCACATGATTCAAATATTCCGAATGGAGAACTTCTCCCGAAATAGGTGAACGGTCAAAGTGAAAGAGTTGCATTGTGTTGATGTTTGAAAAGACAACTGCAGGTATTTTGTCCTCTCTCATTCCAATATTCTTACAGAACTCATACACCAGAGCAGCTCCCTTTGGGGTGATTTGCACTCGAGAACCCAGCTTCAAAGATGAAATTGTCCGCGACGTAGGGTCATGAAGTAAATGGGCATCAAAGAATTTGCTAAGAAGCGCAGCCGCTAAGTCAGTTCTAATTGCATAGCGAATAGTAGTGGTAACGAGCCTCAGCTCGATCAAAAGCTCCAAATTTTCCATTTCTTTTAGAGCGTCAGCCGTTTCAAACGAAAATGGATGATTGTTTCGAATAAGATTTCGCCAGCCTTTTTCTGTTTCTCCGTTGAGACGGAGTTGAATGATTAGAATTGCAAACACATCGAGGAAGTTCTTTTCATAGACCTCAGCGGCATCAGAAGAAACGATTTCTTTCTTCAAAGCCATGACAGAAATTGATTTGACTTTCCAAAAACTCGAAATGCCAGTTGCAACGAAGTTAGTTAAAAAGTGTTGACTTGAAAATAGTTGGCCAGTATTGACTAAAATAAAAGGGAGTCAGTTTTGATAATTTTTCAGCCTTTAAATTGGATGAAAAATTGGAGAAAGCTGCAAGGATAAGGGGGAGAATGGTATCCTTTTATACCGAGGAAATTTCTCATATTTGGAAATGAAACCTGAAACATGTACATGCAGTAGACTGCACACAGAAGGTGGTTGACATGCCATGATGGGAAGCTTATTGGGTTACTTCGGAATTATGCACTACGCAGCTGGTCTTAAAGAAGATCATATGCTGGAAGTGCTAATTTGCGAAAGCTTAAATCTTCACTAGTCGCTCCAAAAAGCTGTCGCCAGCAACCAAGAGTCGAACCTCATCAAGCAGAATGTCCAATTGCAAGATCCGGGAATCTTCCAAGACCGTTTCCTTGTACATGTTTAAGTTATTATGGGCGTTAACTTCGTTACTGGTTGTCAATGCGTCAAAAAGAAGCCCGCATCTGTAAATCTTCGCCCAACAGTCCCTCATGGTTCGTGCAGACGCTATTCTCCTGGTTACCTTGATACCTGCTAATGCCAACGAGTCGATATGGGAAGCGTTTGAGTTGGATCCACTTACCGTCAAAGTTGTAGATTCGGTGTTAAAAGATTTCATCATTTGTTCGTATTCGTTGAAAGCCATATTGAAGTTGACGTGGCTGTCTTCCGACCGGTTTACCTTTCTGGCAGCAGCAACAATCATTAAGAGCTCAAGAGGGGAGCAAGCGTTGATCTTGGCCTCAACTCCATCGCATATGCTGTTGAGGTAGACTTCGAAGTCTGTCCCTTCAAGAAAGGGCTGTTGAGAGTTTATCTGCATCACAGGTAACATGCTTGCCTGCTTGAATTGTGCTGTGCTTTTCGTTGAGAAAAAGCACCTGTAAATTGCATTTCGTAATCCAGAAGGCTCAGAAAATAACTTTTCAACGGCAGAGTTCCATAGCTTTGGATACTGTTCGTCATTGAAAGAGTGGAATTTTCCTTCATCTATTTTTAACGCACTGGATGCATTAGCCCAATACTCTTCGACTGTTGAAGATAGTTGTGTAGTGATAGTTCTTTGACTAAACCTGCTGCCAATTCTTTTCTCGAAGACGTCTCGAATGTTCACTTTTGTAGTCACGCCAATAACGCAAATAGGAACTCTGGGATTCTGCGTGAACTCAAACAAATTGTACAAAAGCATTTGCTTTGAAGTGTTGATATAAGCTTCAATCTCATCAATTACAAAAATCACTCGAATGGGCACTTCTTTTGAGTCGCCCTCCTCACCACCTTCAGCCAGCTGATTAGTTGGTGCTTCCAACGTTAGCAAGATATTGGCGAAAGTGTCGCTGATGGCACGCTTCTCAAAAGATGAGGATTCAGAGCCTTCACGTTTTTTACCAAGATAGCGATCAAGCTGACGTGCAATTTCACGTATAGCATGTTGCTCGGTTGCCTGAAGGGAACCTGAAAGACGAATAGTGATGAATGTCTCAGACCGGATATTTTTGTACTTTTGGATGGCATTATCGACCACCACATTCTTACCCAGACCGTGTGGACCAATGAGTAGGACAATGTGGCTCTCTCCGTCTTCTACAGTTCTTCCTACCACCGATTGAAGCTCTTTACATGGTTTCGAAACGAGAGAATTTTCTAAGTTTGACACTTCAGGGGAATTGAGTTGTCTTAGAACCATTTTTTTCATGATGTCAATATCATGGGGTGAGCTGATGAACTTTGGACTTTCAAGATCTGCTTTAGTATTTGAATCGGCAGTATTAGCAAGGGCATCTGGACTATCGTTAATGCTGAAAGTTATTGAATCCAGGTCGAAATTGTTGCTTGCGTCCTGGAATTCACTTTCCAGATCCTCCAGCGAAAGTTCAATCTCATGGAATTGCAGCAGTGCGTCAATGGCTATATCATCTTCATGGTCCAGAACATCTGAATCAACATCAATAGGTTGATTTTCATCGAAAGAGCCATGCACTTGAGATATAGCAGCTCTTGCTTTCAAAATATATTCCTGGTTCATTGGTATTAGAGCAATTCTCTTTCTTCTTCGTGGTTCAGTTGGGGACCTTTGACGTACTTTGGGATCTTTAGAAGTAATACAATTATTAGAATCCTGAGAAGTTTTCGGGTTGCTAGCATTCTCAGAAGTTACATTTTTAGAATCTTTAGAAGTGACTAACTGGCTCGAATCCTGAGAAGTACTTGGTACCTGAGATACGTTAGGTTTGTCCTCATTCTTGATTTCACATTCTATAGTAGAAGCATTTCCGGAATCAGAGGAATACTCCGTGTAGGTTTCTTCTTTAATTTCGTTAATTTGATCCGGAAAAGTATTTTCAGTCTGAGATTCTGTATTACGTTTCTTTAACTTCTCCTCAAGCTCATCTAGGCCAATCAAGTAGATTCTCCGACGTTTCAGCTTCAGGGCAGGGTATTTACGCGCCTGTGATTCTTTGCAAGTTCTTCTAACACTAAATTTATTCATTTTAACGTTGAGAGAATAGCTTAGCTTTTTGTTTTCCTTTTGACGGGCCAAAGCACGAACCAGACCACTCTGGCTTTTCAAACGTTTAATAAAAGGATCGCTATCAAGCTCATCAACAGTGCTTTTTCTGACAGGTTCGAATTCATCCTTTAGATCTTCAAATTGTGACATTATTAGAGTGTTTATGGCTGGAAATGGACAATGGAAGTATTGGGCAAGGGAGAGAGACAATTGGTGTTGAAACGATACCGAGATCACAATTGTTTATGAATACGGAAGTTCCAAATCACGTGAAGTATTCTTTTCAAAACACGGGTCGCGTCTATTTTCTTTTGTTTGGAATATTTATGAAGTGGAGATGGATGTGTTTATACAAGTAGGTGATGCCATTGACTGAAGCATGGGGTACTATCAATTGATGGTATTTCAGCTAGGAAAGGTGAAAAATGATGATAATTTATTTGAAATCAACAAATGTGAATATTCTAAAGAAGAAATGGGAATTTTTTTTCACATTTGTATCTCCACTATTCATAACTAGGTAGATACAGAAGAGTGGGCTCTATGGAAGAGGTATATGTATGAAGATCGGGAACTAGAGAGAAATTAGACAGAGAAATATAGAAGAAAAACAATTTTCTTACTCAATTCTATATTTATTTCAAATTCAGCTCACGAAATCTGAAATTTATTTCTTTTGGCCCCATTACCTCCCTTTATCTCATCGTTAAGCCTCCCCACACAATTCACTGTGTATCTACATACCACAACTTCTTCCCTAATTCCACCAGAAACACACTAAATCCCACCTTTTATCGCTACAGAACTGACCATAATGACCTCTACATTACCACAATCCGTAACTAGTCTCTTAAAAGAGAAGCACTTTCTCCATTTGGCCACTTGCTGGGACAACAAACCCCATGTGTCCCTTATGAACTATACATACTACAGTAAGGACAATACGCACTACATTGTGTTATCCACACCCAAAGATACCACCAAATATGCCAATATGTCAAGAAATCCCCGCGTGTCTGTTTTGGTCCATGATTGGATCAAGTCCAACAAAGAGGAGGGAGACCGGAGAAATTCCCTCTATGAGCTCTTGACCAACATCAATCGCGCAGAAATGACCAATAGTGTCTCTGTGATGCTTGACGGAAATGCAAAAATCTTATCTGAAGATGATTCTGACTTTGAATTCTGGAAATTATTACACTTGAACAGTGGTTTCAAAGATGATATCCAAGCAGTCAACTACTTAACTTGTGGCGACAATGCATTGGTTTTGATCACCATCGAGGCATGTAAAGTCACTGATTCGAAAAACAATGTCGAACTGTATTAATCTATGAGTTTTTTTGGATCCACTATAAAGAAAGACTCTTGAGGACAATGCACTCACATTAAATTTAGTGAGTTTGGTTTCAATGAGGTTTTGGTTACAATGAGACATGGCTGTTGAAAACTGTTTTCTTTGAAACATGTGATATTTTAATTTTCGATATACTTTTGCTGTCGAAAATGCTGTTGATTAGACACTTAAGATGCAAGGAAAGATTGGTATTGATACTCCCCTATAAAAAACAGAGCTCGAAAAAAAATCATAATATTGATCAAATCAATTTTTAGCTTGACTATTCTTTTTTTACTCCATTAGGTGGTTCTACAGTTGAGACTGATACCATATAATGCTTCACGGGCCTTTTTTGCATTGGATATTTAGGTACTTTGAAGAGATTTCGGCATTTCGAGATTTTATTCAGAAATTGTATCTTGCGACGATTGGAACAGATCCCCGTTGATGCCCATTAGTTAAAAAAAACCGAAAAGACAATAAACTGACACTTCAGGACAATCAGGGATTCCAGAATTCGGGCATTCGAAATCAGGCAGAAACCTAGAATAAACAGCTTAAAAGATCGCATCAAGAGCACAACACAAACACATTGCAGCCAAACATCCCATCAAACAATTGGAATTGTTGTTGGTTTGAGGTTTCTGTTGCACGTAGTACTGTTGTTGTTGTGGAGGTCCTTGTTGGTAGTAACCACCTTGTTGTTGTGGAGGTCCTTGTTGATAGTAACCACCTTGAGGAGGACCCTGGTTGTAGCCACCATAATTTTGTTGGGGTTGGTAGTTTGGCTGTTGTTGAGGTGCATAGCCTCTGGATTGGTCGTTTGGGGAGTTGTATTGAGCATTTTGATTGTTTCCAGGATTCTTGTTGTCCCAGTTCAGGGGAGGTCCGGTAGGTGGATTGTAAGACATTGTCCTTTAATTTCGAGGAAGAAGTTAGTAGTTCGAGTTTGTTATTACAAGGGTAGATTGGGGTTTGGATTAATGGGGCTGGCTGAACTGTATGCAGTGCGATTAGTGGTTTGTTATAGTTGCAACGAGGGTGTGGTTTACTCAGGTGCTATAATTAAAAAAAAGATGACCTGATGATACGAAATGTTCGCGAATTGTGGCGAGGGATTTCCATGGTATTTAAATTTTTGTCTGGTTATGAGCCCTCGGATGTGGTCATGAGCCCAGGAAAAGAGGGGATGACTTTTCCGATGCCTACTTCTTTTGGAACGTCATGCTGGATGGTTGATGTCAGTTTCATAAGAGGTGTATGAGTGACAAAGAGAAGGACGTGAGGCTGTGTTGTATTTTTTGTGAATTTATTGATAGATTTTGATTTGATTTAATTCGATAATAGATGATAAGTGTAGATGGAAGTGTTTTGAAAGTGTTTTGGAATAATCTATTGGAAAGAATTGAGTGGAGAGAAGGGAGAACAGTAGGAAGGGAGAAAAATAGAAGAGAAGTTTGAAAAATAAAAGAAGTTAAAAAAACAAAAGAATTTCACCTGTTTGAATTCTGCTTGCCTTTTTCATGTAACTCGTAACTCTTTATTGATTGTATGTTTCAAGGGAAGCAGTAAAGGAATTACAAGAGTCGGGTAGTTCTAGTTGCATACTGTTTGAATGATTTTTTAATCTTTTGTCTGAATATGAAAAGTTCTAATTGATTGAACATGTTTCGTTTGAATCTAGTGCAAGACTACACAATTACCCTATCAATGCTTGATAGAGGAGAGTGACAATGGACAGTGACAATGGACAGATTGTTGATGCTGATAATGGACAGTGATACGATAATAATAGATGATACTTATAATTCTTACCCGCTTGTATTCTGAATTCAAAGTCAAAGAAATAAGATATATGATCGAATTGAATAGGTTTGTCATCTTGAATCATGTCCAGCACCCTTTACATCTGTGATCTGATTAACCACACTAAGAGTATTTGACTGAGAATTGAGCCACCGAAGAAGATCAATATTGAAACCTAAATTCTGATAGGAATTACCAAAAGTTTTTCGCCATTAAGTTAATTGTCTTCACTGGACAATGGAAGGATAGTTGCGTTGAAACAGATAGTCAATTACCGGTTTGTTGGAATACTCTACTTTCCTCTCATTGAATCTTTTGATATTGGGGGTGTTTTCAAAACGGATATTACCTGCTTGTAACTGTTTCAATTCGCAGATAAGAGCTGTTCGTATTCTGTATCAAATGTCAGATGGCTTGGTTATGATAATGGCATATCCGATTCCAGGAAGGTCATATTTCCTAAAAAGGTTGAAAATACTCAAAACAAATCATTCAAGGTTTTTGAAATACATTGAATTGAGTAGACTTTGGTATGAATTTAACAGTTGAGAACCAAGCATCCACTTTCCAAGCTACGGAAAACTAAGAACCATCATAGGAATCATCATAAGAAGTAGAATAAGAAGCGGAATAAAAAGTAGAATAAAAAGAAGAATAAGAGTAGAATAAGAACTCAAATAAAAGCACAATTGTTCAAGATCAGTCATTCAAAAGGCATTTACATTCCATTTGATTTGGGTAAAGGTCAAAAGGACTGATTTCAATAACGGAAACTTCATCCACAATATTCCTAGAACTTCAATCACTACGGAGAAGAGAGAAAATAGAGAATTAAAGACATACGCAAATCAATCAAGAGAGCGTTTGCGAATTGAAAAACAGTTCTATATGATTTTGTTCAAGTCACCTAATAATGATTCTTTACTAGGAGTTTCATTCATAATATCCCGTCTTCGAAACTGCTCTTATATGTTTCCAATAAGCAAAATGTTTTGAATTTTTTATTTCTGATTGTAACTTTCTTTTTTGTGCTCGATAGATGAAAGTTTCGAACATTGACCACGAGTTCAAGGTGGATGTTAGATACACCAGAAGTTGAAAAACATACAAATAATTTTCGAAGTTTGTTCAAATTGAATGAAAACCTGTACTACTAATGTAATTTAATTGTGATGGTTTCAACAGCTAATAGTGGTTTAGTCAAATTGACTGCCAGGTCAATCAGCTACAGAGATTATTAACTACAGCAACTCAATTAGTTTTACCCTTCAATACTGTTTCTAATCTCGAAAAGGAATCAATATTTTGGGACCAATCTAGTTTTGTCCCAAATTGGATGAAACACTAATTACTCTTACCACTTTGAAGATAATGGTCCGCAAAATAGTGCTTTAGAACAACCCAAAACTCAAAAATAGACAAAGAATATGATCATTAAGATCACTATATCATTATGTTTATTATGTCAAATTATCAACAATTTCTATTTTTCAAAAATTTGCGACACTATTTTAATTAATTCATATTCTGGTCTGAGATCTACACATTCCGGTCCTGGTTTTACATTTCCTAATTGGTGTGATGAAGTAATAACGTAGATATAAATTTTCACATAACTGTGTGCAGTACCGTAGGGAGTAGTAATTTGACAACTCACTATAAGAGTGGATTGAAAACGGTAAAATTAGGCGAAAATTTGCCTTTCAATTATGTCAAGTTCCTTTATTGACTGAAATTTAGTCTTTAGCAAAACCCCTAATCTCAGGATCGTTTGGTCGATGATGTATGAGTGTCAATGCTGTTCCAGAGCGATGAATCCAAGCATAAGTAAACTACAAATACATTATGAGAATAATAAACCAAAAAAGAATACTCCATCTGACAATAATTATAAATCTTTCAATCGAATCAAACAAAAAACATCCATTTTGGACGATAATTGCCCACTTTTGGTGAGTAAAACACGCTAAGACAGCAGCACGTGACGCTAGTTAGGGCTCGAGACTCCCTTGCCCTAGCCCAATCAGGCAAGTGTGCCCACATATACGCGCGCAGGCGGAAGCTTACCCACAAACGAGAGGACCACCTCCTGCACTCAGACATCACCCTCTAAAATTTTTCCAAACCGACCCTTCTCATATCTTCATCCTTTCTTCTTTATCGCAGAAACTTCATCACCACCATGTCTGACGTCGAGGAACAACAACAACAAATCGAGGAGCCAGTTGTCCAACAAGAGTTGCAACTCGTTGAGTTGGCTACCCCAATCCCTGCTGACATCCAAAAGGCTCAGCAAGAGATCAAGTTGTTCAACAAGTGGTCTTTCGAGGATGTTGAGGTCAAGGACATCTCCTTGGTTGACTACGTCCAAATCAAGACCCCTGTCTTTGTCTCCCACACTGCCGGTAGATACGCTTCCAAGAGATTCAGAAAGGCTCAATGTCCAATCATTGAGAGATTGACTAACTCTTTGATGATGAACGGTAGAAACAACGGTAAGAAGTTGAAGGCTGTCAGAATCGTCAAGCACGCTCTTGAGATCATCAACGTTGTTACCGAGCAAAACCCATTGCAAGTTGTTGTTGACGCTGTTGTTAACTCTGGTGCTAGAGAGGACTCCACCAGAATTGGTTCCAGTGGTACCGTCAGAAGACAAGCTGTCGATGTCTCTCCTTTGAGAAGAGTTAACACCGCCATTGCTTTGTTGACTATTGGTGCTAGAGAGGCTTCTTTCAGAAACATCAAGACCATTGCTGAATGTTTGGCTGAGGAGTTGATCAACGCTGCTAAGGGTTCTTCTACCTCTTACGCTATCAAGAAGAAGGACGAGTTGGAGAGAGTTGCCAAGTCTAACCGTTAAGCGGGCCATTGTATATTTTCAAAAGTCATTAATTCGAGCTTCTTTGTAGGGATTTTTTTCAGTCTTATAGTTCTTCACTTTTTCATACAGCTTAGGCAAATGAACTTCTAATCAATGATATGAAGATTTAGATGATGCTTACAAATTTGCAATATCTTTAAAAGATAGTTATGTATTATTCCAAATTAATAAATAAGTCAAGCTTTGTTTGCTCATACAAAGCTCAACGGTTCTTGTCTTGTCTAAACCTTAATGGGATAGAATGCTCTCAAGACAAAATTCAACGGGTTACCGCCCAAAAGCTGATTATATCTTTCGATTCTCAATTGAAGAGCCTGATCTGCAGCTTCATTGAGCTCCACGCGCGACTCTTCGGTTTTAAAGTAGGTGGTTTGGCCACCTCTCATTTGCTCGAGGGACGCCAATCTTCGGGTCTTAAGTGTCTGTCTTACCAACCACTCACGAGTAACAATTAGTAACAAGGCACTGAAGAAGAATGTACACGATGTAAATATTTGTGCGTTTTTGTAAGAACCTGCGGACGAGCCCCGTTTCAACTTCAATGCAATGACCTCAGCAGGGAGAGCGAACAATGACACAACAATGTTCATGCCTCCCCATGCAGCAGGCAATTTGTGTGCGATGCCACGAAATTTCAACACATCGTGACCCATGGATTGAGCCATGGTGCTTCCAATACCAGCTAGAGCACCAACGACTGCTGCAAATATCATGATGGAGGCGTATGTTGTAGCGTTGAGCCAGAATGCAGAAAGAATGACACCTCCTATGCAACACATCAACAAAGAAGTGTTGTTTCTGCCCAAAAAGTCACCTATACGCCCAATAGCAGGTCTTCCCACGACTTGCAGCGCATTAAGTACGGCTAACACATTTGTGGCCTCTTTAGCAGATAATCCTTGGGAAGTAGCATACGGTGAAACGGAATACAAGATAATGACGTAACCCATAAGAATAATACCAAACCAAAGTGCAGCAATGACTAATGGGTAGCTATTAAACACCCTTATGTCGAAGATGACAAGGAATGAACTCTTGATAAACTCAAAATCAAGAGTTTCCTTATAATTTGTTTTCTTTTTGTTGCGGACTCTCATGAAAACAGTTCCAAACAACGATATGACGAGATTAATAAAACCCACGGTTCGCAAGGCCCATTTTTGATTACCAGTTATTGTCATGATATGATTGATAACGAAACTGAACACCAAACCCCCAAGACCGGCTCCAGACACAGCAACGCCCATGGCAGTGGCTAGATGTTTATCGAACCATGTTGGAATGACCATAGTGCCTGGAATGAAGATCAAAGAAAACGAAAGACCTACCATGACACCCTGGCACAAGAAAAGTTGCCAGAATTTTTTAGCTTCGGCGGCAAGTAGGTATCCTGCCGTTTGAATGACAATTCCTGCCAAGAGAACAGCCGTTTGACCGAAGATTCTTGTTAGTAATACGGTGAAGGGACACAAGAAGTTGGCCAAACACACCACCAAACCACCCATGAGTGCAAAGTCATAAATAGTGGCATTTGGAAACACTTCGTTATGCAAATAAAAATTAAGAAATATGCCAAAGGCAGCATTGGCACCCCATGTCAGGAACACCATAAGCATGGCAAGAAACGCTTGCCAGAAGGCAAAACCCTTATCCAAAGGATGATCTTTATCTTCCTCTATCGTACTAGGAGATTCGATTGCTTCTGAAGAGGCGTTTGTATTTTGTGTCAAGTTTCGGGATACTTGGTCAAGTTGAGCCAAGATGGCTTCCTCAACAGGATTACATTTGTAGGATTCATACTCCGAGAGATCTTGGATATGGTCATCTTTGATACCCGACAAGATTCTGCTCAATTCCAGCGCATTGGACTTTCTTCGTTTCCTTTCACTATTGGCTTCAGCCTCATCGTGTGCAACCTCCTGGGCGATGACATAGGGTTCCAACTCCGAGTCTTCCAGAAAGTGTGAAGATTGAGACAGCATAGAAATTTCTTTCATCTAGATCCCTATTATCGCAATATTTACTCGGATGTGGTTGTTGTTTTTTGGCAATAAGCAAAACTTCTAAGGCTGCAAAAAGTGAAAAATCCCAAGATCAAGCGGAGAAGACTACTTTAGGTAACGAAGCAGATAATCTGTTGTTAGTGGAACGTCAGGAGCAAATTGAGACTTTTTTTTTAATTGTCTTTCTTCTGGATCGCTTGTTCGGAGTCTTGACGTAAAAGCCGAGATCGTCTAGAATGCAAAATGTTACACGAAAGTGTAAAGGAAATGCGGGGCTTTATATAGTGCAGTTAGAAAGAATGACTAATCCGCATCCCGGCTATACCCCGTCAACTCTGCATACGGAGGTGCTGTGGAAATTGGAAGTCGATAATGCTTTTCGCGCTTTCTTTTAGCTTGATTTAGATTCATCTTTTTAGTGATTTTTTGGACATTTTGGCGGGTTTCTGGCCGTTTGTAGCGCTTAGATAAGACTGGATACCAGAAAGAGTAGTAGCCGCGGTGGTACCAAGTGAGGGGAAAGGTTTGTTGTTAAATTTGTTTAATATATATTATAGTAAACTTGGGAGATGATTTTGGTAATTTTTTTTTCTTTTGGTTAGAAATGTGTTGAGTTATGGTGACTGGAGTTGCAATATTGGCTGCAAATTCCGGTATATACACAATGTACCAGTTGCCTATTGAGGAACAATTACCCAATGTAGAACAGTTTCCTGAGATTGCAGGAAATGATGAAATATGATTAGAGAAATTTGTAGTAGATAAGCTTTTGTATTAATGACTGCTTGATTGATAAGTAACAGGTCCAGAATAAGTACCAGGCCCAGAATTAGAACAAGCATGAACAAGAACAAGCATGAACAAGAACAAGCATGAACAAGAACAAGCATGAACAAGAACAAGCATGAACAAGAACAAGCATGAACAAGAACAAGCATGAACAAGAACAAGCATGAACAAGAACGAACAAGAGCTAAAGCCAATACGAAAACGAATGTTGGAATATGACTGATGTTAATATTTGACCCTCGCTTACTTTCCGTACCCGGAGACTAAGGAGTCTCGGAAGTAGGTATAGCAAAGGGCTAAAGGAGTTTTCTGAGGAGAAACGCTTCTGAGTTGGAAACGAGACCCGGAATGATGAGGGATAAGTAATATAAATAGAGGCGTTTTAGCCGGGAAGTAAGAAGGACTAACGAAGTAACACATTCGTCAAAAAATGCAAGTAGATCATAAATGAGCGATATCAGCTACCACTCACATAATGCAACAGAAAAAATTGGAAAAAACAGAGAAAAGAAAGAAACAGAAAAAAAAGAAAACAAAGACTGGTGTTGTTTCTTCCAGTGTTCGGATACTTTTAAAAGATTAACGAAAGAGTCACCGAAAGAGTCACCGAAAGGGTTACCAAAAGGGTTACCAAAAGAGTCACCCCAAGAGTCGTAGTTCAGGACATTACAACGTAATCTCCATCAGAAGCACACAGTGAAATTGTAAAGAATTATACGGATCTTTCGAAAGTGATTCATTTTTCTGATTTTCGGCCAATTTGTCTCTGACTATAGAGGTTGTTGGCCTACAAGACCTTCAAAGACCATAATGAAGACGAAGCTCTAAAGCACAGTTACTAAGATGATCAAGATTGACCATTTATGCTACAATAATAGAGATCTTTGTTTCCAGGCTAACATGTATGATGCCAATTAGTACTTTGAAAGCTACCCGTTATTTTGACATTGCCTGACAAGTAACATGGTATCTTAAAAGGTACCAGTTAAAAGGTACCAGTTAATTTATCTGGGTGAAAATGAAACAAGTGTCAACTTCTGAATTGTTTAAAGAAATGAACTGGTTGCTTAACAACGATATCCCGTAATTCTAATATGGCTCTTCTAAAAAGTGGACTCGAAAAGAGAGATTGTGAATTTCAAAAGGAAAAAGCTACATGCCACGATTTATAAAAGGACAGATTAGTTAAATCTATCATGTTATCAAGAGAACACCGAGGTTCTCTTTCAGCAATTGTTGACTCTTACTGTGGTATGCCAGAAACACAGTATCATATTACGCAAGAGAAACTCAGTATCAAATTACACAAGAGAAAAATCATTTATCATTTTCGAAAATGTCATAAATTATTCGTTGTTAAACAGATTTCTCTCCCCAATTCATCAGTTTAAGACATAAATCTGTTAGTTCAATCACTAATGTTCAATACACCACCATAAAAGTACAGCCAGAGCACAAGCGCAACCAGAGCACAAGCACAACAAAACACAACACACCAATTCAAAAACACCAATTCAAAAACACCAATTGAAAAAAACTCAAAATAAAAATCATCATCCAAATCCCCCTTTCTCAATCAAATGATCTCCATTCCTCTTTAGGTCCCTCATCTTATCTACACACTCACACTAATACCATTCTCCACCCTCCCCAATTCAATTACCCTTCATCATCGTTTCTGGCTGCTCAGCACACATCTTTTTTGGCACTTCATACTCAATCCCACTCACTTATTAGTCATTGACCTGTGTGTAAACTTTGGTATCATGTCTGGTCTCAGTGACAACCTTAACAAGGGTATTGGCTTTGTCCAGAAGGCCATCGAGGCCGATACTGCTACCCGGTATGAAGAAGCATATAAGCTTTACTACTTGGGATTGGACTACTTAATGCTTGCATTGAAGTACGAAAAGAATCAAAAGACTAAAGAACTCATCAAGTCCAAGTTCACTGAGTACTTGACCAGAGCAGAACAATTGAAGGAACATTTGGAGAAACAGCAAACTTCTGCCAGTGCCGAGTCGTCAGCTTCAGGATCAACGAAAGCAAAGAAATCCTCTGGAGATGACGATGGGTCTGATGATGCAGATACGAAAAAGCTTAGAGGGGCTTTGGCTGGTGCTATCTTGTCCGAGAAGCCTAATGTCAAATGGAGTGACATTGCTGGTTTAGAAACGGCCAAAGATGCTCTAAAAGAGGCTGTGATTCTTCCTGTCAAATTCCCCCAGCTTTTCACCGGAAACCGTCGTCCTACTGCTGGTATTCTCTTGTACGGACCTCCTGGAACCGGTAAGTCTTTCTTAGCCAAAGCAGTCGCTACAGAAGCAAACCTGACCTTTTTCTCAGTATCTTCATCGGACCTTGTTTCGAAATGGATGGGAGAATCTGAACGTTTGGTAAAGCAACTCTTCACAATGGCCAGAGAAAACAAACCGGCTATCATCTTCATCGACGAAGTGGATGCATTATGTGGTCCCAGAGGTGAGGGTGAATCCGAGGCTTCACGTCGTATCAAAACTGAACTTTTGGTTCAAATGAACGGTGTTGGAAATGACCCAACTGGTGTGTTGGTGCTTGGTGCTACAAACATCCCATGGCAGTTAGATGCGGCCGTGCGCAGACGTTTCGAGCGCAGAATTTACATTGCATTACCTGATTTAGAAGCTCGAAAGCGTATGTTTGAGTTAAATATCGGAACCGTTCCATGTGAGTGTTCTCAACAAGATTTGAGAGTATTGGCAGAAATGACTGATGGTTACTCTGGTCATGATATCGCAGTGGTTGTGCGTGATGCCTTAATGCAGCCAATCCGTAAAATTCAGCAGGCAACTCATTTCAAGCGTGTTGGCACCGAGAATAAACTCACTCCGTGCTCTCCTGGCGACGACGGTGCTGTAGAAATGAGCTGGCTCGATATTGGTACCGACGAGTTGCAGGAGCCGGAATTGGTTGTGAAAGATTTCATTCGTGCTGTGAAGAATAACAGACCAACAGTCAATGCGGCAGACATTGAAAATCATGTTAAGTTTACCAATGACTTCGGTCAGGAGGGAAACTAGTTCCAGTCAAGGTAAAAATGAGCTCTCGAAAATCGAATTAATGTCATAAAATGTGTAAAATTTTGCAAGCTCTCGTATTATGTATGATTGAGTTTGTCCCATTAGATAGCGAGGCTCATAATTAACGTTTGTCGCAAATCAGTCATGCTATCTATCATTACAGATTGTGGACGTCATGATCGAAACACATCGATCCATGGAATATTAGCCATTACTGATAGAAATCAGCGAGAAATAAGCGAGATATCAGAGAGATATCAGAGAGAAAACAGAGAGAAAACAGAAAGAAATTACAGAAATTTCTATCTTCTTCTTCTTCTGCGGCTAGGAGAACGCTCCCTCATTCGATCAGCAAACAAATCTTCTTCAATTTCGCTTCTAGCCCGACGTTCTTCCATAGAAATCAATTTTTCCAGGAATAAATCCTTTTCTTCAACTGTTTCTTCTCTTTGGGTCCTTTCTTCTCTTTGGTACCGTCCTCTTCTGTCGCCATTTCTCTCTTGGCGACTTGGTCGGCTTCTGTCTGGTTCTCCATGAAGTAAGTAATAACGGGAGTATGCAGCAGCATTTTGGACTTTTTGGTCGCTTCGGAGGGCCATACGAATTTTCAATGCCACGGAGCTTCCTTCTTCAACCAACTTTTCTTCTTCCACAGCCTCCTTTTCTTCCTTCTTAGATTTGAACAAATCTTCAGTAGTTTTTTGTTCTTGCAAACGCAAGAATTTACGGAATTGAAGCGAAGAGGCAAAAGTTTGTGCTTCACGCTCGATCAATAAACAAGCGACGTATTCTGGAGTGAAGGTCGGGTCATAGGCTGTTTCCTTCTTTTCGGCACCATCAACAGGACTTTCAGCAGTAACATCAACAGCATCATTGACTATATTTTCAGTAACATCTTTAGCGGATGTAGAAATGTCTTCCATGTTGACATCAGCTGTAGTGACTACGGGAAGCTCAAATTGCATAGGGTCCTGAAGTAGACCCTTCATAGCAGATAAAGCATCGTTATGGGTCTTGAAGATCAAATTCACATTGCTATCATCGATCCATTGAACTCTGAATGACATTTTATCTTCCAAAGGCTCGAAAGTGTCGCCAATTTTCCGATAATTGATGTAATAGTCAACATATGCCTTTATATCGTTTGTAGCCAACTTGTCAACACCTTGAACATGAATTCCTTCAGGACGCAACACATCTGAATTTCCTTGAAAATCTACAGGCACTCTTTGCGAATCGAGTTTCCTCTTTTGTTCGTTTTCTTGTTCGACGGTTCTGGTCAAGAACCCACCATAAGGAGCTGGATCCATAATAAAATTGTGCAGTTAGATGTAACCGGTAATACTCTCTTTAGTGGAATGTTCCAGAATCGCTGATTTATCTGCTTTATTAGCTTTATCGGCGCGGAAACGAGACGGACTCCAGAAATGAGTTTCTGTAGAATTGTTGTATAGTGAAAAATCCACCACACATACAGGCTAGAAAGATAAGTGGGATATAATTACAGTTAAGAGTTTTGAAAATGACGAGGAAGTTTAGGGAGATTTTAACGATTGAATATTTTGTTTTGATTGAGTGGAAATTTTGCGTTTGGTGTGTTTTGATCCTGATTGGGTATGTTCTTAGTGGTTGAGTTAGGTAGGTTTAACTGGAATCATATAAAAACGAATTGATTGGAAGGTATCAATAAAAGGTTTATAAACTTATTGATAGAGTTATCAATAGATACTCAATAGATACTCAATAGATGCTCAATAGATGCTCAATAGATACTCAATGGATACTCAATAGAAACTCGACAGGAACTCAATAGAAACTGTGAAGAAAGTTCTCAGAAATTCTCAGAAGTACTCAAAAATTCATTGAAGACCAGTGGAAATAATCATTGAAACAAACGTATTTAAGTGATGTTTGATGGAACCTCATCCATAGAATCACATCAATTAATCCAAACAGATACTTCCACTTTAACACACGAATCAAAAAACAATAAGTAAATTAAGCATTTTCCGTCTCCCTCCAAATGATATAGTCATGGTGCGTTCCAGCACTTTTGGAACAATAACTCCATCGCAAATGGACTAGTTCCAAGTATCTTAGCAGTATATGAACAATCCAAACAAACTTGTAACAGGTGTTGAATTTGAAAATGTTCATGAAATTTCAAATGATTTGAAATTGTAAATGCCACCAAAACGTATTATATTCAGTATCTCAGGTGCCCATGTTGTCTACTTGGAATCGGAGATCTTGATGTCTTCTCTTATGAAAAGAACGTTATTGCATCGAATGAAAACCTCCCCAATATCTTCACCAGGAACATTTTTGGAAGCCTGTTCAACTGCATCATCTAGTTGAATGTTCATATAGCTATCGTAGGCCACAAGCTTACCTTTGTACTCAAGACCGTTCCATTTGAGTCTGACCACCACAGGCTTATTTAGAAGCGTTTTCAAGTATGGCTTGGGATTGACTGGTTGAAACTATAGTTAGTAAGGAATTTCGATGAACTTTTGGTGATGTTACGTACTGTTGACATAGAGAAAGAGTGGTGGAGAGTGTAGGGGAGAGTGTAGAGGAGAGTGTAATAGTAGGTTGTTAGCAGTAAAGACTTGATGGAGTATCAGAGAAGTAGACTTAGAGGATGCGCGAGGCTTATTCCAATATGGAGAATAAAGCCGAATTTCATCATCAAATTAAATTTAAAATCCAAATTGACCAATCAAACTGCTTGAATGATCACCATGTTTTCTCTTCTCGTTCCCTTCTGGTCTCTGTTTCAAGCCTCGATGAGATACATATGAAGTCAAATGATATACAAACACGTAGTTTCCAATTTTAGAAATTATTAAATTATCGCTTGTTTACTTTTCAAAAGCTCATTATGCAGTTTCAATATTATTATCTTTCCTTTTTGTTTCCTTTAAGTCATGATATTGGGCCAGAACCATTCAAGTTTCCAATCAAATATAGTTAAAGAGCTAAGAAACATATTAACGGTCATTCATCTTGAGATACAGGACTCAAGTATAAAAGGATCAGAATTTTTCACGTTTTTTTTCTTCCATAACCTTTAAATGTGGAAATCATCTGGTCCTGTCAAAGGACTCCATCAATACTCCACACACCAGACTCCATAGTGCAGACTCCAGTGACTTCAGAGACACCAACAGATCATAGTCAACAGAATCCAAAGACTCGATAGTCAACAGAATCTGAAGAAGTATCTGAAACGGGAAGTATACAATGTCCCTAAATTCGATTCTTGCCGTGGGCGCCGCTCTCCGGTTCCTAGTTCCCACATTCTTACCCCATGTAACCGAAGTTCTAGCGGGTACAGCTGAGGTATCGACCCCAATTGATTCTTTCCGATCGCTTCGGGAGGCATTTTTCTACTTGGACAATGATATCGATCTCTACGATGGTGCCATCGTTCACCATCCGCCAGTTTTTGTTGCAGCTATGAAGTTTGTCAGTGACTTGGCTCCAGAACATTCAGCTATTATTTTCAACGCTTTGTTCACGCTTGTCGATTTGGGAACCGCCTACAAGATGACCCAATTAAGTCTGTGGTATAATACTCACCAATCGTCGAAGTTGGGCGAGCTGGGTCGCAAACTCTCGGGATTGTCGCTCCATTTGATAGCTGCATTCTACTTGTTCAATCCATTGATTGTATTGACCAATTGGGCCCACTCTTCTTCGATTTTCACTTATTTCTTGATTGTGGAGCTGTTGGTACAGGCATTAATCGACCAGAACATGTTCCGTGGTACGATTGCCTTAGGAGTAGCCTCATACCTTTCCTTTAACCCCGTTTACTTGATTGTTCCATACTTGGCGTTGGTCTATGCCGTTGCAAAAACCCGTGACTGGAAAATCCAAATTCTTAGGTGTGCATGTGTATTCTTTTTCGCAATCACGTCCTTGGTATTGATTTCTTTCGCCTTGACTGCGCTGGCTGACTTTGTATTCCAATGTTATTGGCTGGTTCTTTCGTTTCAAAAACTTACTCCTAACTTGGGTCTATGGTGGTACATCTTCACAGAGATGTTTGACTTCTTCAATCCACTTTACAAGGGGATTTTCAACTTATATAACTTCGTGTTTGTGCTTCCAATCACCCTTAGGTTTTTCGAAAGTCGAACCGACAAGAAAACGGGTGACTCCTTTTTGGCATTCTATCTCTGCTACGTTTGGATTTCATTCACCAAGTCTTACCCTATCGTGGGTGATTTAGGCTTAGCAGTATCGATGCTTCCCTTCTTTGCCAGCACCGTGATACCACACACAAAGTTTCTCTTTGTCTCAGCATTGGTTTTAATCACGTGTTTGCTTTTGTCCCCTATTTTCTACTACTGTTGGATTGTATTGGGAAATGGAAACAGCAACTTCTTTTATAGCATGTCGCTCATGATGGGAGTTGTATACATCATTTTGTTCTTGGACATCATTTGGGGCCGGTTGACTTTGGACTACATTCAAACAAATGAAATCAAGGATCACTCAAAACTTCGTTTGACCCAGATTTGATCTGGGGACCGACTCTAAGCCACCTTCATCACCAAGAATCCTTTGAACAAGAAGTTTGAAAGATGCAAAGAGAAATAAAATAGAAATACACCACTAATAAAATGATGACGTGCCAAATAACCAGATAATCAAATGGCGGCTGTTATCCCTCTATTAATCATATATTTGAATTTTCCGATTCTTTTGTTTCTTTGGCAAACTTATATTTCAAACTTTATAATTTTCCTCAAGAAAAACTCTACGTACGTAGATTTCCTCGTTAGCAAACACATGTCACAATATAAAGAAACAAAAAACAAAAATTAAACAAAAAAGTTCACAAACACTAGAATTGATAAGGATAAAAAGTATGCCGATCTCGAAGCTTTCAAGTCTACAAGAATTCATTTTCTTCTGTTTCCTTATTCTGGATTGGCTGCAAAAAGAGATCTGCAGACAATCGGTCTGCTGCACCATTTCCACCACAATCTCTACCCAGACGCCGAGTAACCGCCGATGAAGAAGCAGAAAAATACAAAAAGAAAGCTTTTTTAATGGAAGACCCTACAGTTTCAGCGGCACGAAAACACCAACAGCAGCTGACGAAAAACAGGCCGTGTCAAGACTTACATCACGTGACACAGAATCACGTGACCCACGACCAATCACCGCAGCCTTTTTTCCAAACCACCAACTAGAAACCCACCAGACAAACTCCGTCTTCACAACCCACACAAACAGCGATGTTGTCTCGTATCTCCGCACGTGCCTACAGCACTGCTCCTGTCAAGTTGGTTTCCAGAGATGCCACCGGAAGCTTGTCTACCCTTTCCGTTGTAGTGAACAATTCCGGTTCCAAAGTTGGCAAGGCTGGTGTTTCTCATGTCTTGTCTAAGTTCGGATTCCTTAATAACGAGGTCAAGTCCGCTTTGAGATTCACCCGTGAGGCTGAATTGCTCGGTGGAAACTTCTCTTCTCACGTTACCAGAGATGCTATTGTGTTGAGTGCCCAATTCTTGAAACAAGACTTGCCATATTTTGTAGAGTCCTTGGGCAACACTTTGGCCAAGCCATCTTTCAGACCACACGAGCTCACCGAGACTGTCTTGCCTGTTGCTTTGGCTGAAAGTGCTGCTGCTCAAGCTTGTCCTGAGTTTGTTGCATTGGAGGCCTTGCACCAACAATCCTTCAGAAAGGGTTTGGGTCAACCTTTGTACTACAACCCTGCTCAAAAGGTTACTTTGGATGACGTTACTGAGTTTGCCTCTTCTGCTTTCTCGGCCGGTAACGTTTCCATCGTTGCTTCTGGTGTCAACGAAGCTGATTTGGCTTCTTTCGTTTCTGAGTCTGCTTTCGCCAGCTTGCCAGCCGGTGCCAACTCTGCCCCAGCCGAGAAGTTCTTCACTGGTTCCGAGACCAGAATCACGTCTGCCGGTGCCTCTGTTGCTGCTTTCGCCATCCCTGTCTCTAAGGCTGACTACGCTAAGTACGAGGTTGTTGCTGCTGCTGCAGGTACCTCTGTTTTGGCCGGTAGCGCTGCTCCATTGAGCAAGATCCCAGGTGCCGACTCTAAATTGTTCAAGTACCAGGACGCTGGATTGTTCGTGGTTTCTGTTACTGGCTCCGATGCCACTGCTGTTTCTACCGGTATCAAGGCTGCTAAGCAAGCCGTTGCTTCTCTCTCTGCTTCCGATTTGTCTGCTGCCGTCAAGCCAGCTGAGTTGTCGGTTGCCTTACAAGACTCTTTCGAGTTCTCCCACAACATCTCCATCTCTGCTGACAGCGCAAAGGACTTTAAGTTGGGACAATTCAACTACGTCGCCGTCGGTAACACTGATGTCTTGCCATACGCTGATGAATTGTAATTATCTCACTAACGCATATTCCACAACATAGAAGAGGGCCGCATGACGCTAATAAAAGCATAAAAGGATAGATTTCGTAGCTTTGAATGAACAATAGGAAAATATTATGTAGTTCGGTTCAGAACTGCCGATTATGACTGAAGTATCTTTTAGTAAGTAGCAAATATGACCGGTAAAGCCGAGAGAGTAGGTGTAATGGGCACCCATGATAGAATCTTTATTGAGAATTGGTCATCTGGACAAAACTTTTAGAACCAGGATTTCTTGTATAGGTTATATCTAAGGAATCCTCAACCTTTTTCTACCATTCTGGTTAAACAAGAACCATTTTGAGGTTGTGTATTAAAGTTCTGTTCAAGTTGTGTATATTAAATGTAGCACATGTATATTTCTCACAAGTAATGATGGCTCAATTCTTATACTGTTGGATGTTGGTTGGTTAAAATGACTAATTGGATGAGGCTTTCAAATTCAATTGATGTTGGAGTAACTAAGTAGCTAGAGACAAATGAGGTTCATAATTTTATCAATTAATATTAGGAATATCGATTTATTATAAATTTGCTACAAAACAGTAACGAGCATTGTTTTGGGTGAACATTCATATAACCGTAGTCTTAAGATTAGCTCACGATTAACTCGTGCGGGTAAAAGCGTTGTAGGACGTTCCTAGACAGATTAAAAAATGATTTTATGTAAGAAAATAGGTATTATTTGCCTATGGACTGCTTTTATTTGGTTTCTCTGAGCTTTTTGTAGACCATAGCCCAACCCTGACATAAAAGTAGAAGAGTCCGCTGAGGAGAAAACTAAACTTTAACGAAAAAGTATTCAACACTTCTGGTGCCACTTTCTTCAACAACTAATGTTTTGTGTCCAAGTTTGCTTGATTCCAAACTTTTTTTGAAAGCCATAGTTTGTTCATTTCTATGGATTAAACCAACAAGAATCTGAAAAAAAATTAACTCAATTAGAAAAATTTCGAAAATAATCTAGATTATTCAACGCATGTCATGATTTACCGGCCATCATTACTTTACTCGGTAGAACACATCTTAGCATCCTAACTGGGCATGACGGTTCTTTTTCACACTTACCGGGAAAGAATTTCAATTTTGATAAATTTTTCCAAAAATACTTAAATAAAATGGATGCTCTGTTTGTTTAGTGATGGGAGAAACGTTTGAGGTTAGGATGTAAGACATAGTATCAAAATATGATTGCAGCTTCTTGCAAGGAAACAAACAAAACGGAACAAACTATACCAAAGCAAACCAAAGCAAACCAAAGCAAACTAGACTTAACAAAAATAGATTAAAGATAATTTAGCCTCTATAAGATTTCACGATGGCGGCTCTCTGCTATTTGGTGTAGAGCTATTCATGGGTCTCAAACAGCTAGGGATCCCGGCAAACCGTGAGTTTCCCGGGTAAGCAGTTAGGCAAATTTCCAAATAGTTTTAAACTTCTAGACAATTCATAATTGCAGAGATCTTACAAAACCAACTACTTTCGGTGGAGTTTGGTTCTCTAGGAAAAGACTTTCCAAGTTGGCATAGCTCCATTTTTTTGTGGGTTCATGATATCTATTCTCTTATTTATCGGATTCATTCAAATATTGAAAAATACAGCTTTTGATGTGTTCAATCTCACGTTTGGTTTGTCTGGCACCTGAGTCAGTAACAACAGAATAAGAGGAAACAGAAGAAAGGGAGAGTGTGGAGCTACAGATCTGGGTTGAAATACTAGTTTTTGTTTACGAAGATAGAAATTTTTAGGATTTTGCAGTATAAGAGTTCAAATTCAAAAGGCTTGTTGATTTTCGTAACAACTTATAGAGAGTACAAGTCGCTACAATACAATAATTTAATTCACACGGCTGATACATGATTTAGAGTTACATGACTCGAATAGATCAAAATATCACTCCAGTCACACTAGCAATATTTTAACTATTATAGTTTAATAAAGAGACAACACCAAAGAACTGGTATAAAGACATTGATCCAGAGCCTAAGATCAACACAGATACGACAACAAAACATCACAAAGCAGGAATTAATCAACACCACCAAGAACAGAAGTTTCGATCCAAATAAGCAAAATCAGTGCTTTGAAGCCCGAGTTTTTCAAACAGCGATAATTATAATATTTCTTCATGATTTCGATTTGAAGCATAAAATGGCCTCACAAGTTTCAACTGGTATCTAAAGAGAAGAATACAGACATGCGCAACAGCTAATGTTGTTTGACTTTTTTTATTAAGAATTATTGATTGAACTATATTTCACCTTGCTATTGCTAAATTAAGGAAGTCCGTGTTTATCGGACCTGAATACATCCATGATGCATTACTAGTGTTTCATCTTCACTTATATACAGGTATGATGAACATAAAGACAATCTGGTGTCTTTATCTGCAGAGCACATTTAAAGTTGTTACTCAGAAAAGACCAATTGTCTTTTTAGGAATCAAGGAGTCTTGAAGTTTGTACATTTGGGGGCATACGGCGGTTGAAGATACAAAAGTGAAAGCAGCTGGTAAGTCAGGGGATACTCGCATGAAAATGGAGAATGCCGGCTCAGGTTAAGTATCTGGCACCTTTATTGAGAGAACAACCACTACAATATCGTTAATAGGAAATAGAATACTCAAACAATAGTCTGTAACAATCACTAAACATAAATAGTAGCCGTTCTTAAGAAAGCTAAACTAAATTTAACCAAACTGAACCAAACTAAACTTAACCAAACTGAACTAAACTGAACCAAATACTCTAACACATAATCGAGGATCAAGGAAGAACCATTGAGCTCTCGAGAGGTAGTGGCTTTCCTGAAAGGTAATCAGGCCAAACATCAAGGAGTTCCCGGAATTCTGGCATTTTCATTTATTCATCAATCGTGTAACGTAGGTCAGAACCACAGCCTAATTCCTCCTGGTCAAGAACTGGTTCTGGTTTGCCGAAAAGGTAGGCTTTTCAGCGGTAATAGCATCAGTATCCAAACTGAAGCTATGAAACTATGGGTTGTATTTGCTTAGTTTGAGATCAGTAGCCTCATCGAAGTTCTCGTTGGATCTTTCGTTTTCCTCCACTTCGAAGTTGCAAGAGTTAATAATGGAATTTATCAATCGATTCGAAATATTTGGAAAAGAATCTCCAAAGGGTTTTGAGAGCTTAATTGTCATCATATCAGTCATTAAATTGTTTTAAGGCTATTTACTCTTAAGCTAACGACATTGTTTGCTTGAATTATTAAGTTCATCTTAAAAATGAAAATAAATCACCTTCGAAGTATCCATGTTTCCATTCTCGAAGTAATGGATAAAAAACCTCCCTCGTGAAGTTGCAATCATCGAGGTTTGAAAGGTTCTTCCGTCAGAAGTAGAAAAGGATCTTTGTTGTGTAATTGGAACCGCCGAGCGCTAAAAAGCCATTCCTACATGAGGAGAAAGAGATCCCAGAGAGAATAATGGAATCATACCAGGGTTCGGAGATTTATTAATCGGCCGAGTTCTAAGATTTCCAGTAAAAGGTACTAATCCACTACTCGGGGGATTCGTAGTCAAAGGACTTTGAAAGACACTCAAGCCAAATGAACAATTGACTTTCGACAGCAGACTCATCTTGGTAAATAAAGTGTTCAAAAAATGTTTTACTCTGATCATACATTTATGTTTACAGGTTTCCTAACGTGGTTAGAAGATCAGAAACAAAGGAAATGAAGAAACCGAGGGTTCTTATGAATCAGGTTCAAAATTCAAAGGCTGAGTGGAGGAAAGCGGATCTAGAACAAATTTATAGACAGCCTAACGGAACCGCCGAGAGTAATTGAAGAATGGCGGACTTTTGCTTTGCTTGTAATTGTTTGGCAATTCGGATTTAACACTGGTTGAGACCAAGAGTTCAAACAAACACAAGTATACAAATTCAACTCCAAGAGAGTTGCTAAACTTAAATTTAGCGCTGGAATGGGCGACTGAGGTTTGGAAGTGAAGTGAATTTGTTTCCTGGCACAAGCTGCAAAAGGCTGCAAAAGGCTGCATGATATAATCTTGTAGCAATAGAAGTGCCAAAGAGTAACGCCGAACGGGTAGTGAAATATAAAGACCTGATTTTGATTGTGGAGTATTTATGTTGAAACGTATTTATTGATGTGAGGTTTAAAATGTACATAATTCAGGTTCAGTCTTGTTTCACGGCACGAACTGACAGGGACAATTCACAAGTGAACTATCAAAAGACTAAATAAAGAACTTAAAGAAAACTCAATAAAGCATTAAAAGAAAAATTAATAAAGAATTTAAAAAAGGATCTTTTATCCCTCCATTTATGACTGCCCCTCAAGATGTATATGGCCACCAGGCTATAATTAGTCCCCTTATGAAGGCAATCCTCTAAATTGTATATAATTCAGTACCAAAACAAAATAAAACAAAAATAAGCTAACATAATCCGATCCAAAATGAAGATAATTGTTCTTTTTATTGATTTTACGGTTAAGCACTTCCAGGTTCTCCAGCCTTTACAAATGGATCCTGGCAAAGCGAGAGATCCGCCTCCAACATGTTAAGCGTTGGCTATTTTGGATCGAAAGAATCTCTTCTAAGGAGATTCAAAGCATCAGGAAAATATTCTGGCCATTTTCTACGACAACATGAGCGTCGTCAATCTGTCTATTTAAGTCCAAGATATCTTCCAACAACATGTTCCTCTTCTTTTATTCTCCGAACAAAAATGAAATCGGTCAAATACAATTTCCATATCTTCTACAAATAATAATCCAAGCCATTTAAAGAAGATCGCTTTAGGTGCTTTCTACTAGAGGTAGGTAGCGGGCCTCTTTAGTAACCTCAGAGACCCTACTGACAATTCTAACCATAAGCAATTACAATAAAATTGTTGACATGCTAATACTAAGAGAGAGAAAGAAGGTGAAAAACGAAGAAATTCGTTACATCGTTTTCATCAGTAAGAGTATAATTCGTTTATTAGTTACTCGATTACTTCTCTAACAAGTTTGTGGTTATTGACCTGTAACGAAAACGGCACCAAGTTCCTTTACATAACATGTACCCTTGTCTTTGGGTTTTCTTAAACTTGTTTCACTCAGTTAGGGTTTCCTAATAACACTATATATTGTACCATAATGTACTCTACCAAACACTGTAATGGTGCATGGATTAGAACACAGGAATACAGAAATTAAACAAAACAAAAACAATGAAAAAGATTTTGTTTGGGAAATATAGGAAAGTTTCGAAAAATCAACAAAAAAACGTTTTTTGTCTCATTTCTCTCTCGCTCTGATGAACACCACCCAACTTATCACCCTGCACACAGCATCTCATCTACCCCCAAATAAGTCCTCTCCATCCACAAATTTCACGATATTAAAAACAGTAAGAATGTCTGACGTAGAGGACGCCTTCAACGACGGCATCGAAAACTTCGATGATTTCGACCAACCAGACCACTTCTCTGAAGATGAATTTGCTGAACCTGAACCAGCCCCTGCCGCCAACGGAGAAGACACAGAAATGAAAGCTGAAGATGGAAGAACCATTATCAGCGGAGGTTTTAGCGATGCAGATGCCCAACTCAGAGTGAAGACGGCGAAAGCTTTGGCCATTTCCAAAGAAGACAGAACCACAACTCCCTACATGACCAAATACGAGAGAGCTCGTGTACTTGGTACCAGAGCTTTGCAGATCTCGTTGAATGCTCCTGTTTTGGTGGACATTGAGGGAGAGACCGATCCTTTGCAAATTGCTATGAAGGAGTTGGCTCAAAGAAAGATTCCTCTTGTTCTCAGAAGATACTTGCCTGATGGTTCTTATGAGGACTGGGGCTGTGATGAGTTGATTATTGACAACTAGGTTGTCTACGGACAGCTGCGAAGAAACAAAAACCAAGAACAACCAAGGATAGCAAAGTATCAAGGGATCTTTCACGAGTTGAAACATCAGGGGGGGTTGCTTTCTGTGGTGTTCTGTGTGTAATAATGCATATATCTTAGGGAACCTTGTAGATGAGGGATTAGAATCTAATGAACCCTTCCATTAAGCTCTTTATTGAGCTAAAGGCATTCATTAACAAAAGAAGCCCATTAGCAAAAGAAGTCCATTAACAAAAGAAATCTGTGATCAAAAATGAGATTTGACCAAATGAGGACTATAATTGCCATTCTCATTAAATTCCAAGAGCTTACTCTATATATGCTTCTAGCCAGTTGGAAGCATAAAACATCCGTTTCCCATCCAAATTTTCCTTGACAAACGACTTAGTGAGACTATCAAAAGCATCTCTTGACAATCTATGGTCGCCAGACCCAATCTCCCCCAATTGAACTGAACAACAAGCCTCTTTTAATTCTTCAAGATCAATGATAAGATCATCTTTACTATCTTCGGTGGCAAATACCTTTAAGGCATTTGCAAGGGTGGTTCTATCGTCAAGTTTGCTTAATTCCTCTGCAAGTATTTGACTGTACTGGGCAAACGAAATCAGCTCATTTCCAGCCAACATGGCGTCAAGTGTCGATTGTGATGGTACTTCGAAACCAAAAGTTTTGTGTACATTTATGATATCCGCTTGGGAGATTTTTCCATCTTTAGATTCGCTATCGATCAATGTGAAAGCGTTCCGAGCTTGTGCTTTCTGTTCACTGGTGAGGGTTAGGAGGCCCATTTGTTTCTTTATTGGGGGAAAAGGTAAATAAAGACTGTATATGAAAAGAGAACCGCACTGGATACAGGAGAAACAGGTCTATTTCTTGGCGTGTAACGTATTGTGTTTGTTGAATGGAGTTGTAAAGTGAGTAGGTAAACTCTACTTAAGAACCCACAGATAAGGTGAAGAGAAGGTGAGAAGATGAGGAAAATTAATATAATTAAAGAAAAAGAAAACATAATAAGGAATATCAAAGAAACTAGAAAATTTGAATTATTTAATCGTCGAAAAAATATTCGCGGGTTTACCTGTAAAGCTTGTCGGTTTTTCTATTTTTTATCATCATAGTCTCCACGGGTGTTTGAGAGTCCCCCCATCGGGAACTGTAAACACAAAAAAAAACACGCTTTTTAACGCTACCATCGCAATTCGGCAAACTAAAAGATCAAGAAATAGAGAGATCAAGTTCTGAAGCGACTAATTCCGTAAAATCAACGAGTTTGAACACTTTCTTGACTGTAAATATCCATGGAGGAGGAAACACTCTATAATCAGCCGGTTGTCATCGATAATGGATCAGGAAACATCAAGGCCGGCTTTGCAGGCGAGGAAAGACCGAAATGCTACAACGCCACGATAGTAGGACGGCTGAAATATCAAAAAGTCATGGCCGGCCTGCTGCTTCTGGCAATTGAGCTGAGTGCTCTGCGTTACAACAATGATGAGGCATACATTGGATCTATAGCGCAACAAAACCGAGGAATATTACGTCTTTCTCATCCCATAGAGCATGGAATTATCACGAATTGGGACGATATGGAACGTATTTGGCATTATACTTACTCGAATGATCTCAAAACCGGCCCAGAGGACCATCCTCTCCTCATTACTGAGGTTCCTCTAAATCCCAGAGCAAATAGAGACCGTATGTGTCAAGTACTTTTCGAGAATTTAGGTGTACCATGTGTGTACGTGTCTATCCAAGCTGTTTTATCCTTGTATGCCTCAGGAAGAACCACTGGAGTAGTGGTAGATGTAGGCGATGGTGTCAGCCACGTAGTACCAGTGTATGAGGGATTTTCGCTTCCTACTTCCGTTAAACGTATGGACGTTGCCGGTCGTGATATCACAGAACACTTGGCGTTCAACATACGACGGATGTCGGGTGTAGCGTTCCTATCAAGTGCAGAGCTTGACATTGTACGTTGCATTAAGGAGAAGTGCTGCTACTTATCAAAAGATCCAGTGCGTGACGAGAAAAAATATCTCGGAATACCCTACTCTCGATATCTCTCCCCTGCCGCTGACAATTCCGACTTGTTTGCGTCATATAAGCTCCCTGATGGTCATGTATTAAGTTTGGGAGTAGAACAATTTCGAGCCCCGGAGATTCTTTTCAACCCACTGATCTTAGGAGAAGAAAGCCCCGGAATCCACGAATTAACTGCATTAGCCATCGCGAAAACTGATATGGATTTGCGTCCATCACTCTACCAAAACGTGGTGCTCTCTGGAGGCAGTACACTCATAAAAGGCTTTGGTGAACGGATGTTACTAGAACTCAAGTCACAGCAACAAGCTCAGGCTGGTCCTGCTTGGCAAGCTGCAAAGGGAATTACCAATACCCCTTCAAAGATCAAGATCTATGCTCCACCCGAGAGAAAGTATAGTACATGGATCGGTGGGTCAATTTTAGCAGGGTTATCCACATTTCGGAAGTTATGGGTTACTTCGCAAGAGTATTCTGAAGACCCTGATATTGTTCATCGCAAGTTTGTGTGAAATCACAGAGCGTTGAACGAATCATTGAGACAATAACAATCCAATCCGAACAGTTGTGAAGATTACAACCTAAAACAAATAGTTGTGAAATTTACAGTGGGAGAGAAAATCACATTGAGTCTAGTTTAAAGTGATTTTAAAAGAGATCAACTTACACAACGGAGGATACGTTTAGCATACAAGGTTTACCAAAGTTATAAATTAAGGGTTCTTTGTCGTTATACACGGTCTTTGTCGTTGTAAACACAATATGATTGGTATGATTAGATACAATAGTATCTGTCACCGAAGTCACCCAAACCAGGAACAATGTACTTGTCTTCGTCCAATTTCTCGTCAATTCCTCCTGTGATAATCTTCACCTCAGGATACTTTTCGTGGAATGCAGCAATTCCCTCAGGAGAGGCCAACAAGTTCAAGAACAAGATTCTGCTGGCATCCACACCTCTGGAAATCAATACCTCAGTTGCCATGATGGCACTACCACCAGTAGCCAACATTGGGTCCAACAAGAACACATATCGTTCGTTGATATCCTCAGGAAGTTTCTCGTAAAACAACTTGGGCAAAGCAGTCTCCTCATCTCTTTGGATAAGGATCTTACCAATACGAACAGACCGACAACACTCCCTCAAGCCCATCTCCATGGACTCACCAGCACGAACAATGGAAACGCCACAAATCTTTCCCAAAAATCTTGCACCTTGGTATTTGTGACCACCATGACACTCGATAGTGGCTTCCTCGATAGGCAACTGGTTCAAACCCTCCTCTACTAAGAGACGGATGATTCTATCGGAGTAAAAGACAAAGTCACCTCTTTTGGTGCTTTGGTCTCTGATAATGGAATACAATCCTATGAGTTGGTTTGTTTGAGGTAACAAAATAAGATTTTTGCTGATTTCGTTGGCCATTGTTCCTATGGTATTGTTGAAGGGTGGAGGAGATGGAGATGGAGATGAGATGCTGCCCGATAAGGGAATGGGTAGAGGATGATGAAATGCATGCAAAAAAAAGAACATGGGAACTCATAATGTTAAAAAGTTGATAAAATTAACCTAATTGTTTTTCAGAGAGATTTTTTTTGTTTCGGAGGTTGGATTGTTTGATACTTTGGAAATGTGGATTCCCAGTACTTTGAATTACAGACACCTGTTGACGTGACGCTATAATTGATGAAACACAGAGACTGTTGATGCAAGGAACTGGATGAATTCATGCAGATAATGGTAAGAAAGAATTTGGTTTAAGCCTTTGAAGGAAATCAATGAGTCTATGAGTCATTGAGTCAAAGAAGTCGAAGACAAAGACAAAGAAGTCGATGAAATAACGAAACGGCTGGTTTTAAAATAACAATATTTGGGGATTGATATACAAGGTTATGGAAGATTGGGATTTCACTGAGATTTCACCCAGGTTAATATAGATTCACTACATTCCTCAATCCCCAGGAGTGTTCTAAAACACCACTAGCCTGTTTTGAAATAGACAAGATTTGGGGCACTAATCTGACTCCGACGATAATGTACACATTCTGGGATTCTGACACTTTGAAATTTAACATTCGGAAACTATGACATTCCGAAAATTTCACAATAAAGCTTTGACACTCCAACAACAAAACTCAATCAAAAACTTCACCCGTTCATACTCATTTTTTTACTCAGAAGGTTGGCTGAATGGATTGGAAATACACTCAGTTCCATCCAAAGGTGAAAGAGTCAACATTTGGGGCCCACGAACAATCACAGTGCCCAACTGTCTAGTCTGTTCCGTCAATATCGAGTCGTCTTCAGGGTCCCGAAGAGTCTCTACAACATCTTCAAGCACCAAGTTCATCAACTGGTCGAAACCCTTCAACACTCCCACAACATATCTTCCACCGATGAACTTGACTTGGACTTGCTGGTTGTAGTACTTCTGTAAATCAAGAATGGCTTCCTTCTTTGGTCTATCTTGTTTATTGTTGGATCTTCTGTCTCTGTTGTTGCGGTCATTTCTGTTGTTATTTCTGTCACCTCTGTCGTTTCTGTCCCCTCTGTCGTTTCTGTCCCCTCTGTCGTTTCTGTCCCCTCTGTCGTTTCTGTCACCTCTATCGTTACCGTCGTTTCTGTCACCTCTTTTGTGAAACTGGCGTTTCTGATAGTTAGTAAAGGTTGGAAAGGTTTTTGAGGTTATTGAGGTTATTTAGGTTGAAAAAATTGATTTCAGTATGATTTTTGACCCCGAAAATCGTCTACTCACATACGTTTTCCATTGTGATGTTCTAGTATAAGTACTAAGTACTAGGGTACTAATAGATGGCCGCAGAACCTGGGGTGGACAAAGGCCTAAAAAAGAGTAGGATAGAGGTTTCAAAGAATACGGAAAAGAAGAATTGTTTTTGTTTTGGGAAATATTTCCGCATTTCATTATTTCTGTAATGTTATATCATTTTCACAAAGTTTACTCTTCCCTAGGTTATGGGGCCTTTATTGAGTGAAGAGTTGGTGAAATACTCATGAAAATTGGAAGAACAGACCAAAGAAAGAGGGGAAAAAGGATGAAGGGGGAAAATGATAAAAAAAGAAATGAATGGAATATTAAGGAATGTCAAAACAAATTTATTTAAGATTGAAAACGTTTTTCATCAAGCACTGGGCCTACATGTCTCATTAGAAGATGGTATGGACAATTTGCAACCATTCCAAGATGAGAATTCCAATGTTCAATAGGTAAATGAAACAAAGAAGAAATCTAGAAACTTTTGATGAAATTGATAAATATTTTTGAAATTTTTTCCTTCCGAAAGGTTCGAAAAGTATGTTTTGCTCTTTCTTGTCTTCTAGTCAAGTCCCCGTATCTCTTCTTCCCTATAACTCCACATCAACACCTAAAATGGACATTTCTGTATTTTTCACTTCAGAACTCACCTCTTCAGAAAGAAGAATCTCCCCCCAATGGACCGTGGGATACTTGAAAAAACGCATTGAACAAATCACAGGAATTCTGCCCGAATTCCAAGTGCTTCAGTACCATCCCCATAACTCCAGTAACGAATACATAGTCTTGGAGACAGCAGATGACGAATCTGTAACTGTGGCCGATCTTAACATTCATGCGTTAAGTCGAATTCATGTCCAAGATACAAACCCAGACTCTGCACTTTCTGAACTTGCAAACAATAAGGAACATGAAGGCTTCAAGTTATCAGACGAGGCCTACGAGAAACGGAGCGATTCTGTTCTTCAATGGAAAAAGAACCAGCAACTTGGCCGGTTTGACCCAGAATATGAAAAGAAAGCTAGACAAGTGGAGGCAGAGAATGCTGTTTTGGCCCAAGCGATCTCGGTTGGAGACAGGTGTCGAACCATCAACATTGGAGGTGAGAGAAGAGGCCAAGTCAAGTTCGTAGGAAAGATTCCGTCACTAGATGAGGGAAAGAAGGTCTGGGTTGGAATTGAATTTGACGAGCCCGTGGGTAAGAACAATGGTATTGTTGATGGGATTCGATATTTCAATGCCAAGCCAGGCCATGGAAGTTTTGTTCTTCCTAATAGGATTGAGGTTGGTGATTATCCCGAAGAAGATCTTTTCAATAGTGATGATGAGGAATTGTAGGTAAATTCTGCCAAGGAAAATTGATGAGTCTTACTTATCACCTAGACCACTAAAGTACATGGCTAACTTCCAAGACAAGGATAAGAACTACGACAAAAGTTACTACCAGAAATGCTTCTATCAGAAATGCTTCTACCAGAAATGCTTCTACCAGAAATGCTTCTATCAGAAATGCTTCTACCAGAAATGCTTCTACCAGAAATGCTTCTATCAGAAATGCTTCTACCAGAAATGCTTCTACCAGAAAAGTGCTACGGAAAAAGCACTACATGACAAAAGTACTACCAGAAAAGCTACTACGAGAATAGTTATTACCAGAAAAGTTACTACGAGAAAAGTTACCACGAGAAAAGTTACCACGAGAAAAGTTACTACGAGAAAAGTTACTACGAGAAAAGTTACTACGGAAAAAGTACTACATGACAAGTGTACATGGTGACAGACGTACCGGATATAAAGAAGAAAGATCATAGGGTTCAACCTCAGCTTCTCCAATACCCTACACTCAACAGCCAAAGTTTGGAATTAAAAGAATTAGGCAAAACTATGGGAATTATCATTTAAAAAATCCTGTCTTTTCAAACTTTGCCCTTCGCATATTTGCATTATGTGTTTCTTCCGTCGCCGCGCGAATCCCCAACATCAAAATTACTAACGCCTGCGAAGTACCCACCACACAAGGACCACCGCCAACCACAATTGTACCCACATAGTCACTATGGACTCCGGAGAATTAGCAAAGCCAGCACCAGTTTTTGAGTTCTTGTACAACTACGTTGAAAAAGATACTCTCCACAAGTATCTCCGTTTAACGGTGATTGTTTGTATCTATCTCTTCGTTCGGACCTACTACACCAACTGGTCCAAACAAAAACAAGTGCGCAGACAACTTGACTTGGACAAAAAGGAAAAGGAAATGGATGCCGAGAGAAAGGAACAGAAGGAACAAGAAAAAATCGAGAAATTGGACGCTGAGGCTAAGACTTTCGGTTGGGGTAAGACTACCCGTAGAAACGTCAAGAAGCAAGAGCAAGCTTTAACTGAGGCCACCGAAGCATTGCGTGACCAATATCAAGGTGCATATGATGCTGCCGAGGATCATGATATTGATGACTTGTTGGAGTAAATGATGGAGGAGCACGATGTTCTGAAGTTATTGATGGGTGAAAATTCAAGTGTTGGATGCGAATTTCGAATTGAGGCTTCTGATCAAGCTACTCAAAAGGTATTTACTGATCAATGTGTTCAGATGCATGCATTGCTATTATTTCCACTCCAAAATTCAATGGGAAGACTGTCATGGTGGCAGAGTTCATGTGGACTGTTTATAGAGTCCATGTGGATTGTTTATAGAGTCCCTAGTGGAGACAAGGTTTGTTGTCGAATGGCGTTTATTTACGGAGTTTCTGCTGATTTGTAAACTTTTTCAAAACGGCTCTCTTTGTCTAGTTAGTACAATCTGGAGCCGAATCATGTCGCCAATCAGTTTCTCCAACACAACAGCAAGAAATAGAAAAAGGAATGAAGTAAAAAAAAGAAAAGAAAAACAACAAAATAAAAGAGAGAGTGTGTGTGGAAATTGTTCCTTATTACATAATCATCTTATTTTCCAGTGTGGTGCCAGTGAGTTGCAATCCTCCGAGTAACTCATCTCCCTCATCATCGGCAGTAATACCACCATAAACTATAGTTACGATAAGAAAGATTGGAACAAAAACAATCAAATTTTTAGAAATTAGCTAAAAATTGCCCATAATCGTATCCTTGATTAAAATTATACGTGTCTCCGCCCATTTGTGCATCTTGTTCCATCTATTTCTCCTGGTCCTGCAGTCAAGGCGGGCTCATCTCTAACTCAAGTAACAAAATCATTCACTTATTTCCCCAAGCAACTCCACAAAAACATGGCTGGTGATCCATTTCTATCTGATCCCTCAAAGAAAAGAAAGAGAACCAACAGACCTCTGTCAGGTACCAAGAAAGCCCGGGCGCCCGCAGGTAGAGCGGCCGAGCCAGACTCTGAAATTTCCAGTAACTCGGAGGATTCCGGCGACGATGCCAATCAGGGATTCCAAGGATCCGAGGGGGAGCTTTCGTCGGATGAAGAATTTGAGGCAGAGAACGCTGCTGATAAAAGAAGGCGGCTTGCCAAACAATATCTTGAAAATTTGAAGGCACAAGACATTGGAGATGATGACTTCGATGCAGAAGATTTGGACAGAGATATTCTTGCTACACGTTTGCAACAGGATGCTGCCGAAGGTAAGGGCAATGTATATAAATTTTTTGCCGAAAAATTGGAAAGTCAGCTTCTGGACTTGCCTCGTACCTCTGTTCGTATTGGGTGCAAGAATTTGACCAGTGTGGCCGCCAATTATCCATTCATGTACACTGTGTCCAAGGATATCGAGCTTATTAAATGGAAGCTCAACTCTAACAACAAGCCGCAAAGAGTGAAGCACGTGAGGGGTGGGTTGCGCTTCTCTAACATCAACACAAAGACTCCAAGTCTGAACCACCATAGCGATGAGATCTTGTGTGTGGCATGTTCTGCTGATGGCAGATACGTGGTTACAGGTGGCAAAGATGGTAGACTTCTAATCTGGTCTTCCGAAAACCTCACATGTCTCAAGGTATTGGAGACTAGAGCTGCAGTCAATGCCATCACTTTCCGTAGGGGAACAGACCAGCTCTACGCTGCATGTGCTGACTTGCGTATTCGTACCTTTTCTATTAACCAGTTTGCACAGCTTGAGATCTTGTACGGTCATCAAGACAACATTACGGACATCTCTTCTCTTGCCAAAGAGGCCTGTGTCTCGGTAGGTTCACGAGACAAGTCTGTGATGTACTGGAAAATTGCTGAAGAGTCTCGTCTTACATTTAGAGGAGGAGACTCGGAAAAGAGAACCTCCAAGAAGACCATTGATCCTGCAACTGCCCATCTTCCCTTCCACTCTGAGGGATCAATTGACGTTGTCCTGATGATCGATGAAACACACTTCGTCACAGGCTCCGACAACGGAAACATCTCATTATGGTCGCGCTCCAAAAAGAAAGCATTATACACTAGACGTTTGGCTCACGGTCTACTTCCACAATTTACACCAGCACAAGCTAGCGCAGAAACACAAGAAGACGTCGCTGCGCTTCAGATTCCACCAGCACAGCCATACTGGATCACATCAATTTATTCTGTGCCGTACAGTGACATCTTTGTCAGTGGGTCATACGATGGCCAAGTCCGAGTGTGGCAGCTTGAGCGCGATAACCTCCGGAGTTTCGAACTTCTTGGTTCCATTTCCCTTAAAGGTTGTGTGGTGAAGATTTGTGGAGCAGAAGTAGCCGACGACAACAAACTTTTAATCTTTGCTGCTACGGCAAAAGAGCACCGCCTTGGTCGGTGGTTGGGTAAGGTTGAGGGAAGAAACGCCGTTACCACATTGGTGTTTAACATTTAGCATAGCATTGAATCTGATTCACTAAATATTGGGTAATTTACTGGAACACGGACCATTGTAAGTTATTTATTACCTTTAAGTTTTCCTATTGTACACCGAGAGAAGCAATTAAACTTGTCTCATAATTATGAGTTATTTTACTTGGGACAAATGCTGGAGTTGAAGCTGGAACCAAGTTGGAACCAAAACCCAGAAAATACTCCAGAAAATCGTCTAAAACATTCCCTCAAAAGATCTCTGAATAGATCCTTTTGAATATCCTTTTGAGCATCTTCTATGAATCTCGTAAGAAACCCTTAGAACGCAGCTTCATCATCGTCGTCATCTCCAACATCTTCATCACCATTTTCGAAGTACCTTTCTGCATTATAGTCATTATCGTCATCAGACTCAAAGTGGTCATCGATGTCTTCTTCTTCAAGTGCATCTTCGCCGTCCTGGTTTCCATTGGCATCAAGCTCCTCGGCCATATGCTTAAGCTTTTCTAGCACATCTATAGAGTCACCATGAGACGTAGTTTCGTACAGGGCTAGACCGCCATCTGCCTTGAAAGTAGACAGAAGAAGAGCCTTTTTCTTCTTACTGATTCCCATTACAGAATACAACTCCGGTGGGAAGAACTCGAGCTGGTACGGATACTCATCAATCGATGTACCCACCTTCTTAACCAGCTTATATCGATCCGAGTATCTCTCTATAGGTGGAGCTGTGGTGAATGTGCCCAGAACCACCAGCCCGGTATAAAACGGGCCATTATACAAGAGCTTCTGTAACGCAATGGCTTGTTTGGCTGCGTTTTCTTCGTATGGACTTAGCGCTGAGTGGACAGGGAGCTCGATGAAAGGCTTGTCGCTTGACAGCTCCTCTGCTTTTAGATCCTCCATACCGACTCCGAAGAGTAAAGCAGGACGGTTCGAGCTCTTTCTGAACGACATGCCGGAGTTAAGAAAACGATGTTTTGGTCGGTTCTGGTAATTGTTATAAGGTAGGGCAGAAGAGATGGGGGTGTATTTGGATCACGTGTACAGATCGATGGGGGATGTCTTCAAGTTTGTATAAGAAACCAATTTATGGATTTCGAAGGGGGTTTTTAGGTGAAAACTATTTGGGATGGTATTTATAATGATTTTTCACTATTTATATATTTAAATTTCAAGTTTTCTTTGTTTGGGGTGTTATTGTTTCTACTTTTGTGGTACTAATACATGATCTGGACCCTAATCGAAAGGATCAAGAAGAAATAGAGCAGATGTATATGAAATATAAAAAAAATTCAAGAAGTAACAAAAATTGAAACCATGCAATTCTAAAAAATCTCTTCCAACCTTGACTTTCACGACGTTTTCATTACTTTCCCATCGCCGGTTCTCCCTTTAAAGACGATTACCGCATTTGGACTGTCATTGATTCATCAACACAACACTGCCTCATCCAAGCCCCCGTCCATCCATCCACAAAGGCCTCAAGACTGCTAAAAATTGACATTAATAAGCTAAGGTGATAATATTATTCGATTCATTTCCTCTAGTCCCTTCAAAATGTCCAACTACTCTGAAGCAGCAGAGGGTACGTTGGTTATCATGGTCTGTAGAGCTAAACACCTTCCCAACCGACGTAAGCTCGATAAACAATCTCCATATGTGCTTCTACGAATTAATACTACAGCTAAGAAAACCCCCATCCACTTCCGGGCCGGCCAGACGCCAGAATGGACGTTTGAAATCCGGTTCAAGCTTAGCAGAGACAGGAAACCTATCATGAGGCTAGATGTCTTGGACGAAACCAAAAACGACCCAACCCCAATTGGCGGCACTGAGATTGACTGTTCACGCGTATTTCTGGATCCTGCTAATCTCCAAGACGGAGGAAAGTATATCTGGGACAGTTGGCATGATCTACAATTTCGAGACAAGCCAGCGGGAAAAATATACTTGGAGATGACCTTCTACCCTAGTGCACCCATAGTTCCTCCAAAAGTCGGGTTTTCGTCGCCTGGATCTGTTTCCAGGTCTTTGCATGAGGACGAAGAGCCTGCGTTCCGACATCTGGCTCCCGCTCCTCTACATTCAGACGAACCGGATGATGTTTTCGTGACTAATGACTTGAAACGGCACAACAAGTTTCATGTCTCTGATTCCAGTCACCAATTTGATAGCCACCCTCTCCCTGTTGGCGCGAAGAAGCAGAACACTTTGGGAAGACTAAAAGAGAAGTTCCGTACAAAGGAGACTTTTTCAAATATCTGGACATCGGGGTCTAAACAGAATTCGTCCTACGTCCAAGAAATCCCCCTTCATGGCAAGGAATCTTTCGCCTTTTCGTCTCTACCGCCTGTTACTTTACAAGACATCGAAAGTGGTGTACCACCACCACCTCCACCACATTCTGAATACAGTCTGATAACTCCCAGTTTACAGCCCGAAAGGAGAACCCCGGAACCGGTATTTTATCAACAAGATTCACTTCTGCCACCACCGGCCCCACCGGTTCCTCCCAAAGCAGGCCTGGTCTCGCCTGTTCATCGCAGTTCAAATAGAAGCCCAGTAAGAAAACCTCCTCCTGTCATCCAGAAATTGGATTCGAAAGAAAATTCAACACTGATCCCCTTTTCCGCAGAAACGTTTGGCTTGGACGATCACGAAGATGACTTGCCCACTGCAGTGTTTCACATGGGCCAACAGGTCAAATCGCTCACTGTAGCATCTAGAAATAAGAATGAACCATCCAAAGACGATGATATCGATCCGAAACACTATGCCCCAACACCTTCAGAACATTTAGCAAAGAGCCTTCGTCTTCAAAACGGCCAAGTGGATTTCAAGGATATTCAAGTTGATCTTAAAACCGAACAAACAGGCTACTTAGGGGAGGGAAAATGGGATATGAAACGGTTCTCTCCTAGTGTATTCGACAGAATTCATGACGGACATAGCGTGGAAGAAAAAAAGCCTACTGTACCTCCTAAGATCCCACAAGGGCTCTCGGAGCGTGAGTATTACGTCTTAGATAAGGAGAACTACTTAAAGGACATTAACGGTAGGCGTATATAAACAATAAGACATAGTAATAGAAGATAAAATGGGTATTGTCAAGTGTTTAGACCCTAAAGAAAGATTCCACGAAAGTACCCTTTTTGCGACTAAGCAAACAGGGCTGATACGAATTTCTCAGAGGCTCAGAGGCCCACTATAAAACGAGTTCTTAAACGATGAAAAGGTAAAAAGACGTCCCCAATCTCTGAATAAGTTTCTTGCTTACCAATTAAGGGCTCGCATAGAACATTATTCACAAGTTTTAATTGATTTTGTTGCAGAAGATAGGCTACAACGAGCTAGATTGGAAAACTCAGTTACAACAAGTTAGCAGCCACAGCAGCCAACACTCCAACAGCCACGCCAACGGTACCAGCGGCAGCCAGGGACGACTTAGAAGTAGACGAGGCGGATGTAGACACAGTTGAGGAGGGAGATACAGGAGCAGAAGTGGTTGTGATATATGCTGTGCTTGAGCTTGAAGAAAGCTTAGTGGATTGCATCTTAGAAGAAGTGGTATTTGAGACTTGAGAAAAGTTCAAACCCGAAGCAACGGCAATAACACCGTTGAAAGCACTCAAACCAGTTGCAGAAGACGCAGGCTTGGTAGAAGCAGTAACCGAATAAGCAGAAAGAGAACTTTGTTTGGCTGCAACACTGGAGACTGAAGCTGCACTGGCAGAAAGCAGAGAGTTGTGAGCGGCAGCCAAGGAAGCTTGTTCCTGTGGGCTCAACAGGGTTGTAGTGATGGTGAGAGTCGAAGTGATGGTAGTCACATCAACGGCGGAGGCAACAGAAGCGAGAGCCAAAAAAGAGAGAGACAAAGGATTCATAGGGAATGTAAACAACGAGAGACTGGGTTAAATATAAAAAGAGGGGAGATAAGGAAAGACTGGTCTTTAGAGTAACCTGAGCAAAGGGAAAAAAAGTTTAGCTGATAAAGGAGTGACAAGTTAAACTTTGGATGGTTAAGGAGAAAAGAGGTGGGAGTTGTTTCTGAAACAAGTGACAAGTGGGTAGCAGGTTGGTTGGGGAAAGTGGAATACACACAGGCAAACGGTTTCTAACTAATCCTGTATGAAAGCAAATAAGATCTCCGAAAAGCCTGTATGATATGAATGAGATCCTCATCATCCTGTATAGTAATGCTCGAATTTCATCCAATATTATGAATTCTACCTGATTTGGGTTCATCGCTTCCGCATTAGGATATTTGTCTGCAGGTATTGTTTTTAAAATTGATTTTGAATCTGCCACGGACCAGTGGTGCAAACAAGTCCTACATGCTGCCAGATTGCGCCGTAATTTTATGGATGCATCTTGGGTAGAATAGCAACGTAGAAGTATACAAACATAAACAAGAACTTTCATTTATTTGTTCGATTTTTTCGATTTTTTCAATTTTTCGGGTATATTTCTGTCTAGATTATGTAAAATAGATTGTTTTTTTTGAATTCTTTCTCTCCATATGGTGGTTGCTTCTTCTTTCTAGAAACGGAATGGCTTTACCTTTGTGCAGTGGATATTTGCCCGACTGAATGCTATACGAAGTATTGTCTAAAATCCATTGGACTAGGACATCTTGGGAAATTTGTTTCAAGTTATGCGGGACTTTAGGGGGTCAAACTGGTGATATAGAGGGGCCAGACCGGTAATTTTCATCAGTTATTGCATGAAATACTGGATGTGAGTTTGTAGCGAAGAGCCTTTTGAGATGCGATAAGCATGTGAAAAGTGAACAGCATATAAACGAAACTGGAAAAAGTGAAGAAAAAAGAGAAAATAAATGCAAATTAATTATAACGAGTTTTTGTTCTTTGTTGTACGTGCTGTTCGGTTCTAGTATGGTGTCATATTGACGTCCACCACTCGGGCGTTCTGCCGATTTGCACAAGACTCTGTATAAATGGAATGGGAGAAAGCCATGAAGGATTCTCTATTCATAAAGAAAGAAAATAATTTCCATTTAGGTTACATCTTAGACGAAGATGGGGAAGATGGGGTGATAACTGTAGTTCAAGAAAGGATAGAAACGAAAGGCTACATTTGACTAAGATAAGTGATGTCAGTGATTTCAGTGATTTCATTGATAAGACTAATAAGTTTAATTTGGGCTATATATGTGATCTGAGCGATATGTGATCTGAGCGATTTATGTGATGTAACTAATTTAATCGATTGGGCTGAAAAATCACTTAAGTATTCGTACTTAAAATACTGGTAGTTTTTAGTAATTTCTCATATATCTGAGATTACTGATTCTATTGTTAAAATGAATCAAAAATCGAATCGAAGTCCTGGCTTCAGTGTTTCTTGACTGTCACTCGTCTTTTGTGAAGTGTAGTGAGAAGCTCTTCTGGTTTATGTAATACCTGAATTGTAAACGAAGAAGATCTATGGAATAATTCTTTGGGCTTTCCAAATAGGGTAAATTTATTATAAGTTTCTGTTAATCTGTCTTTGGGTTGAACATTAATGACTCTCAAAGACTTCTTTGTATTACTCTTCACGAATACAGAGCCCCGGAGATTCCAGAGAAGTTTTGTTTGATATCATTGGAAATCAATTGAGTCTCTGCGTTCTTTATAAAGAAAACTGTATCGCAATTTAAAGATTTCTACTTTCCTGGATATCCTTCAATACGAATTTTGTAGTTCTGAAAATCGTAGCGATCCTAACTTCCTGGCAGGGAACTTCCTTTGAAATGAAATTAGTGAGACCAATAGTTATTATTTTGTCAAGGTTTTGCATTTTCTGTTTTTCTTTCGCTTACTGATGAGAATTTCGCCGTTTTCTGTTTCTGTTTAAGGATTCTTGAGACCACATTGCCAACTTATTAAGCATCATGAACTGTTATATCATATTTCTTCCGAAAACACTTCCGTAGATAAAAGCTGCAAGTAATGATAGAAAATTCAGGAGAAAATAGTTCCAGTAAATACCTTGATTAACACTCATAAGTAGCAGTAAGTATCTGTGAGTAAAAGTAACTATAGTACCAGTGTTAAAGTGTTAATTGATTACTTGATTGCTTTGTGAAAAGATGTTGCGTTTGTTTTCCGCTCAAGAAAAAAGGCTAACAAACTTTCTTTATATAGTCAACTTCGTGAACCGCTCATCAGCTCGTTCATGTTACAGTCAAACCGAAACGATGTCGTTGCAATCTCTAACAGTAAAAGCAACCACGTTGACAGGAAAAAACAAAGCTATATAATTCCCTTTTGAACGACAGCCAGTTCTTAGCATGAATTATTGTCATGTACCTTTCTGTTTGTAGCCTTTCAAGGATGATCCAAGCTGCTATGCGGTTGTCTTTTCCTGAAGGAAACCAAGCAGCCGCCTATCTAGGGCTTGGGTACCATTTCCTGTTATGATGGAAAACCAATCGTAAACAATCAGGGCTCGTTCTACGTTGTCCATTAAGCGTCTTCTCGACTTTTGTCTACATAACTCTACACCACTAGATAACAACTATAGACAATACAAGTAGATACTAGCACCTGATAAACAAAGAACCTCCTCAATTACTTCCAATTCTAATTATGGAAGGCAAAAAACAACTTTTCATACCTTTTCTTTTTCTTTTTTTGACAACTCTTTTAAACACCTCTCCACAGAGCATCTACAGATATAAACAGCCAAGAAAAGGGAAAAGAAAAAGAAAAAATCAAAAGAATTTGTAAGATCGCAAAGTATTCGCAGTTGCTCTTCATGCTATTGTCGCCACTTGGCCTGCTTCACTACTTCACTACTCCGTCCCTATACTTTCCCTTGCAGCCAAAACGAACCAATCACAAAAAGTAGCTTCACCAAAAAATTACCCAAAAGGGTAAAAATTTCCCGATATCCTGCAGTAAAAGAAACCCTCATCTCTCTTTTACAACATTAATTTCTTTTTCCCCCAGACTTACCTGGTGCACACGATCTTTGCACTTCACCACGAAAATTTTCAATTTTCAACTAACACCAGCACCAGTCGCTACCACATCCACACCCATTAACCCCGTAAAAACTCCCTAGTCATGTGGAATGCTGTAAGGAAATACTCCATCAAGAATTTGCCATATGAGAGTAAGCCTACCAATTTGTACAACCCTGTTAGATCGGCGTTCAACATAAAGCCCAAGGCAACACAGGGCCTCATATATAACCCGCCAGCTTCTGCACCAAGCTTGAAAGTTACTCCTAAAGCCTTCATACCCGCCAATGACCCACGTTTGACTGTTTTGGCCGACACATTTAAGACCTATACTGCCAAAGAGCTCGAAGACATGCCACTCATCTATGCACACAAGAAGGAATACAACTTGACGCCTGAGATCGTTAAGGAAATCATTACCTTGAGACAAGAGAACCCTCAAGAATGGTCTGTTGGTAGACTAGCCAAGAAGTTCAATGTTGAGCCCAGTAAAGTGAATGTTCTCACTGGAATTTCCAAGACGAAACAAGAACAGGTCCTTGTTGAGCTTGAAGCTGCCAAGGCCAAATGGAACCCAGCTTCTAGAAGAGCGAAAGTGGACAAGGGAAGAAGAAAAGAGATGTGGCTTAGAGCTGAGTTCTAACTGTATATATCTAGAGTCTGGTGTCAATTAATGTATATATGTGGCAATGAATACTGCCGGAAACATTTAATCTGTTTATGTAATCTTTCAAATAGTGCACTAGTACCGTTTAGATGACTTTAGCAAGTTAATGGCTGTTTTAGGTCATGACAGGGTGTCTTTCTTTCATGCGAGAAATTAGTGTCGTTGGGTCTTTCAAGTGATGAAAGAGTGTCATCAAGTCTTTCAAGTGATGAAGTAGTATCAGTGGGTCTCGTAGGAATGGGTCTCTTTGAATCCTCTAGATAATTCATCACTCTCTGATACAACGCCGAGAAAGCGACCAATCCATTCTAAGATATCAATTCAATAGATTTATTATCATGGATGCTCTTGACTCTCCTTTACCTTGCTCTGCTGATCTTCTAGCTCCTTAAGTGTCTGTAGTCGTAGTGTTTCAAGATCCTTTTGGATGTGATCTTTGAAGGAAATAACATAATTGAGATCACTTTGAACAGTACGTAACAAATTCTCCCTTTTGTCTTTAACAAGATACCGCGTCTCCAAGAGTTCTCTTTTGAGATTGGTATTGAGTGTTTTTGCTTTGACAATCTCAAGGTTCATGTCCTTTCTCATGGCCTGCAAATCTTTCTCCATCTTTTCAATCTCAGCATTGAATCTCTGCATTTCCAAGTTTATTTGCTCCCGCATGTACTCATAGTCGTCATTCTTCTTTGCAAGTGTCTTCTCAAGAGTATCACATTGATCATCTAACTCACCCATCTCCTGTTTGACCTCTTCTATTTTTTGAAGAGTCTCAAGGTATTCTTCATCATTTGATTGCCGTTCAGTGTTGATTTGTGCCTCAAGATGAAGAAATGCTTCTCGTTCTTCAGCAAGACTCCGACTCAATATGTCATTAACTTCAAAAACCCGGTTTCTTTCCTCTGTAACTTTTTCATTAAGAAGAAGATTTTCAATACTGGCTAATTCAGAAATTTTCTGAATTGAATTGTTGTACTGACTCACCACATCATGGATTTCCAGGGCAAGTTGAAAAATTTTGTCCTCGAGCTCCTGGTTTCTCCCTTTGGCCGCATTAACTTTGGATACAACCGAATCAATAACCCTGGTTATCTTGGATTGGTCATCCTGGAGCTTGTTCAATTGGTCTATTCCAAGACCTTTGTTGTGAAGCTCGGTATTGTACGTTTCTTTAGCTTCTTGGATGGAAGCAATTTTCTTCTCGAGCCCAAGGATTATTGAATCGAATTCCACAGATTTAGAGTCAAGAGAGCTGAAACCATCTTGAAGACTGTTTTGGTATTTGCCAAGAGAACTTATATCCGTTTTTAATCTGATTGTCATATCTTCGGCATCTTCTAATCGTTTGTATTCGGTGGAAAGCAGTTCATTTTCCTTCAAAAGTACGTTGATACTCGCGTGTTTGTCTTGTTCGGCTTTGTAGATTTCGTCCTTGTAATTGTTAAATTCCCGCTCCATTACTTGGTCCGACTCCGTGAAGTCATCAATACTATCAATGAACTTGGCATACGACGAGAACAAAGAATGATTATAGATTTGATCAAATGTTCGCTCTGGAGCATTGAAAGATTGGTCATCATCGATGTTTAGAAGCATAAGATTCAACTTAACTAGCCAGTAAAGCATGGCGAGATTATAGGGCCAATTTTGTTCACCGGCTGCACTGGATGCATCTCGAACCTTTTCTAATGCAGGGTAAGATAGATTTTTAAGGATTGTCTTCATGTCAGTATCGAACAGGGCCAGAAATCGGTAATTAGGGTCAAGCTTTCCGTACAAAAACTTGAAAAGAAATACAAAGTCTTTTTGTCTTGGGGTTTCGAACGTAGCCGGAGATATCCGAAGTCCCATTTCCAGCTCGAAATTGTTGGCTATGCAAAAATCATACACTTCCTTCAGTAATAGTTCCAAGAACACTCTGTTGCGAGGATTTCGCGTATCCTGTCGCAGCGGAACGCCAAACGTATTCAGTTGAGCCATTCGTGCAGCCGAAGCTCCTCGAACCAGCACCGGCGTCGTTCCGACTCCTGTTGTGCCCATATAGCCAAAGCTGGACCTTCCCTGGGCTAGAGTCTGTTGTCCACTACGTCTTCGTGAAGAGGCAGGCGTCAGTATCATTGTAGATACTTGAGAACGGGGCTCAAACGGAGCCGACAATCGAGAACTTTGTCTCGAGAAAGCAGAGAGCCGTCGGTCGCCAAATTGATGGAGCTGGGGCCCACGACCATCGGACATCGCGTTAAAGATAATAATACAAGTGGAAAAAAGAAGGAAATCCTGCGTATACAGATGCAAACGGGGTTATAAATACAGATAGAGAATGAAAGAGTGGAAGGAGCGGATGCCAAAAGTAGGTGTTGTTCTATTGTGTTGTGTTTGGGTTGTGTGTTGATGTTTGCCTGTTTGTTTGTGTATTTCCTGCATGTAGTTACAGTATTCTCCCAAACACCATCGTTCAAAAAAAGTAGAGGAAATGAAGGCCGGCGAGAACTTTTTTGGGGTTTTATTTTCTTGGAGTTCGGGAGAGTTACGAAAATTCTAAGTTTTTACTGTTTTTGTTTTGGTGGTGGTGGTGGAGCTAACGGTGAATGAAAACGCGGTTGCAGCCAGAGATGTACCAAGCGAACCGTACGAATTTAATATTTTGAGAGTTTTTATGGATATAAATGATTAATAAATATGAATTTGTGAGTGGTTTGAAACAAGCGGCTCTGTTGTTTTTCTAATTCTATAGATACTATAGGAGAAGAAGGTGTTGAAGCATTTTTCAAAATTTTACTAGTAGGTGATTTACGATAGAACAGCCGGTGAATCCATAAGAGGAAGTATAAGTTATTGAGTTTTTTTAGTTGGTTTAGTAGTTGGTTGAAAATTGTTTGTTTTGTTTTACCAGTTGGCTTGGTTAGATGTGTTTCTACTAATCAGTTAGTGTAACTATAGTATTGATTCTGATAGCGTTTAAAGAAGTCCAAAGAAATTCTTGCTACAAGTTAGCTATAATGACTGAAGGAGAAGGTTTGAGTATGGGTCGAAAGATTTCTGTGAATGTTGGTAGAAAATTAGGGAACTTGGAAAAGAAATTCTTCAGTCAATTACATCGCCTGTCACTCGTAAATAGTAACCCGTCATACGTAAATTGCAGCCTATCATTCGTAAATAGTAACCCGTCTTTCGTAAATTGCAACTTATCATTTGTAAATAGTATCCTATCATTCGTAAATTGCAACTTGTCATTCATAACTTCCATTCATAAATAACAAACAATCCATAACTTGAACATTTGATAAATGCAGAGTTAGCCAAAATTGGAAAAAGTCATTTGCTTCCGCCCGTATCTCCCATTCTTCTTTCCCTAAATTTTCAAACACCACTGTTCTCTTCAAACAATTGTCAAAGTTGAGTTCAAACTCCAACGTACGATAAAAGTCAAAAGCATCTTTTATAATTTCAAAAATGGCAGTCAGAAATTGAGTAGCGCAGAAACATTCTGCCCTGAATAACTTGTTGCTCCACAAAAAGCCGATGGCGAAACTATCATCTTAGTTGAGTTGCAGCCAGCCTCTTTGGACCGTTTTAACCTAATTCAGCCTTTCTCAGCAGAATAACAAGGGCTCATAACCAGAACTTAATAAATTTTAAAATTATTTTCAACCTCAAAGATAATAATTCCACTCCTTTTTAGACTATATTGTCCTCATTTCAATGGCATTGTTGCAACAATAGATTAGTATTCTCTGTGAATGGTTTCTCCGGACTGCATTCAACTGCATAAAGAAACAATTTTACCAAGTATCAATATCCCTATCTGCAGGTCAAAAACAGATTTTCCTTTCGCCAATACTAAAGATATGCTGGTAAATTGAACCCTTTTCTTTGCTTTAAAAAAAACGTCAATTCCATACTTCTGATTACTATGTTTCTTTATTTTTCAAAGCAATTGTCGCTTTCTTGTGACTTCCATTCGAAGTATCTACCGTTATTGACACTTCATGTAATATACCGGACGACAACAACAAAAGTCCAAGAACACTAGTAGATCATTTTCCATACAAACACATGACCCCTTCAGAAATTTTTAGCATCGAAACTTGTGATGAATAGTCATTGTTCAAGAATTAAGTATCTTCCTATTTTTTCTATTTCTAAATGTCACAAGCAACCTGTGACCACACAACAAACAAATCAGGCCCAACTGGGATTGTGAGCCCTGCACATGCACCTCTGTATACCTGATATATGCTATTTTGTTGTGACTTACCTCTGCAGATAAGCGGCGGTACCTAATTTAATGCATAGTACGGCATATAGTCTTGGCTGCTGCGTGTACTGCACGTTGCGTATTATTCTGTCCACTGTGACCACCCTCACGTCTATTTCGGTTAATATAGACCTCGTTGTGGACCTTCTCTTTTCCAATCCTCCCCAGTTAAACTATTCAGTTGGCACTGGAAAGCAATTTCTTTGCCTCTATTTACACCACTGTTTACCTTTGATCACGTGTCGATCGTCCGTTTTCGACACAGGGTGCCCTCTCCCACGTTCTCATCCGTTTCCTATCTCCCCAGTTCAAAACACATCCCACAGCCATTTGTGTGACCATTACATCTAGAAAGACATTTTTCGGCACAAGAAATCCTATTTTTAGTTTCCCTTTACGTGAAACCAAGTCTCTCTTGTTGCCTACTTGATAACCCTTTCTTCCACCGCTACTGCTGCTTTGATCAAGTGATTTTCCTTTGTTTAAATTGTGGTTGCTGGTACCTTATAGATGGCGTCTCAGAACTAAGCAACACGTACTAACTTCAAATAATTCCAACATTTTTTTCGTAGCGGCATAATGTCCACCAACGAAACCGAAATGTCTATGACTTCCCCCAAGATACGCAAGGCCGTCCCTCGTGATGTACCTTCAACACCAACCTCTCGAACAAGACGCCGGATGGCGGCGCTTTCTCCATCGGATGGAATTTCCGAATTGGTGCCTCTGAGTCCAGGTATAAAACGGACTAACTCGGGTACTTTAAAGTCGCCCGACTATCGATTAAACACCAAGGATATCATGTCTCCTGCGATTCTTGCCACCCCCCGCAATAACGGATATGACTCCAATGACGATAAAGACACTCCTAAATCCAAGTTTTCACGCAATCCGCTATTTTTCAGCCCTAAAGCGCGAACCGGTGACGATCACGCTCCTCTCAAAGAAGATTTGAATGTAATCTCCTCTCAATTGAAGGATAAGCTCAGCCTGGCGTTGGGGTCCGTTCAAAGAAAGGAGAATCATATTGTCTCTCCTAATCGGTTGAATTTCACTAACTCATGGCTGACGAACTCTGCGGATTCCCCTACTCGTCGAAAGGGCTCTTTTGCTCAGTCACCCCCTCGTAATCTTCCGGCTGCAAGTATCAATTTGCAGACGTTGCAGCAATCTCCATGTGTCTATAGCAATTCGCCAAGACATGAGCAAACTTCTTCATTCTTACTTCAACAATCGGCGAACTTCTCATGTGAGCAGCCGCTCAAGCTCCCTTCACCGGATGAGACAAGTGCCCACAGCGCTTTGCTCGAGGCATTCTCTCGTTCAAAGAAGCGACAACAAAGCGACACAAATGAGCATGCAAACCCTTTCGGGATCTCAACTCCGCTACTGGGAAAATTGCAGAGTCTGCCATTTGAAGTGAAAACTGAAGGCAAACCCAAGAACGTTCCCTTTTCTCTTCCTTCCATTTCAGTGGCTGTGCCATTGAAGAGTAGTGATGAATCTGAACAAGATGCCGTGCTTTCTCTAATGTCTCTTGCCTCACCCCAGGGAATTAAAAAGCCGCTTAGTCATTCATTTAACGGGCAAGCTGGGAACTCTGCCACACTGTCCCGCTCGCCGTCTGCCCCAGTACTTCCTCCCATTACTGGACTAATAGGGAAGATTGATGACGATGAAACGGACGTTGAGGATCCTTCGTCTTCTGACTAAGAGTAATTGCCAATATTCCATTCTCACAGTGTATTTGTGTAATAATGTATCTTTTAAACTAACGAATGAAAGATAATGACTAACATTCCAGTGGACTTTGATTAATGATAAATGAATGTTGGTTGTTCAATTATTGAGTTTTCGGATTTTCAAGTTAGCAAAGAGGTGATGACATATATCAAGGATGGATAAAGGATCATTTTGATGTATTTGCCAAGCATTAACTGAAATACTTTCTGATATATTTGCCTGAAGGAAAGTTATCTAATTTGAAGAAATGTCATCCACTTTGATCCAATTTAAGGAGTCATATACCTTGACTCATGTTATCGTTGCTTTACTTGACGAGTGTGAATCTTTAATGATTTGATTACTTTTAAGAATAATGTCTTCTTAAAACTTGTGGACTCTTTTCTTTTGGATTCACTATACGTATTTGCTGTGCAACACATCCCATCTTACTTGAGTTGCCCATCTTACTTTTGTTCACGAAGTATCCCCTTTTATTATTTTCTAATACATTCTAATACATTCTAATACATTCTAATACATTCTAATACATTCTAATACATTCTAATACATTCTAATACATTCTAATACATTCTAATACATACTAATACAATTTAATTCAATTAATACTATCTAGTCTATGACTCTAAAGACATCCTTAGACTGAGTACGAAGTAATTCACCTGTCAACTCGCATAGGTTTGCACAACTTGAAAATCGCATTAAGATTGAGCTGAACATTGCAAAGTGTTAAGCGCGGAAACTGTAACCTAATTGAGCATTTTATTCGGGATCGTTTTGCCTAATTCGGAATATTTATACGAACCATTACCAATACACCAGAAAATGGCACCTAATCACTTAAAACAACATTCTATCTGCAGTATGGAACATTTTTAAAAAAAATGTCTCCAATTTTCCAAATTCCTTGATTCCTCGAAAATTATAATTTCCACAACCTTCCCAGTCATTGCAAATCGTGGCCCTCTTAGTGGTTGAGTTGAAGATTTGAGCAGAATTCCGGTAAATGCTGCTTGTATGCAGTACCAAGAAAGAAATGACTAAGCATTTTTTGGTCGTGGCTGAAAGAACAATATTATTATATCTTTTCTCTTATCTGCTCTTATCAGTTCGAGTGAAATATATATTTACATATCTGGTATCGTGCAACTTTTCTTTATAAATACTGTTTTGTGTCTATACCCCTCAGTTGCCTCATCGCCTCCGCATCCCGAGAACCATAGTTGATAAGAAACACACGAAGATCGACTTTTGAATCATTGTATCTACCGATAAGAGTGGCAAACGTGGTAGATAACTTGGAACCCTAGTATTATTGACCCCGGTTACGATTTTCTGATCTGTACTCTACAAACTCTCCAGTATGTCAGTCCTTCTTCTCCTCCACCCAACAGTCGTCACCAACGAAGAACAAGTACATCAAATCAAGAGTGATCTTTCCCAAAAGCATCCAAATGTCAACATAGTTCAGCACATCATCGACCGTGTTGCTAAAGATAGCGTGACGCTTGACAGCAACTCATTCAGTCATATCCTCTACGTGAACCCCAATGAGGGCCACCTAGGACTCCCTGTACTGGTAATTGGGAAATTATTTGATTCCCTTCTTGAAGGAAGCGAACTTTCTGGTGATTTGCCTCAAAATCAGGACTTGGATGCTTTGATGAGCGGGTTTATTGTCAAGGCTCCAGGTGTATGGGCCAAACCAGCGTCACAGACAAAAACACTGGTGTTATTGAGACCCAAGGGTCAAAAGGTGGCAGGTGGATCAAAATTGCCCTCTTTCAAAAAGAGCACTGACAAAAATGCAACTCTAGCTTCTGAAAAGGTGAGACAATCGTCACCTGTGGCTTTGACAGATTCTTCTGCCAATAACACCGACCAAGAGGAAGAAACTTCCATGAAACGTCGTTTGGAACAAACAAAGCTTTCCTACTTCAGCGACAACTCTGATGATGACGAGCTTATCGAAGAAGATGATTTGTTAGCTGACGCCAACGGCCTTGACACACTAAACGTCATTGTTCCAAAGAAGTGCGAGCTACCAGACGGTAAGAAACGTAGAAAGGCTTGTAAAGATTGCACGTGTGGCTTGAAGGAGATAGAAGAGGCTGCAGAGACCCAAACTCGTAATTTGCAGGAGACTATCTTGGGGCAAATGGTTCAACTGGCTACTCTCGAAGCCATTGAGATTGAAGAACGTCTCAAGAAGTCAGCCATCAAGTTTTCTGAAGACGATTTGGCTGAAATTGATTTTACCGTTGAGGGTAAAACGGGAGGCTGTGGGTCCTGTGCTTTGGGTGACGCATTTCGTTGCGATGGCTGCCCTTACCTTGGACTTCCTCCATTCAAACCAGGGGAGGTTGTTAATCTTGATAATTTTGGGGAGGACTTTTAATTGGAATGGTAAATTATATATGGATTGGCTGTTGTTGTTCACTATCGTTGAAGTAGTGTTCTGGAGGTTGTTTCTTCACAAACAGCAATGAGCGGCAATTTCCTAATTAGAACTTGTTGCAAAGCTAAAATTTGAATCAAACAAATAAAATTTGTATGCTAATATAATTAAATGGTGGGTTCTGGTATAGTTTGGTGTTAACGTCATTTTAAAACATAAATACGGAGAAAGTTCGTATAGAAAAGGATGAGCCAGTAAATATCCGAAAACCAATCCCAAAATATTTGACTTCGTGAAAGCACATTCATCCACATTCATGTGGGGTGGCTGTTACGCTTGCTTATTTGCCCAATGGTTGCAAGGAATATTGCTTGGGTATTGGGTTATTGCTGTTGGTGAATGTGTTGTACTGCCCTCCAGTGGCACGAGAAGAGTCAAAAATTTGGAATTGTTCCGCCAGCAGTTGGTCTCCGGGCTGCTGATACATTCGATCATAATATTGGTAGGATTTTTCGTTGTTTGCGGTCCCGTTGGTAGAGGGGCCACTTTGGTTCAAGACCCCTGGTTGCATCGACGGGTTCATCATCACAGAATTGCTCATACTACCATCGTGATAATTCGACTGCAAGTTTTGTAACATAGGGTTCATTTGCACCCCTTGGCCCATTTGACTTAAGGAATCAATTGATGCCATTTGCCCCATTTGCCCCATTCCTAAGTGACCCATCTGGTTAATTTGGTTCATTGGGCCAATATTGATTTGGTTGGCCAAATTCGAATGGTTAGGTTGATTAAGTTGGCCCACTTGGCCCACTTGGCCCATCTGTCCAAGTTGTCCGATTTGGCCCATCTGTCCTACATGACCCATTGCGGTCATTTGGCCGATCTGTCCCATCTGATTGTAGACACTATTTTGGCCGCCGTACAGATTCATTTGAGCCAAAAGATTGTAATTCGTAGGAAACGAATGGTGTGAATTCATTTGATTATCTGGTTGCACTTGAGAAAGCAGGGACCCTTGTACCAATGCCAGGTGCACTTGCGGCGCCAGTTGACGATACTGGGGCGTTTTCTGCATTTTTCGTGATTGCTGTAGCTGTTGTGATTGTTGCAGCAGTATTGGGTCTTGCGACGATACTTGATGTGTTGGAAGACCAGATGAAATAGGCAAACCACTTGGCGTATTTGGAGATATCGCATGATTGCCATCATGTGTCTTGAAGTCTTGTAAAGTCTTGCTTTTGCAAAAGTCGCAATCTTTTTTGCCATTTCTTCTCGGAGTATAGCGATAGTCGGGATATTTCTTTGCATGGTTAATTTTCTCCTCCTTTGCTAACTCGTTCCAGTGTTCTCTCTCTTCAGGAGAGAGATTGCGCCAACGGTTTCCTAATTCTCTCGAGATCTCTGAATTCAGAGTTCTTCCTGGCGAATCACCAAAAACCGACTGGTGATATTTTTGACGAAATAAGATAAATGCATTACGAGGACGAGGAATTCTTTTCGTCTTCAACTTGCATGTACAGCGTGTGACACGCATATATGAGTCCAGTTGGGGTAAATTAGACTCGGAACTTTTTTTATTGGAAGCTTCCGCGTAAGCCTCTGAATAGCCGGTGCTATGTGGATTCGGGTTCAAGTATTGGGCATTGGCATTATAATTGGCAGCAACATTGTTTGGTGTTTGCGTGACAGAATTACTCTCGGGAGTGCTGAAACTAGAACCCAGAGGGTAATGAGGTGCCGAAACACTTGGTGGAGCATACACATACAGATTATCCTCTAACAACAGCAGAGATTGACCCAGTGGAACGTGACCAACAATCAGAGGCACAGTAGGATGTTGGATATGTTGCGAATTTTGCAGCGAGTACGAATCTAGCGAATTATGATGCATCTGCAGCACAGTTGAGTTTTTCTGAATATATAAGGGTTCTATTTTATCGTATGACGAGTCCAGCTTAAAGTCAAACCCTGCTGGAACACCTTTATTGTCAATACTGAAACCCTGTTGGCCCAAGCTAACAGACATTATTTTTTCACCTACGGGTGACGGCTGTAACGATTCAAAAAGTGCAAATGTATTACCAAATTCCTGATAGAGGGAAGAGTTTGTCTGGTAAGGGGTGTTAAGCTGTTATGAGAGAAATGGATTGGGAAAATTCGGATGATATAAAAACCTTAAATAAAACGGATCTAATAATAGTGCACAGGATGTTTATACGAAAGAATATCAATTCCGAAGATTGGTACAACGAAGAAAGATGCGGGACGATGAAGAGAATAAGGGGATTGAGCGAACATGGTTGTTTTTATTCGACACTTCTTTCCAAGGGAAGTTGCAGAAAGGGAACATGAGGGAAGTGTATGTATAGAAGGCAAAAACAAGGGTATGCGGGAGTGTATGCTTGGTTCTGGAGCCCTGTACTGTGTACGTTTTGCCCAAGAGTGTATGTACGTTCTGCGAGACTGGATATCGTTTCAGCAAGACTGTATGTTCTACACCAGACCTGTAGGCATTTCTGGCTTCGTTGCATGTCTGTGCGTAACCGCAGATGATTGGCTTGTTGCTTCAACTATGAGCCCTAGGCAATTTGACAATGGAAACGCCATGCACTACGGCGCGGTAATAAGTGGAGCTCCTCTTTCCACCCTACAGGTGCATGCAATTGGGAAATTTGTGAAACAAGTACTGCACCTAACATTGTCCTCTTAACAACGGTTTTCATTAGGCACAGAAAATGGTTGATTTAGGAAATTATAACTCTTACCACTATTGCTGTTTGGGAAGTTGTAAACACTTACAAATTGGTGAAGAAATTGGACTGAAGAACTCTCCTTTTGGGCACATGTTTTGATTCCCTTTTTTTTGCTATTGGAACCGTTCTTTTTCTGATTGTTCTTCAAAATACTAGTAGAAGTGTCGGCGATATCCGTAACAACTAATGCCAAAGCAGGTATGCCAATTTTCAACACAAATATGTAGAGTCTTCCAGGCTAAAAGCCCGAAACGCTATCAAAATAGTAATGAACGGCTAATTTTACGGTATTGAATGAAACACAATAAGAAAGTCTATTTACTATGACAAAAGAAGGCGCCGATCCTTTTGTGTAGTCATTTTAAGCTACCAAACAGTGGAGTGCTTTACAATATGACAGAAAAAATTGGAACAATTTGGGATAGTAAATATTTACGAGAGTATGATTTGGCACGTTACGCTGACATATTGAAAATTAACATGTGAGAAAATGAAGCATTCAACTGAGTATTCGATCAATGAAAATCCCGTCAATGAAAATCCCATCAATGAAAATCCCATCAATGAAAATCCAATCAATGAAAATCCGATACCCAAATTGGTGTCCGAAATGGAATGAGTCTAGATGTTGGAATACGAGTCCGAAGTTATTGACGAAGGGGAAATTCGTTTTAACGGCGCAGTTCAACATTGACGAGAGAAACCAGTCAAAATTCAATAAGAAACGGTCGGAATTCAAGAAAACATGGCCTAGTTCATATAAGAAACGGTCAAGGTCAAGAAAATTTGGCGTATTTCATATATAAGAGGCCTAGCTCATTTATAAAACGGCCTAGTTCATTGATAAAAGTACAACTTATTAACACTGGTTTCCCGTTCGAATTTGTCCGGAAAGGTACTATGACGTCTTTTCATGTTTAATGACGTGTGAGAGGTTCAGAGTTCGCGTAAGTCTAGCCGATAAATTTCAACTTATCCTAGTATTTCTTGGGCGAAATGAGATTGAAATCTAGTTATCTGTCAACGTATTATCATGAAATGAATCATCAGTAAATTGGAATGATTAGGTTTTGTTTGGGGCCATTGCTATTACTACAGACACAGTTTTCCCTCATCGGATTTGCATCCGATCGTGTTGTGAAAATGTAGATTATTTGAAGACAATTTATAATCAACGTTTTCGTAACATATGTAAAATTTGTTAATAATTTCTTGTGGTTGCTGCCAGAACTGAGTTGGCCGATGTCTTGCCTAACTAGGAAACATTCCCGGAAAAACTGTCAAACAGAAAAGCTTTCATACAAACCTGAGTAAATACCGGAAAAAAAAATAAACTTAGATTATTTACGGCATAGAAAACTCCGGAGGCTTCGGAAGCTTCGGATACATTCTAGAATTCTCCAGTTTCATCGGCTGTTCTCCACAACTGCACGAGTTCAAAACACTCCGCTCTTTGCCCACCCACACACAGATTGGCTAAACTTGGTAATTTTCATTTTTATCAAGCGATACAGGTCCTTAGTCCAAAATTTTGAAATCCTGAAGGTCAGATTCCAAATCAAGTTGCCCGATAATGGTTTTCAAATGTAACGGTTTCTGCCCCTGCAGAATCTTGTACACTGTTGAAGTATTATGCTCGTTTGTTTTCGTTATCGCCAACTTTTGTCAGGATCTACGTCTGTTGGTGCCATGGATGTCCCCCTTCAGTGCCACACCTAATCGGTGGAACCTGCCTGTTCTTCACATAGCACTTTCTTTTTCTTGCGAGACGATTGACCAAGCCAAGGCGTTTTGGGATTAGTCCATCTGAAGTATCCGAATAATATCTAATATTTGTGCTGCTTTTGTATATGACTTTTTGTTGTTTGCTTGTGACATTGAGAAATTCCATGAACGGAGAATTACGAAAAATGAGCTCGTTACATACATGTGTATGAAGATTAACTTTCTTGCAGCTTATCGTCTTTTTAACAGGTAATGCAGAAGTGGTGCGTTGATCATTATGCGCCATGCCCTATGCCCTACGTGTTATGCGTTGCGTGTTGTGTACTGCATGCATATTCAGAATGCGAGTCTCTTGATTTGGGAAGGTCCGTTCCATTTCTTTTTGTGTTTCGTTATTCTCTGTATGAGCGCTTTTATATTGTCGATCCCTAAATTGCTCGTTAAACGTGAGTTTCATTGACGTGTGGGCCGATATATTGCCTTTTTGGACTTCAGACATTATAATAGCATTTATTCCCCTTCTTTTGAGCAATTTATCTCACTTTTATGATCTATTTCATAAGTCAATGAATCAAATACTATTCCACCTTACATACAGGACTTGACCTCAACCCTCAGGTATGTGCCGCATGGCACCATCGCCCTTTAATAGATCCTAATTGCATTCCAACCGTTTGTTTCCTATGAGTATTTCTTGAATGATGGTCAAAGAAGCTAGGCTAATGCAAAAATGATCAGAAAAACACCCAAAACTTTGTCCACTACATGGAAGATCTCTTTCTTTTCAGTTTTATTTATTGAAATGGTTCTTCGTTTCCTAACCTGCATTCTGAAAGTGCCCCCACTATTCATGCATATAAAGAAGTTTCATGTGCAAAGCTGGCTCTACTATTTGGGTCTGCATGGGTTACGATGTGCGTTTGCATAGTGACGGCTATTTCTAGTTGGTTATGTGTTCTTATTGTTCTTCAACACGGTTTCATTGTCGATAAATGTCAAACTCAATACTATTGCAAAGTTTAAAGAGTCTATTACCAAAATAGCAATATATGTCGGCTGAAACTGTTACACAACGTGTGGAAAGTTCCTGTTGTTAAATGTCCTTGAATAATGTAGAATTACATTCCTTCAGGCATGAAAATATCAAACCATGACTCGGCCTTAACGTAAGTTGTCTTTCCCTTCATTCTGGACCAAATAGGCATTCAAGTCCTCCAGTTGCAGAGCCGTATGAAGAGAAAAAAGCACAACCAGGGGCATGTCAAATGCCATGATACCGGCCGAAGTAGCTTAATTCTGGTTTGTTCCTTCAACTTGTGCTTCGGACTTCCTTTTCGGGGTGGAACCTACATATTCTCCTGTTCGAAGGGGTAATTCCGTTGAAACTCTGACAAACGTAAGACAGTGATGTAACTGAAGTGGGTTCAATAAACTATTTCTATAGAGAAATTGAAGGAGACGTCACTGTAAATTAATAAAGTGGTTCGTTTTTTATTTTCTTTTTGAAATTATTATACTTCTTGTTTTTGTAATTTCCCTTTGCTTTACTTCTTTGAGCTTTTTCCTGTTTTCTCTTTTTGGCCGTTTGCACTATATGTGTTTGCCGAGTTTCATTAAGTTTCCCTTTCACGTGTCTTCTGCCTTCTTTATTCCGTCATATGTTGCATATCGTTTGCTTCATGTCTATTGTCTTGTATCCCAAAGTAGAAAAAATGCTTGTTTCTGACAGTTCAAACGAAAATTCGTAATGACTTTTCTATACTATTACTAAGGTTTTTCGATCTGTTTCTTAGAGTTTAATTTTTCGTATATCAATGGTTTGTCAAATGACAATGTCATAGAGATAATCTGTTTTTTTGGTATTACTCATCGTAGACATGCACTATAATTATAGGCAAGTTCCATGGTGAAACAAAGACAAACGCACAACAAAGCGCAATAGAAAGTACTATAATAGAGTATCTTTGGGTTTTTGCATATTGTTGAATGCCCCAGACCAACTAAGAACTTTATGATGTTAGCTAAATGCCAAGTGGTATTGATATGACGAGTACACTATGCATGGGATCGTTCTAAGTACTTTGCTTGGTGTCTTTCAAGTTAGTATCGTTTAAATTCACCACTTTTGACTTCATTGCTCTGGTTCCTTTTACTTTACATTGTGTGTTTTCTTGTCATTCTTCAACTAACTTGATCATATGGGAAATTCCAAATACAGTGTCTTTCACAAGACTTTGCAACGGCTTTTTTTTTGTTTTGCTCTTTAGATCAGCAGTGTATTAGCTCGCTCCTATTTCTAGTCCTGAACATCTTTTAACGGTGGCTCCGTAAAAAACGCAACTCTTGCGTCGTAAACGCAGGTGCTTTTCGCGCATCTTCGGTGTTCCATATCTGGTATTAACCTGATCGGAGTGATAGTATTTCTTCTCAAAAGAAACTAACAGCAGGACAGTTTTTTTGCTTTTGTTTTTGAAACGCTTCTTCTTATCACAGTGTTATTAATTCGATTCCAATGGCTGTTATCAAAGAAACAATGTATTATTTTTGCCTTCAAGGGAGTTTCGTCTGTTTGATATAGAGTTCTTATCCTGCAGAAAGAATGCATCCTACCGAACAACGTTTAGCGGCTAAAATGCCAGACGGTTTATTTTTTTTTTGCTTGTACTGCCTGGTCACTCTTCGGCGTTAAGGGGATGGTTTGCTTTTTCTACCAGTTTCCTCTATTCCATATTGTAAAATTGAAGCCTCTTGTTTGAGATTGTGATAAATTAAATGCAGCTATGCATGTAGGAATTTAATTGTTTCTTGTTTAATTCGGTGGGTAGCTGTTGACTTTCTCTTCTATAATATGGAAATTTGGTTCTGTCATACTGTCAGTGTATTTCAGTTGCCTTATCTTTGGGGGACTTGCGTTGTCCCTCGCCATCACAAGATGTATTGGGCCGATTAATGTCTTAAAAAGTATTTTGTTGGGGTCAACACAATAAGGGTCCAAAATTATGGAATTAACGTATTCTGACGTTTCCTGTTGGGCTTTATCTCTGATCCACCAATTAATCGTACTAAAGATTACACTAGTTGCATAACCGTTGGAAGACATAGGTAATGTAATAGTGATGCAGTTAGTATGTAACCTTAAAAGCGCAAGATGTAACCTTAATATGAAACATCTGGCATGATAAGAAAACGGTCGTTATTGTGTTTTTTGGGGGGTTTTCTATCAATGTAGATTTTTGCCTTGAGGCCTTTTTTTTTTCAAAGTTTGTATTATTTGTATGTACCAACGCAGCCAAGCTTCACCATCTACTTCTCGTTGAGAGATGTTAAACCACCTTTTGATTTGTAGAACTGTTAAATTTGAAAAGTCAAACTAAAATTGAAGTGATTTCTGTTGTATTGATTTGTCGTTATTTTTTGGATTCGTATTTACGTTTAGTGTTCGTTTTCTTGTCTGTTTTTCCTTTGGTGTTCGTATTTAGGATTCGTATTTACATAATTGTTCGTATTTGCATTTAGTGTTCGTAATTAATGCTCGTATTTAGAATTCGTATTGGGATTATCATAAACTGCGCGCTTTCAACATTACTTGGTAATGAATACACTATAAATCATGTAGCCCATCATGTATTGAAGTCAAAGGTCAAATTCACCTAATTACAAACTTTTAATAATGGATTTTGGTTGAGCGATTAATCCTTCGATTCAAACTTCTCTTCTTCTTCTTCTTCTTCTTCTTCTTCTTTTTCTTTTTCTTCTACTACCTCTACTCCTAAATCTACAACTTCTTCTCCACAAAGCACCTCCATACACGCACGAATCAATCGCCTGGAAATCAATCACTTACGAATCAACCACCCACAAATAAATCCTAATAATGAACAGTCCCGTAGATGAAAGCTTTCCATATCCACTCACTATAACTCGAGATGCCTTCGCCGATAATGCCGGGTTCGATCCCGATTATTTCCTCTTCAAAAACCACAGATTCACATCCCTTGAAACGCTACTAAGCGATCTCTCGGATTTGTCCAAGGCACTCAACCGTGAGCTTCTTGATCTCGTGAATAATGAATACGCGAATTTCATCCAATTGGGCCAATCCATCAGCTGTGGCTTGGAACTTATTGAAAGTGTGTCTTATGACTTGGACAAATTCAATAAGTCGGTAGAACAGACTGTGGAATCATTAACCGCTTCTTCTTCTGTTGCTTCATCCGTTTTGGGACACAAGAAAAGACTCAACTTGTTAAAAAACAAAATCAAGCTCATTCTATTGCTCAATGAACAATGTACAAGTTTCGAAACGCTTCTCGGGTTCGATGTGGACCAACAAGCGCCCGACGAATTAGTTGATAAGGTAAATACTTTAGCCACACTTTACTTCTCGGTAGTGAAGATTTATTCTGTTTTGATGGAGGCCAATAGGGTATGTGAGCCGCGTGCTAATGGATCTGCTGGTGCAGCATATGCCAGTTTCAATGACCTGCCGTCTATTCACTCTGTTGCTGGTTCTGTTGAAACCAAGGACGAAATTTGTGCATATTTCGATAAGAATGTGAAAACAAAGGTTGTGTCTCTAAAATTCGAGTTTACGCTGTACATGAAAGAGCTTCAGCAGTTTGCAAAGCAAGACTGCAAGAAATATTCCCAATTGTTGCTTCTGATTCTTCAAATCAGTAGAATAACAGGTCAAACACTGGATTTGTTTGAGAAGGATTCTTAAGTGATCTAAGTGGTCTTTATTCTTTGTGTTGGCATGGTTCCACCTACAAACCACAAGCGAATCCTACTTTAGCTTTATGACTATTGGCTTATAACTATTGGCTTATAACTATTGGCTTATGACTATTGACTGTGTCAGCTACTTGGTCTTTTATCTATCATCGGAAAATCAGGTTTGTTCTCTTTTTTTCAAGTTATTTTCAAAACAGTCTTTCAATGATGAATAGCCTGTTAGTCTGAACGGTTTCAACAACCGTGAACAGGATCTTAATGAGAAGCAAAAAAAATATAGCAGAACAATTTTCGTCAATTAAGTTGAGCTCCAGACACCATTTCGGAAAAAATTGAAAAATGTTCAATCAATTCTTCATATTTACCCTTGGGACTGGTTTTACGCTGACTACGCGTAAACTGAGGCACCAACCAAACATCGGCAAATGGTTGTATTATCATCTAAATGGGGCCGTGCACGACCTAACTTCACCACAAAGCATCCTTCAAAGTAGAATTCAACGGACAAAGCGGCCATGGGTTACTTCGACAAGTTTTTTTTGAGCTCGCAAGAATGGGAAAACCAAGAAAAAACAGAATTGCCCTCTGATATTCCAGCCGTCGATGAAGTAGGTGCCACGTCTGCACCACTCTTGAGTGCTTCATACTTCATTGGTGCCCGCTGTAAACCATACAACGACGACTTTATGTTGTGTAAGGATGCTAACAATGGAGGTACTGTGGAGTGTTTGAAGGAAGGTAGAAGAGTTACCCGTTGTGCCATCTCTGTGTTGAACGATATAAATAAGCACTGTTTTGATGAGTTCAAATTGCATTACGAGTGCCTTGAGCAAGAAAACCACAGACTTGGTAGCTGCAGAGCCACTGAAAAGATCTTCAACAAGTGTGTTTTTGACAAGATGAACTTGGAGAAAAAGGTGCCAGGTGTCGAGAACCAGGTCCACTTGAAGGAAGACCGGATCTATACTGGTACCGGATACGATATCAAGGCTGCCAAAGCATTTGTAGACAACAATGCTAAGTCTGCAGCAGAGCCTAGTGCTTAAGGCTTGCCAAAATAACTGGGGATATGCTGTGCGTGGCTTATTTCCGGTACTTCTGCATCACCACGTCCATATTTTATGTGAAATAGATAAACAATATTCTGGGAATTGCGCCGATTATTTGAGTAGAAATGGAGTAGCGACGGCGAGAGATTGTTGGGGATTATCGAAGTAGATTCATATTCATCAAAGAGTATTGAATGGAGATTTTGTTAGATTACTTTTGGATGACAAGAGATGGCATTCTGGTGGGTGTAGACATTTGAAGTAAACTCTCAGTATAAGTTACTGTGACGAATGCGAATGGGTTATTTACGAGTTGAATGGATTGATGACATGTTTTTATGCCGAAAGTAGAGTTTGAACTTTTCTTTTTTGTTTTGTGTTTATTTGGAACAGGTGGCTGCAAAATTTGTGAACCGGGGTAGTCAGAACGAAACACAATGATGAAAAAGAAAACGTGAACAAACAAAAAGTAAACAGGAAAGGAAATGGATAGAAACAAAAGGACAGAAAGTAAAAGAACATTTGTCTCCACTAGTTCCAGTAATTCAAGATTCGATGTTATCGCTCTTGTTTCAACAATTGTCCGAAAAAGGTAATAAGATTACCCAATAAGGAAAAAAAATCCTAACCAAGAAACTCCTCGAAATTAAAAACAATCGATTTTCTTCCGTCTTTTTCAAAAAAAATACCTCTCGGAGAAAAAAAGCCACAACTAATGGGGATAGAGGACAAACGGGACCAGTCGAGAAAGGATAAGGAAACCATCGAATCAACACAATTCATGAAATAAAAAGAAATAAAAAGAAACGAATAAATAACCACCAAGAAATAAAATATTTCAAATCCTCCCGCCAGCATAATCTCCCGATTCCACCCTTTCACCCTGATTTACTCTTCTCGACTTGTGGTCCCCCTACTGTCAACGCTCATCAGCTGCCCCACGGAAAACCCAACTCCCTCTACTCCATCAACACTGGCAACACCTCGCGGTCTTCTGTATCATGTTTGGCGCATCTTCTGGAGGTACTGGTCTCTTTGGAAACGCGAACCAGCCAAAACCGGCTTTGGGCACGGGATCCACACAACCGGCTTCGTTTTCCTTTGGCTCTTCCACTAACAACATCGCTAACAATGGTTTCGGCTCTACCGCCAGTAACCCTTTATCACTTGGGAACAATGTTGCTCCTGGCACCAACACATCACAATCTTTCTCTCTTGGCGGTTCGGCTAACGGAACCCTGACTTTTGGCCAGAAACCTGCTGTTGGTGGGGGCTTGTTTGGAGCATCTCCAGCAACCAACACAGCAACCAACCCTACTGCTTTTGGAGCATCGGGTGCTGCTGCTGCTACTAATACTACAAACCCGCTAAGTACCACCAATACATTTGGGTCCACTGCTTCTTCTGGTGGACTCTTCGGTAAGCCCGCAGTCACAGCTCCATCTTTCGGGGCTCCCACATCTACTAATACACAACCTGCAGCTCTGGGTGGCCTTTTTGGAAGTAAACCTGCTGGCCAAACGGGGGGCCTCTTTGGTGGAGCTCTGCAGCCAGGAAGCACAGGACTTTTCGGAGCTTCTGCCACATCTGGTACAGCCCAAAACACTACCCAACCAAGCACAGGTCTCTTTGGCCAAAAAGCATCTACTGGTACTGGCGGCCTCTTCGGCACTGCCCCGAATGCACTTCAAAATCAAAATCAAACTCAGAACGTGGGTCAGACTCTTGGCTCCTCGTCAAACAACCCCCAACCGTCATTTGGTTGGAGCAACACTCAACCCAACTCAAACGGGCAGCAAAGTACACTCTCTTCTAATCTCCAGCTCAATTTCGCCGCGCCTACTCAAACTCAACAGAGCATATCCAATTACACTCCTGCAATCAATGACCAAATCATAAAATTGAAAGAGCAATGGGACCCAAGCTCCAGTAAATGTGCTTTGAAGACATACATCTACAACAAATTCAGCGAGCAGGAAATTGCTGTTTTGATGCAGCAGCCACGTCCTGCCAATGAAAGCCCGGAATCCTGGGAGAACGCCATGGCAAACAGACCCTCCGCCCTTCACTACCCAGTTAAAGTTTCCTCCTTTACGGAAGTTGCTCAACGGATCGAAGTGCAGTTGGATCATGTAGCAAAATCAAGGGTGCTACTCAACAATATAAACGAACAACTGAACCAATTGAGTGCTAAGCATGATCTAGACAATACCACCAGAATCTTGAAGGCAAAAGTGAGACACGCAAAGATCTCAAGAAGGCTCCTCCGTTTGGCTACCGTGTTGGCCGTATTGAAGTTAAAGGGCTATCCAATGTTACCTGAAGAAGAGGAAATGTCCAAACAATTCCAGACACTAAGTTCACGTCTCAACGATCCCAACGGTCCTTCCGGAAAGTTAAGTGACTTGTACGCGCGTCTAGCTATTCTCAAAAGCAGGAGCGAGGATATTTCTGCTCGTATGGAATCTTCCATTCAAACTATCAATGGTGGTTTGGCTAACTTTGGCGGTTCTAAACCAGACGGATCCTCGGAGGCTGCTGTTGGAAATGAGCATATAATGAATCAGTTAACAAAGCTTCTCTACAAACAACAAGTGGGATTGAGTTACCTTAACGATGTTGTGGAGAAGGATTTGGAAAAGGTAGCCAATATTAAGAAGAGTAGCTAAGGAACCTTGCCTATTGCAGGCAGAAGAGGTCAAGAAGGGCAATATTTTTTAAATGGAAGCTATTGAAACATGTTATTTTCATACACAGAGAGATGATTTGAATGGCCCTTGATTCTTTTTTTTTGTTTCGTTACGTGATTGAAAAATTGGTAGAAGAAAGGAAAAAGGGAGTTCTTGACCTAATTAAGATTTCTCCACATTTACAGTCAAAACAAGGATCATTGTCTGACGAAGCCACAGAAGTCGTGTTCTTTAATCGGCGGTTCGCTTGTTTCAAGATCTGCCTGTAGGTCCATTATCTTGGAAACATCCACCAAGGTGTTGGCAGCAAGATCGAGTTTAATCTTTTCTTTGTATAAGCCTTGATTCCGTAGTCTCGCCAAGCCATGCACGATTTTGACTGGTTTCATTTTGTGGTATTTTTGGAAATTATGGCGTAGCTTGGAACTGACAAGCTTAGCATCCTGGTCAGTGTGTAGAGTAAAAAACGGAGAGGTAATTGTCGAATCGGAGATCTCATACTGTTTTGTTAAATATCTTGCATCGGCAGTAAGTGTATGTTTGAAGGGAACACAGAGTTCTTCGTCAAAGTAACGATGATCATTCTCTACGAATGAAAATCGAGGTAATCCACATATGGTGCCCAAAAGCTTATACAATTCATGCTGTTTTTGAAGAAGTTCAGAAGCTGAGGGCTTGATAGATGCATCTATACCATTGAATGGGTTCAGTTGACTATGCTGATCAGAGGCATTGAGAACCACAGTTATGTACTGACTGAACGGGTTAGACGGTGAGCCTTTGACTTGGTCAACAGCGAAAAATTCCACTGGAGCAAGAGTTTTGAATGACTCATGGATAAACTGGACCTCTTTAACACTGGTGGCAGCTGGGGAGAGATGGTATCGGGCAGTGACACAGAAGCTGTAGTAAAGGTGATGACGCAACTTGAGCGACATGGCGGGGAAAATATTGCAAAAACAGACTTGAATAGTAAAGAACTCGTGTGGAAAAAGTAACGTAAACACAATAAATCAAGCTTCGACCCTCTTTAATCCAAAGAAGAGTCGCTCGATGTAATTTCGTTTCAATCCATCGCCTGCACAATAGACAAATTATTCAACACCATCTTATAGAAATATTACATCATCCATCACAATCATGTCTCCACTCGAGGAACTTACGGAACTACTTTCCAAGGGACTCAATCGTAATGTTACAAATACGTTTCTGACATCAATTCTACGGCTATACAAGCTGAACACCTCCAAGTTTCGCTTCACTGATGCTGTAAGTGCTCTAGGGATTTCCCCAGATTTGGCATCGCCAGCGTATATTTTCATCAACGACAATATTGGAGAGCTCGAAAGAAGTTCAGGCTCTTCTGCGGAGAAGCAGGTTCCTAAAAAGGTAACTTTCAACCCAAACGAGGCTCTGACGAAGCGTCAGCTTCTTGACTTAGAATTCGAAGATGACTTAGATCTTCCAAACGTACCCACAAGAAATACAACCAGTACTGGTGTTGTTGCAGGCAACGACAAGAACGATAAGCCCAAAAAAGTCATCTTTAAAAAGATTAAGAAGGAAACTGCGCAAAAAATCAAGGCGCCGCCGAAAGAGATGCTGTCTCTTGAAAGTGGTCCAACTGAGATTAGAAGTATTGACGGGCAGTCGTCGAAAACTTCTAAAGATCAAAGCATTACTAAGCCTCAATCAGACAAGTTACAAGATTCCGTTGCAGCTATTTCAGAGGCGTCATATGATTCAGACGTGGGTTCAGATGCTTCTATTGATATCGACAACGACAGAACTTGGTACGATAACGAAGATTTTTCTGCTTGTATCGTCGACCAATACTCTGATTTGACGATAAAAACCAATATCACTTCTTCCAGAAGCTTTAAAACCGGTGGGGGTGGCCGTACTGGTGGTAGTTTTGACACTTCTGGTGCTTACGTAGACTACGACCACGATGAGAGCTACAGTCAGCAACGGATTGCAATCGTCCCCCATTTCATCGTTCCTACATTTTTACGTGGATCTGAAGAGTATCTTAAGCTTCAGCTTGATTCGAGTCGAACTACTCGAAGCCTAGGACCAAGTGTAAACCCCATCAAGGATCCCGAGTCAGAACTCGCACTTTCAGCAAAGAGCGGCAGTTTTGCCGTCAAGAACTGGAAGGAAAGGCAGGAGCGTGCACAACAGGCAAAGGATCGAGTCGGACAAGAGAAGACCCAACCTACCAAAGGAGAGCCGGATGGTCCTGTTCCAGATGCTACAGAAGAAGACGCTTCTTACTCTTTTGAAGAAATTCAAAAGCAACGAAAGAGTCTTCCAGCTTACAAAGTCAAAGAAGATTTGATGCGGGTGATTTCTGAAAATCAGATTGTAGTCGTCATTGGAGAAACTGGTTCCGGTAAGACCACCCAGTTGACACAATTCTTGGTTGAGTCGGGATACACTAAAGACCACAAGTTAGTGGCATGCACCCAACCAAGAAGAGTTGCAGCAATGTCTGTCGCCAAAAGAGTTTCTGAAGAGATGGGAGTGAAGCTCGGTCAAGAGGTAGGATACACGATTCGTTTTGAGGATAAAACCAACCCGAAAAAAACGATCGTGAAGTACATGACAGAAGGTATTCTTTTAAGGGAAATCTTGGAAGACCCAAACCTTGATAAATATTCGTGCATCATTATGGATGAAGCGCACGAGCGGTCATTGAACACAGATGTTCTTCTTGGCTTGTTCAAACAACTAGTGAGGCGAAGAAGAGATCTTAAACTTATCATCACAAGTGCAACAATGAATGCTGATCGATTCACTCAGTTCTTTGGAAATGCGCCACAGTTCTTCATTTCGGGCCGAACATTCCCCGTCGAAGTGTTTTACTCAAAGATTGGATGCTCAGACTACGTCGAAACAGCGGTGAAGCAAGTAGTCACTATTCATTTGGCCAACCAAAAAAGCGACGGTGACATTTTAGTGTTTATGACTGGCCAGGAGGACATTGAAGCCACATGTGAGCTCATCAAGGAGAAATTGGAATTATTAGAAAACCCACCACCTCTTGATGTGTATCCCATTTACTCTACGCTTCCAGCCGATGTCCAGAAAAAAATTTTCACGAGACAGAATTCAGAGAGGCGAAAAGTGGTTGTTGCTACCAATATTGCTGAAACCTCATTGACTGTTGATGGTATCAAGTATGTTGTTGACTGTGGTCTTGTAAAGCTCAAACTATTCAACCCAAAACTCGGAATGGACGTATTGCAAATTGTCCCCATCTCGTTAGCCAATGCACAGCAAAGAAGTGGAAGAGCTGGAAGAACAGCTGCTGGAATGGCTTACAGACTATACACTGAAAAGGCTGCTGACATTCTGGAAATGTACTTGCAGCCAATTCCTGAGATTCAAAGAGCCAACCTCAGTTCTGTGATGCTCTTACTCAAGAACCTCAAAGTTATGGATGTTTTGAAATTTCCCTTCTTAGATTCGCCTCCGCCAGATTTACTATACTGCTCTTTGTATGAGCTATGGGCCATGGGTGCAATAGACAACAGGGGCCAATTGACCAGTATTGGAGCCAAAATGACGTTGTTTCCAATGGAGCCGACTCTTGCTAAACTCATAATCTTATCTTCGCAAAAAGATTTCTCATGCTCGTCCGAAGTAATCACCATTGTGTCGATGCTCTCTGTTCCCAGTGTATTTTACCGTCCTAAGGAAAGAGCCAGCGAAGCCGACGCAGCAAGAGAGAAATTTTTGATTGCTGAGCTGGACCATTTGACTCTTCTAAATGTATACACACAATGGGAGCAACGGGCTGCTTCGGTTCTGTCAAAGCAGCAGAAGTTAAGTGATTGGTGCAAAAGGAACTTCCTTCAACATCGGTCTTTGCTTCGTGCACGAGATGTCCGAAGGCAATTAGTTTCCATTCTTCAGAAAAACGGCTCCAGTATTTACCGTTCCAGAGAAGACGCAGACATAAGAAGATGTATATGTGCAGCGTACTTTCATCAACTGGCCAGATTGGTCCGTATGGGTGGAAATGGCCGTGGACAGGCAGAGTATGCAAACTTAAGGCAACTGTACATCAAAATGTATTTGCACCCTACATCAGCTTTAATAGGGGGCCGTGAATTAAGTCCTCATTATGTGGTTTATGACGAGTTAGTTCTTACTAAGAAGGAGTACATTCAGTGTGCTACTGCTGTCGAACCTGAGTGGCTTTTGCAGTACGGGCAGGTCTTTTTTGGGGTAAGTCCACTGGTGAGAAAGGAGTTGGAACAGAAAGTATCATTCAAGATTCTTGATCGCAGCGACTGGGAAAGACAAATGGATCTAGAGGTCAAGGAGAAGAAAACTGCCAGTCAAGAAGACCAAAAGGAAAGAAAAAAGCCATCTTTCAGGGCGTTTTAAAACATTAATTAGTATGGTTTGCTATGTACAGTTGAAACCACGAGATCCCCGAACGCGGATTGTTTCTAGTTTGCTGATGGTAATTCAACATTGTCAATAAGACGAGCAATTCCTCCATCTTCACGAGGAACTCTCACGGCAGTAGATATAAGACCTCCAATAGAAGGGTCAACGGAATCGAGGTCTTCCAAAGTCTCTGGATGAGACACAGCCACATACTCCACCTCCCACAGAGTAGGCATGGTGGAGTAGACACCATTGATTGCATCTAGAATGGTCTTGGAAGAGATAGTAGTATTAGTTGTAGAAGCTTCTGCGTAAAGAGTCCGGCCAGCACATAAGCCTTGATAAATGACAGAAGCCTGATCCTTCACCTCGGCAGATAAGTACTCGTTTCTAGACAGCATGGCAAGTCCATTAGGTTCACGATGAGTATCCAACACTCTGACTTCAGTGTCTATAAGCAAGTCTTTCACGAGATTCTTGACCACCACGCATTGTTGAGCATCTTTCTGGCCGAAGTAGACCCGTTCGGGAAGGACCACATTGAGAAGCTTGGTCACCACAGTAGCTACACCTCTGAAAAAGGCAGGTCTATGGGACCCTTCAAGACCTTCAGAACATCCATGAACGTTGACAAAAGCACCCTTTTGATTCTCAACTTCTAGAACAATACCTGAGGGATACATTTCCTTTGCATCAGGAACATAAACCACATCAACAGCCTTGTTGGAGAACATTTGTTCCAACATGTTCAAGTCTCTTTCCAAAGTACGTGGGTAAGCGTCCAAATCCTCAGACGGAGCAAATTGTGAAGGGTTGACGAAAATAGATACAACAGTCTTGTCGTTTTCTGCAAGACTGGTTTTCACCAATTTGCAATGACCCATGTGAAGTGCTCCCATTGTAGGAACAAAGCCAACGGTTTGGTTCTGGAGGAGACACTGCCGTCTCCATAGACGCATCTGTTTCACAGTACGAATGATCTTAGTTGATGTGGTCATTTGTGTTTTGTTTTGTTTTTGTTTTTGTTTTGTTCTTGTGTGTGTTTGTGTGGGTGGCTATTTTCTATACGAGGAGACAATTTTTCAGTGATGCCTTGTCAAGCGTAAGCGATGAGACTTGGGAGGATAAGGGTAAACCAACAAATAGAGGTGAAGGGAACGGGAGGATCCAAAAAAAGTAATTTGTCAAGAAAACAGCAGTTTTATCGGATTATACGTTTTTTTTTCAATTTCTTGATAGTTTCCAGATTTGTGGAGGTCCGTGTTTTAACCTGGGGAAGCTCGGCATCGGCTACTATTGATCTGGGTAAAGTACAGGAGCAGTACAGGAATTGGTTAAGGTGGTCAAGGTGATGGGGAATGGGAAATGAGAAACGGTGCGGGATAGTATTTCCTGATTAGGCAAAAAGACCCTGAAATTCTCATGTAATATGCAAATCCCGTTCTTTTCTCTTTCAACGTTAGCGATTCTTTTCCAGTTGATGGAGATGGTAGCACAAAAAAAAAGAAATCACGACTGGACAAAGTATTCACGACTGAACAAAAGAAATTTACCAATCGTATAATTGAAGAATCAATTCACAAAATTGTTAACAAACAGATCATATTGTCTCAAGCAATAAAAGTGGCTCTCTTGTGATTCTTTTATGTGGTGGGGTCCATCCGAGGGTCCCTTGTGGAGTCTGGGGTAAGAAATCACATTTTGGTGGAGAAGGGTCAATTGCTTGCTTTTTTGATAAGATTCTGGATACTTATTTCATTGATCCTGATTTCATTGATAAAAGTTAATTCAGATATCGAATTTGTGAATCATATTTTGTCATTCTCTGACACCCTTCTACTCTTATACTGTCCGACACTTTTATATCTAGAGACTCAGGTTTTGGCTTCTTCTTCTGGGAAATATTGTCAATTCTCGGATATTTTGATTTCGTGGAGTTTTAAATTCTCTGGCTTTATCACTCTCTGTGTTTTTCTTGCTGATCTAGATTCTGGCTGGTCTCTTGGTTGTCTAAGCAATGTTCACCAAAGAATACAAACAATCGTCCGCTGCATGGCCTAGAGGTCAAGGCTCAGCATTACAGGCATCGGATAAATTGGCCATTGCCTATATAAAATACTCGAATACGGCTTCTCCGTTACCAGGACAGATGCTGGTCAATTTAATCTTTGCCCATGGCACAGGCATGAACAAAAGTGTGTGGAGACACCATATAGAACAATTATATAAGCGCAATAGTAACTCAAAATGGCACTTGGACAAAGTTTTGGCTATTGACTGTGCCAGCCATGGCGATTCTGCTCTTCTTAACAAGGGAAAGCTTGCGTGGGGCTTCGATTGGCGGGATGGTGGTAAAGACTTGATTCATGTGGTCAAACACGAGGCAGAAACAACGGGAGATTTCAGACCAGATCCAAAATCGAAAAATATTTTGGTTGGTCACTCTTTTGGTGGATTTCACTGTTCCTATGCTGCTTTCTTAGAGCCTCTGTTATTCTCTGGATGCATAGCGATAGAGCCGGTCTTGTTCGTTGATACCCAATTCAAAGAACTTTTCTTTATGAGGTTGCAGAAAGTTCATAAAGCAATTGCTGATACATTCGATCTGATGGAAGATGCTGTTAAGTACTTCCAAAAGGCTAGCTTTTATCGAACGCTTGAACCTGCTGTACTTAAGGATTACGTCGCTGATGAATTGTATGCCGAGAACGGTAAAATCAAGTGTAAGGCGTCGATACCGGCACAAATGGCAACCTATGGATCTGCATTCTTCGCCCTTGATTGTGATCAAGAAATCTTGAAGTTTATTCGGGTGCCTTACCTCCATATCGTGGGTACTGAAGCCGCATGGAACCTTCCTCAAACCGTCGATTTTGTCAAAGAGAGCATTCCAGAAGCTTTGCTTGAAACAAAGGAGATAAGGGGAAGTCATCTTATGTTTGGCGAAAACGTACAAGACACTCTTGATGCAATTGAACAGTTTTGCAACAAGTGGGTGAACTTTGCAGAGACACATATCAGCGAGATTCCAGAAGTGAAGTACGACCGAGCAGAAATTATGTCAAAAATGTATCCTTTGATCCTAGAGGGTAAATATAATGAGACCTTCTGGTATGGACGCCCAAACCCCAAGATGTAACTCTTTCTTGAAGGTGAAATGACAAAAATGACAGAGCGAGAAGCAAAAGAAACCTAAAGAAGCTCAAAGAAACAGACGAAGCTCGAATATACTCAGAGGAGTATTTTTGATTGAAGATGCATCTCTTCAAGTTAATGTCTCCAATTGGCAATTATATATCTAGTCTGTGACACATGATCCATCCCTAGCCAAGAAATAACGTCCAAGAAATGATTTCTGAGAAAATTCAAAAAAAACTATTTCTTTTCTTTAGACCTTTCAAGAACAACCAAGCCGAGTCTACGTTTTCCTTGGTTTCTTAGGTGTTTTTGGTGGTGGCATATTTCCAGACCGAAAAGCATAGCCAGAAACAGCAAACGAGTCAAGAAAAAAAGTCTGAAATATTATTAAAAATCAAAGAAAGAAATCCCAAAAAAGTCATATTTTATAAATTTCCATCTTTCTTTTTTCCCCGTGTTTCAGCCATCTCACACGATACCATTGCGATGGCAACCTGCACATCACCAAAAATTTCTGAAGTATCTAATCTTCTCCAATGCCTAGCAAGACGACAATTTTGGCGCATGTTGCGAATTTTCTTCGCTCAGAAGAAGATCTCGTAAAAGTTTCTAAAGCATTAGATGCGTACTTGAGAAAAAACTCCGTTGAATTGCCTGTTGTGGCCGGAGATTTGAAGACCTTATTGGCTGTTAGCGATAGCGAGGCAGAAGACGACAGCGGATCTTCAAGTTCTTCATCTTCTGACTCTGATTCTGATTCTGACTCTGACTCTGACTCGTCTTCATCTTCTTCATCTTCTTCATCTTCTTCATCTTCAGACTCTGACTCCGACTCCGACTCCGACTCCGATTCAGACTCTGACGCTGAAAAGGAAGTCAATTCAAAGCAAAAGAGTGAAAGCTCCGATGAAGGTTCTGACTCTGATGAGGAAATGCCTGATGCTGACAATAAGGCTATTTCAACTTCTGATACTGAGTCCCTTCCTGAGTCTGAATTGAGAAGTGAGGTCACCAACGAAGATGACGATTCATCTTCTTCATCGTCATCAGATTCTTCATCATCAGATTCTTCATCATCTTCTGACTCCGATTCATCTTCTGACTCCGATTCATCTTCTGACTCCGACTCCGACTCATCCTCGTCATCTTCATCATCAGACTCCGATTCATCAGACTCCGACTCTGACTCTTCAAGCTCAAGCGACTCTGAATCTGATGAAGAGAAAGAGTCCAAGAAGAGAGTGTCTAAAGAAGACACCGAACAAACTATCAAGAAGCAAAAGACTGAAGAAGATAGCGAGTCAAGCTCTATTCCTGCTCTGGAAGAACCAGAGTTGGCACCAGGTCAAAGAATGCACTTTTCTAGAATTGACCGTTCCAAGATCTCCTTCGAAGATTCAACTTTACAGGATAACACATACAAGGGTGCTGCAGGCACTTGGGGAGAATTGGCCAACGACAAGCTTGGTAGAGTCAGAGGTAAAGACTTTACCAAGAACAAGAATAAGATGAAGAGAGGTGCCTACAAGGGAGGATCTATCACCATGGCAACAGGGTCGTACAAGTTTACCGACTAAGTCTCGATTCTATTTTTGAATCGTTCCTCAAACGAGTTGTTTGATTGGCATTTAATAGAAGTATAAACATCAGGTTACAGGAAAACAAAACCGATTGTTCCACGAAACTATAACGTTTTCAAGTGAATTTTCTAGATCTTTGGATTCTTATTTGATTCCAGTGAAGATGCCGTGGGAAAATACCAGTCAATTGAAAATCATAGTCAAAGATATCATAGTCAATTGAAGGATATAGTTTGAACAGTAAAGTTATTTTGTTTAAACCTTGAGCTCTATAATTTTCATTCTATTAATTTTCCTTTGATTCTATTTGATTATATTGAGTTCCTATTAAGTTCAAGTAAAGTTCAAGTAAAGTTCAAGTAAAGTTTGATAAAGTTCAAGTAAAGTTCAAGTTAACGTCAAGTAAACGTCAAGCAAAAGTCAAGTAGCCGTCACGTAAACTTCAAAAAACTACAATAAAGTACTAAATTATTGTCAAGTTTTCAAATCACTATTAAGTCCTGACTTACCTTGCGGCTACCATTAGTTACAGCCTAAGCTGAGATCATACCAATCGATGGCTCAGAAAGAACAATTGAAACCACCAAATAATGAAACTCTTTCAATGGTCAATATTTCCTCTGGAAATCTGTTTCGGCCTGAAAGAGTTCGAATAATCAGAAGAAAGGTCAACATTCCAGTACCTGAACACCCACAAGATGAACCAGACACTGTCCAGACACCTGTCCAGACACTTGTCAATTGTCAATTTTCTACTGAAAGTAGTGAATAAGATTATAAAAAACAAAATATTTTGAAAATTATTTATGAGGTCTACTTTATTTTCCTTTAAAACTCTCTTCACTCTCTCTTCCCCCATCTATCCCCAGTACCCTAGTACCTAGTACAGTACCCATCTGCCCCATCTCACCTTTATCATCTACTTCTTCTTCAATATACAACCAAATCCAACGATTCATCGGCCAATTGTTCACTAGAAAATCGCTCATAACCAGTTAATATACTCCATATACCGGAATAACGATATTTTTGAGTTTCCGTCCCGGTTTCTTTCCCTTTCTTTGACTCTTCCCCCCTCCCATCGACCTGACTAATGTCCCGAGTCAACTACGCTAAGCTAGAACGTGGCAATTACTCCGATGACTCGTACGAGTCAGATGACCAGCCCTCCTTATCGAAAAACAAAGACGAAGATTATGCTTACGGAGCTCCAAAACCCCGGAAAAAGAGACCTGCTGCCAAATCAAGGGCCAAAACACCAAACCAAGATCAAGATATCCAAGATGTCACTGAAAAGAAAAGAAGAGTCAATATTGCTGTAGATGCAATCCAACAGAATCTAAGCGACGAAGAACTAAATGATGACCAGCTTTTGGAGGTTACACCAGACCTACCGAATGGATATGTTCCTGATGCTGTGTCCAGGGTATTTGGAAGAATGGACTTTCTGTACTTAAAGTTAAAACCAGACCACTTCTCAAGACCTATTTGGATCTCGCCTCTGGATGGCCGTATTATTCTTGAATCGTTCTCCCCTCTTGCAGAACAGGCTCAAGACTTCTTAATTACCGTTGCTGAGCCCAGATCTCGGCCCTCTCACATTCATGAGTATGCTATCACATTATATTCTCTATATGCAGCAGTTTCTGTTGGTTTGGAAACTGACGATATCATATCTGTCCTCAATCGGCTTTCCAAAACCCCGGTTCCAGAGAGCTTCTTGAAGTTTATTCGTGATGCTACAGTGAAGTTCGGAAAGGTGAAGTTGGTGTTAAAGAACAATAAATACTTCGTAGAAAGTGCCCATGCCGAAATTTTGCAAATGTTGTTAAAGGACCCTGTTATCGGACCATTAAGAGTTGTTTCCTCTGGACTTGATAATAGGAATGGAAATCTACTCCAAGAGCACGCTCCAACACAAGGTGACTTAACAATCCCTGGAACAAAGAAAACCGCAGATAAATCCGGAAAACTGAATGCTGATGATATATTCGCTTCTGTGGTTGGAAAGTCCGCCGCTGATGATGAAGATGATGACTTAGACAAAGTTCACTCGTTTGAAATTGCCAGTGATACAGTTGAAGTGGTAAAAAGACGTTGTCACGAAATCGAGTACCCAGTCTTAGAGGAGTACGATTTTAGAAATGATCACCTAAATGCGGACTTGGATATTGATTTGAAGCCATCTACACAAATTCGTCCTTATCAAGAGAAATCCTTGTCAAAAATGTTTGGTAATGGAAGAGCTAGATCTGGAGTAATTGTTCTACCTTGTGGCGCTGGGAAAACATTGGTGGGCATTACTGCTGCCTGTACCATCAAGAAATCGGTCATTGTTTTGTGTACTTCGTCGGTTTCTGTCATGCAATGGAGACAGCAATTCTTGCAATGGTGTACTATTCAACCAGAGAATGTGGCTGTTTTCACTTCGGAGAACAAAGAAATGTTTTCCAGTGAAGCAGGTTTGGTGGTCTCAACATACTCCATGGTTGCAAACACACGAAATAGATCTCACGATTCCCAAAAAGTTATGGATTTCCTTACTGGTAGAGAATGGGGGTTCATTATCTTGGACGAGGTTCATGTGGTTCCAGCTGCAATGTTCAGAAGAGTCGTCAGTACAATTGCTGCTCATGCTAAACTTGGGTTGACAGCCACATTGGTGAGAGAAGATGAGAAGATTTATGATTTGAATTTCTTGATTGGACCAAAATTGTATGAAGCTAATTGGATGGAGTTGGCACAAAAGGGTCATATTGCGAACGTCCAATGTGCCGAGGTCTGGTGCCCAATGACAGCTGAGTTCTATCAAGAGTACCTTCGAGAATCGGCTCGGAAGCGTATGTTATTGTACATTATGAACCCTACAAAATTCCAGGCATGTCAATTTCTCATTCATTATCATGAAAAGAGAGGTGACAAAATTATCGTGTTTAGTGATAATGTGTATGCCCTCCAGGAATACGCTTTGAAACTAGGGAAACCTTTCATCTATGGGTCAACGCCACAACAAGAAAGAATGACGATTTTGCAGAACTTCCAACACAATGATCAAATCAATACAATTTTTTTGTCAAAGGTTGGTGATACGTCTATCGACTTGCCAGAGGCCACCTGCTTGATTCAGATTTCTTCTCACTATGGATCCAGAAGACAAGAGGCACAACGTTTGGGTCGGATCTTGAGAGCAAAGAGACGTAACGATGAAGGTTTTAACGCCTTTTTCTACTCTTTGGTATCAAAGGATACGCAAGAGATGTACTACTCAACGAAGAGACAAGCATTTTTGGTAGATCAGGGATATGCTTTTAAGGTGATTACCCATCTTAGTGGAATGGAGCAATTGCCTGACTTGGCATATGCCAATTCCAGAGAAAGACGTGAGCTTTTGCAGCAGGTTTTGTTGAAAAACGAAGATGCCGCAGGAGTGGAGATTGGAGATGACGAAGGTACGAATTTCATGCCAAAGGACAAACAAGAGTATCAAGCTAGTAGTGCTTCTAGAACCGCGGGTTCTCTTGCTGGATTGGCTGGAGGTGAAGATATGGCATACATTGAGTACAGCAAGAACAAGAACAAGGAGTTGAAGGAGCATCATCCTTTGATTCAAAAAATGTACTACAAGAAAAAGAAGTGATTATAGGTTGGTTTGATGAGATGGGAGCAAATGAATATTGAGAACCATTTATGGAAATACTGAATAGGGTGAATGAATTTGGAATTAATGGACATTATAAATTGGACAGTCTTGAAGATAACAAAAAGAAAAGTGACATTCATTTGTTTACTAAAATAACGAAGTAATGCAATGAAAAATAAGACAAATAATGGATACATGTAGATACTGTTGATATATATTGATAGAGTCATCAAAAATCAATTAAGCAAAGGGTACTCAAGAATTCTAGTTGCTCCATTTGTGACAGAGACTATTGTAGAGACTCTTCCAAGAACTGTTGTAGAGACTCTTCTAGAGACTTATTCGTTAAGCTAATCGTAAGTGGCACCCACAAAGTTACCAAAATCGTCATCGTCATTAAAATCAGAGCAAGGAGTAGGGGTCCGATAGTCATCCAGCGCAAGCCGAAGATCCTTTAGTACCCTTTGCAGTAATTCATGTAGTTGTTGCTCATACAGAGCAGTGTGGTGATAATTCTCAAAGCGTCTCCTATATATGGCCAAGCTCTCTGAAAAAGCAGCAGAGTCAGACAGGTCATTAAACTTGAGTCCAAGTGCCACCTGTAGCAACTGACCCTTTTCCGGAGGCTGGAATGGATGATAACCTGTTCCTGGCAACTGTGTGATAATCTTATAGTACTTAGTAGATTCCGGTGTGATGATGATTGTATCCCGACCATCATTACCAATGGTATAGTCGAGATCTGAGTTTTCAAAAGGATTGTACCATACTTCAGCCCATGGTGTATCTTTCTTCACTTCGGAGAAGTCCTCCAGTAGCAGATTCAAGGTGATTCTATTGTAGAGCTCCACTTTAAGGCGAAGACCACATGCACGAGATTCATGCTCAACATCAGTGTTCTCTTGTTCTATAACCTTGAGACATCCTTTCCAAACCACATCGGAAGTCGTCCAATTTACTAGAGACGGCGATCCCGGAGGTATCTTGAACACATATGCTGACTCCGTTTGGAAGAGAACAGTGGACACTAGCATGCAAAACAATGGAGCCAAATGATTGGTTGGTTTGAATTGACGAAATAAGGTTATGCTTAACACCGAAAAGTAAGAGTTGGCACAATCGGTAACCTTTGGGTTCAATCAAGGGTAATTGAAGAGAGAAAGTGGAGCAGGAGATAAAGTGCAAAGATAAAAGTTCTGGGATGAATATAGAAAAGAATTTAGTTGAATTTTTTGAAACGTGATTGGATTAATTATTATAATCATATTGGTTTGGTTGATTGGTTTGATTGGTTTGATGAGGCTGATGATTGGCTGTATGGTTTATGGTGGTATTAGGGAGAATCCTAATGGAATAAAGTAAGGAAGGACTAAGAATTAAAGATAAAGGAAATAGGAGAGTGTAGGAATGGAACTATAAGTTTAATGAAATGATGAATTATTGAGTCTTCGGTAAAGCGTAAAGCGTAAAGACTAAAGACTAAAGACTAAAGACTAAAGACTAAAGACCAAAAGGTAAGAAGTCTATTTTGCTTGCTCAGTTAATCTAATCAATCGAAGTGGGTACGCATCGGAAGTGCTCTTCAATCAACGCTTTTACAACTTATGAGGCTTCTATTATTGGATCTATGAATGGCACTAAGTATTGATGAGCATAGCTTTTGAATGTGAGTCACAAAAGATCCAATCTACCTTCAAAAAGGATCTGGAAAATTAACAATTATGAATACCATTAGTATCACCTGAGATGAACAGGTATATTACGTAAAGGTTGGTGGTATTTAAGCTAAGACGGTTTCTATGGTGATGGACAGCACCTCATTTGATTCATCTTTTGAAACTCTCGCAAAACTGACTCCAATAGTTCACTTCTAGAGGTTTGAATTGTATGGAAGGATCCGTCCTATGAATACCGATGGAAACCTTTGGAAACCTTTGTTACAAGATAACCAATACAGACTATATCAACACATAATTTAACAGAAAGAAGAAAGCAAACGAAATGGAAGTACAAGAAATGAAACAAATAAATGAAAATAGATTCTTAAAAGTTTGTAAGTGAATGAAAGTTTGTAAGTAATAAACGTTTGAATGAGGAGGAAGTGTGGATGAGAGAAGACTCCAGAAACGTGATACGAGAAACAGAAAGATGTATTAGGGACAAGTGGACGTTAAACAGCTGAAAACAATATCTCTGGAAAAATTCCAAATACTACTGCCAACTATAGCTCTGCCTTTAGCCATAGTTGTTGAAGAAACCTCTGTCAATCGTGTCAACACAGAAAGGTATTACAAGAACAATTTTAGAATAAACACGTTTCTACTAAACTAAGGATCAATTTATATTACAATACACGAGGATCGTTTGAGGCGTCGGTTATACATAAGAGGAATCGTCTCAACCTTAATTTAATCGTTATGGCTGCAAATTGGGCTGGCCAGAGTACTTTGGAGGAAGACAGAAAAACACGCAAAGACCACACAAACTGATACAGAGATATAGACAAGCAGATGAGCAGATACAGAGATACAGACAGGTAAATTAACAGATAATTTAATAGAACAGACTAGAAGATAATACAAATGCAGAAATCGAAACATTAATAGAAAAACTCCCTTCAAATGTCACCAGCATCCCCCTCAGACAACTTAAAGTGTTATCTGCACAACCACATTCCTGGGCATTCCTAAAACCGTAACATTTCTTCCTTATTGGGCTACAATAATGTTGCATCCTCGTAAATTAGACGATATGCAGAACATATTGAGCCAAGTTTGTTTCTGAAGGATAGCTTGATTGTTTTACACTAATTCAAATCCTAAAATTATCTAGACAAACATCTTCAAACCCCTTAAAAAACATCAATCAAAAGAAATCCCTCCTTTAATTTACTATGGTTTGCGCCATTTTTGTCCAATCATGAAATTGGCGCAACGAGGCTCTGCTGCCTCCCCACAAACCAGTGGCTTGAGGGATTATAGGATATGACGTAGCATCCTGCAACTACGATCTTTTTTTGGCATGTTGCAGCTACAGCACACGGCTGTGTGTTTGTGAGGGAATTCTAAAAATTCCTAACCGTGCGATGAAGCTACTGTTTTCACAACAGTTGGAATTGTGAAATGGTACAATAGTTAGTTAGTAGGTAGATAAGGTCATAAGTATTTTTATTAAAAGTAGAAAAAAATACTGAATTTGCCTTGAATAATTTAATATTTCGTGCATCTTCTTTGCTTTTCCAGCCGCCTTTGGCCCTATTTGGTTCCATATTACCCTGATAAAGGGTCTTCCTGCCCCCGTAACAGTCTCTAAGCACAGGATGCAAGCGAAATTTGCGTCACTTTTGTTTTATTAGTGTAGCCTGTGCGATCTGCCACCACTGCCATCTCTATGACTTCTATGCGTGTAATTGCCTTGCCCCGTGCCATTGGGTGTTAACATACACCCGATTTGGACCACTGCGCGATATATTTCGTTGTTACATAGTCATGGTATACCTTCCTAATGTTGGTGTGCGCCCTGTATCATAGGCGACTTTCCAATTTACCACAGTCAGCCCTGGTTCAGCCCTAATTGAACATGGCTACATATAAAACAAGGATTGCCGCGAGGTTGTTGGTTTTATTTTATTTTTTCTCTTCTTGTGTTTAACTTTCCTCTTCCATATCACTTATCATTATCTTAAGCGTAGGTTTCTAGTACACTCAATACTTGACAATAGTCTCTGGTACTCTTAGCACAGACCGAAACTTGCCAAAGATGTCCCAATCAATTAACTCTGATGCCAGTATCACAAAGGAGTATTTCCAAATGGATATCTCCGAAACCATCACTCACTCGGCTAATCCTGGTATTAAGTTCGTCGATCTTGAGAAGGGAAAGTCGGATGGCCCTGGGATTGGTTTTCACAGCAGAAAATCTTCTTTTCATGGACTTAGAAGAAATAGTCAAGATTCTGTTTTTACAATGAGAGAGAAAGTTGCTCCCGATATGGTGCTTCCTGCCATGTTCCGTTCGGTTTCCTACAAGGTGGAAACTGAATTGGAAAGCTGTCACAACTTAGATGAATCCAGCAGCAAATTTACCGGTATTACCTACCACACAGACCTGGCTTCTAAAATTGCTGACGATTTTAGCAGTAACTTGGAAACAGGTTTATCTTCTTCTCTGTACGACGCCAACTTCAAGAAGTATGGTCAAAACGTTCAATCCAAGCCCAAGAGTCAATTCTTGAGAAAGTGCTTCATGTACTTCTTTGGAGGATTTGGTTCCTTGCTCCTTTCTGCCGGTATTCTTTGTATTATCTCATGGAAACCTTTGGGAAACCCATCTCCTGCTTTGTCTAATTTGGTGTTGGGTATCATTTTGCTCGTGATTTTCTTGAGTCAAGCGGCATTCAACTTTTTCCAAGATTTCTCTAGTTCTCGTGTCATGGATTCTATTCACGGCTTGATCCCCTCTGATGCTCTCGTTGTCCGTGACGGTGCAATTCAACAAGTGGATTCCAAACTAATTGTACCTGGAGACCTCATCTGTTTGACTGCTGGTACCAAGATGCCCGCTGACGTCAGAATCTCAGAATCCTCTCCTGACTTTGCCTTTGACAGATCGATCTTGACCGGTGAATCTCATCCTATTCCTGGTACACCCGTTGCTGATGCACATGGCTCTAACTACCTCGAAACAAGTTGTATCGCTATGCAAGGAACTTTTGTGATTAGTGGTTCAGCAAAGGGTGTTGTTGTTGCTACCGGAGATGAGACAATCTTTGGTTCTATAGCCAAATTGACTTCTGCTCCGAAAAAGGGCTTGTCTCCTATCCAATGGGAGGTGTTGAGATTCGTGATCATCACTTCTTCATTCATTGTGGCCTTGATTGTCTTGATTGTCATTTTGTGGGCTGTTTGGTTACGTAAAAGTCACCCAGAATGGATCAATGTTCCATCTTTAATTGTGGATTGTGTTTCCGTTGCTGTTTCTTTCATTCCTGAAGGTTTACCAATAGCTTTGACCACATGCTTAATCATCACAGCTCGTCAAATGAGAAATAGTAAAATTCTCTGCAAGTCTTTAGCTGTTGTTGAGACGTTGGGTTCTGTTTCTGTTTTGTGTTTCGACAAGACTGGAACCTTGACAAAGAACGCCATGTCCGTGACGAATGTCTGCCAAGCAACAAAAGAAACAGCTTTGAAAGATATCCAAGATAATGAAAACGATGTTAAGGATTCTACTCGTGACTTGAGTAACCCTCAAACCCTTCATATGCTCACCATCGGAACCATCTGTAACGAAGTGATCACCACTGCCGACGGAACATTGACTGGTAATGCCACCGATAAAGCAATCTTCCAGTATACAGACAGTATTGAATCTCGTGGCTTTTTCGATGCTCAATGGACTTCCAAGTTTGATGTTGCGTTCAACTCCAAAGACAAATACATGGCCAAAATCTTGCAGCCACAAGGAGAAAAGGGTTCAGAACTCTGGTCATCCTTGGGTCTTACTGTTGAAAAAGAGAAACATGAAGAATCTATGCTTCTTACCGTCAAAGGTGCACCAGATATCTTGATTCAAAAGTGTACACACATTCTAGAAAACGGAGAGGTTGTTGAATTAAATGAAGTCACGAGGTCCAAAATCATTAGCATCCAAGAAAAATGGTCCAATAACGGAAAAAGAGTGATTTTGTTTGCTTCCAAGGTTGTCTCCGCCTCTGAATTCGATTTTGAAAACCGTTCTGAAACCGTCAAGGCTGTCAGAGACCAAATTTCCCAAAACTTGACCTTTATCGGTATGGTTGGAATTGAAGACCCTCCTCGTAAGGGAATTGACAAGGTTATTGACAAATTGAAGTGTGCTGGCATTAAAACAGTCATGATCACTGGTGACAATGAGCTCACGGCATGTTCCATTGCCAGACAAGTGGGAATTGCTACGCAAGATATCACTAGATATGCAGACATTGTCAAATTTGAGGCAAAGAATGGATCGGTTTCTAGTACTGACCAAATTGACAGAGCAGTCAGTCTTACAGGTCCTGACTTGTCCAAATTGACCATTCCTCAATGGGACTTGGTATTGAGACACAGGGAATTGGTTTTCTCTAGAACCACACCTGAGCACAAGCTTTTGATTATCACCGAGTTCCAGCAGCGTAAAGCTATCATTGGAATGACTGGTGATGGTATCAATGACTCTCCTTCTTTGAAGCAAGCAGACGTTGGAATTTCTTTGATTGATGCTTCTGACATTGCAAAAGAAGCTTCAGATTTGATTTTGATGTATGATGGAGATGAAGAAGATGGTTTGTTCAATTCCATTATCGAGGCTTTGAAGTTTGGAAGATTGGTTTTCGAAAACTTAAAGAAGACCTTGGGTTACTTGCTTCCAGCAGGAACTTACGCCGAACTTTGGCCTGTGATGTTGAATGTTTTAATTGGCATTCCACAGATGTTGTCATCATTTTTGATGATCATTATTTGTTGTGTTACCGACTGTGCTAATGCCATCATCTTGGCCTACGAACCAGACGAAAGGAACTTGTTGACTAAAGCTCCTAGAAGTGTCACCAAAGAGAACCTTGTGGACTACAAATTGTTGCTTCACTCTTATCTCAGCATTGGTACCTACTATGCTTTCACTTCGTTTTTGCTTGGGTTCATTCACTTGAAAAGAATGGGTTTTAGCTTCTCGGACTTTACTTTGAGTTACGGAACCTACTTGCTGTTGCCAGGGGTTACGGATGCTATCAACACAGCTTCATCGATTTACTTCAACAACTTGGTCATAATGCAATGTTTCAACTTGTTGGCAATGAGAACACGGTACTTGAGTGTCTTCCAACACTCACCATTAATGAACAAGAAAATCTTCCTTGTGGTTCCATTCTCCTTTGCTGTGACATTTTTGTTGAATTATGTTCCTCCCATTCAAAAGGCTATGGGTACTTCCCAAGTTCCAGTGGAATATTATTTTATTTCTATTGGGTTTGGTTTCTTAGTCCTTTGCTACGATGAGATGAGAAAGTACATCAACAGAAAATTCCCCACGGGCTTCTTGGCCAGAATTGCTTGGTGATCTTTTTTACATATATATATATTCACTGAAAATAATGATATAGTGATGTTAATCATTGATCCTATTGATCCTTAGAGTAACAATTTTCAACTATCGAGTTTTTTTTCCTTTTTGGGATAAAATTCCCCCAGCACCACAATATTACCTAAAACTTGCATAAAAAAACACAAAGCTTGTTTAAAAAGACTTAAAACTTACCTAAACTACTGAAAAACGAACAACATACTCCCTTCTTTAATGCTATTAATTACCATCAATATGCCGGACCTCTTCACTAACATTATTGTCTGCAGTATCTTCTAATTACTATTCCTAATCGGGAAAAGAGTAAACACGCAGAACTCCCCCGGTTTCCACAATAATGTATGCCCTGTCTAAATAATACATCTGCCTTATTAGCAGCGTGCCAACAGCAGTGTTTCTGGCCACCCATGCTGTCCATATCCGATGAGTACGACGCCCTTGAGGTGATCGGCAAGGGATCCTTTGGAACCGTCCGAAAAGTGAAACATAAAACAACAGGAGTGATCTTGGTCCGCAAGGAAATCGAATACATGTCAATGAACACACAAGAAAAGAACCATATCATCTCAGAATTGCGGATTCTCCGTGAACTAAATCATCCTCATATAGTGAAGTATGCTCGTCATGAACATGTAACTGAACGAAAAGCCATTCACATCTACCAGGAGTATTGTGATGGTGGAGACTTGGGAAAGGTCATTTCGACATTCAGGCGAAATCGGGAAGCTGTTCCTGAAGAGTTTGTTTGGGAGGTATTGGTGCAGACTCTCTTAGCGCTACATCGATGCCATTACGGTATTGAAGCGAAAAACGTTGACTTGTTCCTGGGAAGTGGTTCCAACCTGGAGCCAACAGTTGATCTGGAGACAGTAGTGATTCATCGAGACATCAAGCCTGATAACATCTTTCTTCTGGGCAACGGGAAGGTCATAAAGTTAGGAGACTTTGGACTTGCTAAGATGCTTACGTCCCAAAATGACTTTGCCAAAACGTATGTCGGAACTCCCTACTATATGTCCCCGGAAGTGTTGATGGACAATCCCTACTCACCAGTGTGTGACATCTGGTCCCTTGGATGTGTCTTGTTTGAGCTATGCAACCTCCAGCCACCATTCCAGGCCAAAACGCATTTGCAGCTTCAAAAGAAAATCAAACTTGGTGAAATACCCGATGTTTCTTTGCAATACTCGCTTCAGTTACGAACAATTATCTCCAATAGCATTACTGTGGACCCGAGTCAACGTCCCAGTACATTTGATCTTCTCAATTCTATTCCCGTAAAGATGTTTCGCAAGGAAAAGGAGCTTAAATCATTAAGCGCTACTTTAGGCGAGTTCCAAGAACAATTGAAAATTAAAAGTGACCAGCTTCTGCGGAAAGAGAAAGAAATCAAAACCCTCGAACAACGGCTCAACCAACTGCAAACCTTCGAACAAGATTGGGATCGCAAATTCTCTATTTCTCAACAAGAATGGGAACGAAAGTTCAGTGCCCTCATTAAAGAAAAAGAAAACCAGCAAGAGCTCCGAAAACGGGAGTATGAAGACAATATTACCCGAATACAAAGGATGTACATAACGAAACACGAGAAATTGGAAAGACAGTTACTTGAGGAGTTTGAAGCACGCAAAAAAGCGATGGATATTGAAGCCAACGAACTACGACTCAACTACCAACGAGAGTTCAGCCATGTAGTTGAACAGGAGGTCCAAAGCCGGTTGGTTGAGTATATTCAAAAGCGAGGCCCAGTGCAGAAAGTAGAACTCCATCGGAAAAGTTCAGACTCGTCTGCGACGTCGTTTGAAAAGCAAATAAGGTATCAAGGTGCCAAACCAAAAGGGCCCCAGGAGTACACCGAAGACTCCAACCAACTAACTCAGGGTATGAAACAGCTTGCCATTGCAGGTTCCAATGGCCAACAGCGACGCAGCCCTTTGAAAACAAAAAATGTCGAATATATACATGAACAGTCTTCGCCCACGAGACCAAAGCCTGTCAAAAAAAGGATCACCGACGAAGTGCACAGGATGAATCTACAAAAACGGAATACACCGGAGTTTGAGGAGGAGTATAATCGTCAGAACTATCGTTATTAGGGAGGAAGGATATATAATATAGAAGGAAGAGAAAGAAGAAGAAAGTAGAAAGAAGAAGAAGAAGAAGATGATGATGATGATGATGAAGAAGAAGAAGAAGAAGAAGAAGAAAATAGCTAACACATTTGTTTCGGATTCAAAAAAAAGCATCTCTATAAAAATCTCTATTCCAAGTTTACTCGGTCCATTTAGAGCCAGTCAAAGCCTCATAGGCCTCAATGTACTTGGCCTTGGTACGAACAGCAATGTCGTCATCCATGGCAACGCCATCCTTCCCATTCAACTTGTTTGCAGTCAACCAATCACGCAAGAATTGTTTATCGTAAGAGTCTTGGCCCTGACCAATCTTATAGGAAGCAGCGTTCCAGAAACGAGACGAGTCAGGGGTCAAAACCTCATCGACCAAAACCACGTCATCGTTTTCATCCAAGCCAAACTCGAACTTTGTGTCTGCAATGATAATACCCTTGCTCTTGGCGTATTCCTTTGCCTTAGTATAGAGCTTGACAGCGATTGAAGAGACCTTGTCACATAAGTCCTTACCGACGATTTGTTCAGCTTGTTCCGGAGAAATGTTTTCGTCGTGCTCACCTTGTTCTGCCTTGGTAGAAGGAGTGAAGATAGGTTGAGCAAACTCTTGAGACTCCCGCAAGTCTTGTTCCTCAACAGGCAAACCATGGACGGTCTTGGAAGACTTGTATTCCTTCCAAGCAGAACCAGTGATGTAGCCACGAACGATGACCTCCAATGGGATCAACTTCATTTTCTTAACAAGCAATGAACGACCCTCCAATTGGTCCTTGTACTTTGGTTCAGACAACTTCTCTGGTAAGTGGCTGAAGAGGTCTTGGCTTCCCGCAGGCAAAGCCAAGTGATTAGGGACGTCCTTTTCCAAGAAATCAAACCAGAACTCGGACAATTTCGTAAGAATCTTTCCCTTGGCTGGGATTCCATTGGTCATGATCACGTCGTAGGCAGAGATGCGGTCTGTGGCTACGAAAAGAAGTGTTTTCGAGTCAACTTCATAGATGTCTCTGACTTTACCACGGGCAAGAAGGGGCAAGATTCCGTCAAGGTTAGTTGTGTGAAGAGACATTATTCTGTGGTTTTTTGGTGGTTTTTTGGTGGTTTTGGGTGGGAGTTGAAGAAAGAAGGTGAAGATTAATATTGGGGTAAGAGTCAGATAATTAATCTATGAGTAGGCGATGAGGTGCATATAGACGTATGATGGGAAGGAACAGAATCAAATGGGGTAGAGTCAATTGGAGTACTGAGTATATTTTGAAAGAAAAGAGATTTTTAAAGAAAAGGGATAGTTAAAAGAAAAGAGATTTTTGAAAGAAAAGAAGAATTTCGCTTTTGTCTTCGGTCTTCTTTGCTCTGTCTGTGTTTAGTCCATGCTTGACTACACCATGGTGAATAACAAGAGGAAATGAAACCAGAGGAAACACAGGATAATATCTGGTAATTGTTTCAATTTATAGTTATTTTCAGAAAATCGGGAAATTGTCGTAATAAGTGATTTGATGAAGTCGAATGGATAATGGGTGTGGCAAGTGGAAATCATCAATAGAAACACTTCTTGGACAGAAATTTGAAATCTTTAAAAGTATTCAAAATCTGCAACAATGTTCAAAATGTTCAAAGTATTCAAAATCTGCATCAATGTTTAAAATTTCCTAAATGTTCAAAATGTCCAAAATGTCCAAAATGTTCAAACGTTCAAAACGTTCAAAATCTGCAACAAAAGTTGGAAGTAATTAACTCAGCTGTCTCTTTTCATTACAACATGTAGAACATTTAGTTTGTTGTAGCCTACTAGACGAAACCATGTTAAAGCAGAAAAGATAACATTGCAATTGACATTATCGATATTTGATTGATTTATGTCTCTTTCTCGTGTTTGAGGTTGAGTTAGTGTTTTTGACGGTTTGAGTGTTTTGCAGCCATTTTCTGGGTTTTGCAGCCGTTGCGTAGGTTTGAGTAGATCAATGGGTGTTGAAGAAATGACAACGAAATGAATATTATGGCCCCATTTTAGAAAAAAGTGGTTTCTCTTCTGTTCTGATTTCTTCGATTAATGAGTTTCTTTCCTTATGGATGAAGTGGTCTTGACGTAAAGTTCTAATGGATGATATATTTTCATACGAAACCAGAATACTGACTGGAAAAGGGAAAACTTCTAAATCCCCATATCATTTGAACCATGAAAAATTACCCCATTTCCCTTTCCAAATTTGGCAAATCCATAATTTTGCAGCCATAACCTTCTGTACTGCAGAAAAGACAAGATAACAGATTATCATACTCCACTCAATCTGCCCCATTAACATAATCTGAAAGAAATCCAACCAGTTCAGAAACTCCAAATCTCACATTTGAATTGTAAAATTCGGCAATTCTTTAGAAAAACCATCTCCACGCCCCCACAATCTCGAACTCGGCTAACGTACATGATAAGTATTGTACTGCAGGTAAGATGCACACAATGCACAACGATATCTATCTGCACGCTGTGTCACGTGCAATTGTACTATCCCATTTTGCAACTGAAATTTCACCGTTATCCAATCGTAAAGTACACCGTTTTCATCTCCACAATCACAATGGCTACCAATATTACCTGGCACGATAACTTCTCCCATGCTGAGCGTGTGGAGTTCAGAAAGCAAAAGGGTGTCACTGTCTGGTTGACTGGATTGTCTGCCAGTGGTAAGTCCACCATTGCTTGCGCAATTGAACAAGCAATTTTGCAAAAAGGTTTGAACGCGTACAGATTGGATGGTGACAACATCCGTTTTGGTTTGAACAAGGACTTGGGTTTCTCTGAGGCTGACCGTAACGAGAACATTCGTCGTATTTCTGAAGTAGCCAAGTTGTTCACTGACTCTTGTTGTGTCACCCTTACTTCTTTCATCAGTCCTTACATTGCCGACAGAACAACAGCTCGTGAGTTGCACGAGAAGGACAACTTGCCATTCGTTGAGGTTTATGTTGATGTTCCTGTTGAGGTTGCTGAACAGAGAGATCCAAAGGGTTTGTACAAGAAGGCCAGAGAGGGTATTATCAAGGAGTTCACTGGTATTTCTGCTCCATACGAGGCACCAGAGAAGCCAGAGATCCATTTGAAAAACTATGATGGCCAAAGCATCGAGGAGAGCGCTAAAGTCATTATTGACTACTTGGAGGCTCACAAGTACATTTAGGGAGATTAGTATTGCCCTGACGATCACGATTATTTAATAGAAAACGAGAAAGCTCGAGCATACTGTAGGCTTCCGTGATGTACGAGTTACTAGTCATCACTAGTCATCTTAGATACCAGTCATCTTAGATACTAGTCATCTCAGATACTAGCCATCCCAGTTAGTAACTAGCCATGTCTGGCTTCCAACTTGATCTTTCTTCGCTCTTTTTTGAAAACTTGTAATCAATTGTTTACTAGTGATCAAACACTTGTACCACATCATAGCATCCAAGTATTGTTCCATCACACCCTCAAGTATTGATTCATCTTTTTAATCACTTCTTCAAACTATCAAGCCGTGCTTGTAGATCATCTTCATTACTACCAATTGCCAGTGCAATCCGTTCCTGTGCGGGCTCCTCAGTTCGAATTTGACTAGGGGTATCCTTCAAAGTCGAGTTCAAGTCCACTCCGATTTCATCCAATACCTTGCTGAGGATTTCATCAACTTGTTCATCTTCACCAAGTCCATCTTCATCCAATTCCATGGCATCATCGATAGCCTCATCCATAAATTCCTGCTTTTGGTCCATGAGGTCATTCTCCTTAGCAAACTCCTGCGCGATCCGCGAAAGCTGAGGAAGATTCATCAGACGGTTCATCCCCAGCAATACACGTGTTGCGTCACGCATTGATGCAGCCATTTGTTGATTACTGCGTACCGATTGGATCCGCAACGAAATCGCCTGAAGTTGTGCCTTCATCAGATTGAACTTATCAATATAGTTCTTGGTCCGAATAAGATCTTTCGCCTGGATCTTTGCGCTGGAAATTTGTCCCAGTTTGGCGGACTTCTTGATTTCCCCAACAAGTTTCTTTTCTTGCTGTTGTAACTTGACGGTTTCTCTAGTCAACTCTCTCTGGGTCTTTTCAAGAGCACGTTGGTTTTTTCGAAGCCGTTCCTGCGGTGTGAGCTTCTTGCCGAACGCCCATTCAAACAATTGAGACATGATTGGACAATTTGAAGTTTTCTGTGTTGTAAGTAATGGAAATGTGCTGCGATTGAAACTAGGAATTTGCGGCTGGGTGCAGGGAGCTGATAAAGACGGTCGTGCGAAATTCACTTCGGAAACAATAAAAGTATCAGATGGAAATGAAAGTTTCAATTTCATTTGAAATTCTTGTTCCAATTCTCATTCCATTTATTTTTTTCGTGGTCAATTTTTTTGATACTCATGATAAATCATTCTGTGGGTGCTGTGGGTTCTGTGGGTTCTGTGGGTGTAGAGGGCACATCCTGTTGTAGTTCAGCCCTTAAGTGCTTGTTGGTACACTAATCATGAACATAATGTCGTTCATGTTGACATTTAGTTTTCCTAATGTCGTTCATGTTGACATTTAGTTTTCCTAATGTCTTTGGCTTTAGATTTTCCCCCTCATTGGGTATAATTTGGACTTCTTTGGATGAAATCATCAGGTCCAGGAACCAGAACCAGTAGATGCTGCTGAATTAACAGGGAATTAACAGGCCAACTTCAGATATAAAGCCCATCAGTTGGTAATTGCCTGATTTCTCAACATAGCGGAAGACTCCTCACTATCATACTTCTCCAGAATTTCGTAGAGCTTTTGAATAATGTGCTCTGCATTGTCGGTGTTCACATCTTCAAGACCATATTGATAGATAGAGAACACTCCAAAAATGGCTGCAATTGTACAGGCGAAAAATGCAATGTAGCCCTTAGTGGTGAAACCTTCTGGCAACGGAGGAAACTGGACGTTTTCTCCTGTTAAGTCGAGCCATTCTTCTCTTCTGCCTGACCGGCCAGCAGCGTTACCAACAATAGGGATATTGGCTATTTTACAAGCCTTGTAATGACTAGCTTCGGTCACATTCTGTTGTTGTTGGAGTTCGTGGGGAGCCTCAATTAAAGTAATGGCCAAACCCTGCTCCAAATGCCAGTCTACATGACAATGGAAAAACCAAACACCAGGATTGTCAGCTTTAAATCGAAGCACCATAAAACCATTGGCATTAACCATGACAGTATCTCTCATCATTGGATACTCGGGAAATTGAGTATGTTCTGCGTTAGAGGGGTCATATACTTGTGGGTTTTCTTCATCCTCGGTTCCTTCCGAACGCGAGATGAGCTGGAAAACGTGTCCGTGGAGATGGAACGGATGAAGACCAGGATCCATGTTATTGAGAACAATTTCTACCGTTTCACCATACAGAAGGACGAAAGAATTGGTGTTTGATCCGTAGATGGCTGCATTGTTTGCAAGATCCCCACTGGAAAATACAGTATACAACGAAGGAACCTTGGGTGCGGTATAAGTTTGATCATTGAGGAACGCATAGGTTACTCCGTCTCCAAGTTGTTCCATGGTGAAATTAAGAACAATTTGATAATCAGCATCATTGTATAACGTTTTCTTTTCCAAAGGAGTGAGTGTGAAGTCATCAACTGGGTTCAATTTGGCAATCAAATGGTCAAAGCTATACTTGTCATTAACTAAAGCGTCAGGCTGAGTTGTAGCGTTTGGATAATTGACGTAATTGGTGGTAATAAGCTTAAGATCAGATGGAACAAGATCCAACATTGGCCGGTCAATGACATTGACGAAACGGAAGGAGTCTTGGGAAGGATTGGATTTCGTCTTCACAAGAACACCGTATCTTTGAGCCACCCCTATGTATAGAGAATCAACGGTCCTGGGTTCCACATATACACCATCAATCTCCACAATTACAAGCTCATGATCCTCGATGTAAACATATTGAGAGACAAACATTCCCATGTTTATAACACGCAAGTAGTAGGTGGTATCTGGAAGAACGTTCCAGGTGACACCTCTTGATTCGTTAAATAGAGAATTCTGCGGAATGGGCTCTGCACCAGACGGATTGAAGCGAGATTTGAACTTCTTCATAATCTCATGACTCTCCAAATGATAATGATCTCCCACAGTCAAAGATACATCCTCGTCAAAGTGAAAAGGATACTCATCTTTTGTAGGTTCCTCAACTATGAACACTCCTCGAAGTCCATCACTATACTGAGCTCCAGAGTGAGAATGGTACCAATAGGTGCCTGTCTGGTTGACCACAAAATCATACAAGAAGCTTGCCCTGGGCGGAATCGGACACTGCGTCACGCCCTCGGGTCCATCCATACTATTTGATCCATTCATGAAAAGTCCATGATAGTGTAATGAAACGTTCCGGTCGTCCATTCCGTTGGTTAGGTTGATACGGACTTGATCTCCAAGCTTAACTCGGATGGTCGGAAGTGGCCACTGACCATTTATTCCAATCACATTCCTCGTGAACTCTCCATCGGGGTTGGCTCGGACAAGATGGGCTGTGAAGTCAAAGGTGTGTACAGCAGCCAAGACGTATGTACAAAAAAGCGTCAAGGCGAAAACCTTTTTGATGCTAGGCATTTGAAAAGTTGGTTTTCTGGGTGATTCCCGTTCTTCTTTTGGGTGGAAAACGGGCAGCAAACAGGTAGATGGCTGTTAGTCTTAACAGTACTTTTGATGTGTGAGTACACGCACTCCACCCCCCACAAATGGGTTTTTGTATGGGACAGTCCAAAAATATTGACTTTTTTTTGGACTCTATCAATTTTTCGAATTATCGGAATTATTTTTTGTTTCCGTGTCTGTTGTTACCGTATCTTGTGTAGTGTTCTGTTGAGCAGCATCCCTGAAGGTAAGCTGAAAGAAAGAGACCACTGGGAAACCATAACGATGGGAAACGAAACCATGACGATAAGAAACGGTTTGATTATTTCAAAACTTATCATCTTTTTCTAGCCTTCATAGCTGAAAACAGCTTCGAATGTTCTTTCGATGGCTAGGTTTTCGCATCAATACTTCTATAACACAACCAACAGCAACAGAGAGTTGTTGCAACCCAATTCTAATTTATCACCCAAATCTCCAAAATGCTGACTTTTTCATAAACTGCATTCTGGTCACCTTCCATCTCCAATCCTTACTAGAAGATGTCTTGTAACACTCAAAACCATTACCAAGAATCACAACTTCCCCCATTCACTCTGTCTCTTCGATTTTCTAATCATCGCCAAATGTTTTCAACTCAATCACAGGTTCATGGTCAACGCTACTGACCGAGGCATGCGACTTGACCAAGTCTTCCATTTCATCACGCTGTGTCTTGTCAAGGTACTCTGTAATCACAGCTTTAAAGCTTTGAGGGTGTTTGTTAACAAGAATAAATATTTTGCCTTGTAAGTAATCCCTTTCAATACGTTTCTTCTGGTACGCATTAATGATCAATGGTAACACGACCTTAAGCAAGTTTGTGCTCTTTTCCTCTGTATCAACAGCAGAAGATTGGAGGAACAACAATACAACTTCGAAGGCCAACTTATCGTTCAATGGTGATGTATCCTCGTTTCCAACTAGCGCGGACAATATTAACCGAAGAACATCCTTGGTCAACAGGTCGATGCATTCATTACCATTTCCGCTAGAGTGGATCAAAGATTTGATACTCTGAATACAAGTAGCTGCCAAAACGTCGTTCAGTAATCCCTCCACTAGGTCTTTGGAAAGCATTTCTTCTTCTTGCCGAGTAAAAGAGATGTGAGAACCAGTAGCAAGAATCATCGAAGTAACTATGAAGTTAATCTTGTTGTTTTCTCTTTTGAGAGAATCATTCCGTCTGATCACCTCAAAGAAAGCTCCGACCAAGTTAACCTCCATGTCCCCACAACGAGCAACAACGGACTTCAAATGAGGCAAAATCGTACTGATCAACAATTCATTACCATACTCGTAGATTTTCCCAAAGATGTGAAGAATGCACGACAACAAGTCGGGCAACTCCTCGACGGGAAAATTTTGTACCATGTGCACTATTGCTGTCATTTGCCTTTTAGTAAGAAGAATGCTTGTTGCAGATGTACAACGCTTGAGTGAGAGTTGATGTCTTGGGTTTTCGGCGTTGAAGTCTTGCCTTAAGAATGGAAATGTTTCAAACAAAGGAAGCATGGTGACACGCATCAACTCTAACATTTTCTGTTCGTCTTTTTGTTCTTGTTCGCATAGAGCATCAAAGAATAATCCAACTGCGTCAATGACTTTGCATTTGATTTCGACATCGCTTTCCATGAGTACTAGTCTGTCGAAAAGATCAACAATCTCGGCAAACAACATCTCATCGAGCAAGGAATTTACAAGTTCTGGTACCCTAAGTAAACGAATAACGGAGGTAAGAACTCTCGAAACGTCATTCCCTCGAATAAGGGACTCAAGACACTGACAGAACATGACGTAAAAGAAATTGCAATTCTCTTCTTGAAGCAAATCGCCAATCAAGCTTGCATCACTCTCTAAAGAAACGCTCAATACCGCCACATAGTTAAGCCAGTACTTGCTATACAATTCAAGCTCCTTGGAATCGGGCAGATTGTACTTTGTCGTCGAAAGATCTTTAAGAACAAGAATCCATAACAGGATCAAGAGACGTGAATATTTTTTTAAGATTTCACGAAGCTCTTTAGCCAGTTCATCGTCCATAGAATCAATCCGTAATCTTAAAACAGCCCAACAGTTAAGAATGGCCAATTGGATTGCTTTTCTTGAGTACTCCGCCATAGATTCAAGATAGACAAATTTGAGAAACTTGCCCGACAGAATCTCCTCCAACAAGTAAATCATCGTGTTCAAAATACGCTGTTTCAGGTAAAACTTGATCCGAGGAAGATTTATGAATTTGGATGATACCATGATTGCCTCAACAATGACATCAGGATCACTGTCGGCTCCGAAGCAGGGAATAAGTGCACTAATAATCTGGGCCTGTTGTTGTTCTAAAATCGACGTCTCTGGGTACAATGGATCCTCCATATCACCAACTAAACTCAAAGTCTTGTCCAACAATTGAATGCCCTTGAGACGAATAGCAAGAATCGGAGTCGTGGTTCCAAGGAAAGAAAGACGAATTATATCCTGAATCTTTGGCTTCAAACTATTCAATAACTCTTCGCTTGACTCTGCACTCGTAAGAACTTTTATGAGTAGATTATAGATCAATAGCTTGAATTCCCAGCAAATTGGTTGGTTCTTGTCGTTGTCATCTCCAGAGGAACCAACGATGTTTTCAATTTCTTCATCCCTGAATTCTACGGCATTGTTAGCAATACTCTTTTTCTTCTCCCTTTGCAGGATTGGCAACATTTTTTGCTCGTAGTTCAGCTCAATAAAAGAACCAACCAATTTGCGAGAAGAGGTACGGAACAAAGCGCTAAGACGAGCGAACCAATTTTGTTCCGGATGTGTTTCAACCCAAAGCGTTATGAGTTCTTTTGCAGCTGGTAAAGGTCTTAATTCCATTGATATCCATGCCAAGTTGAGACTATTTGCATCAAGAGTCGGGATACCAATCTTAGTCATTTCGACCAAACTGGCGAATGCCATGTCACTGAGTTCATTGCTTGTGGTGAAGGGGAAAATCGAGTAACTGTCGAGATAGATTGAGCGAGTGCTACCAACTCCCAGCTTCATGTTGTGCAGTATGATAAACTCACTAATACGACGATACCAGGTGGTGAACTGTGCAACGAACTCATTATCAAAGATAAGGATTTCTTGCAAGATGGTATTCAAACACCTCAAGGTTGAACACACCTCGAATTGATCCGCGCAGTCAAAGCCAAGAGAGTAAGCATACAAGATCTGATAAACCTTTTCTTTAAGAGACTCGTCAAACTCTTTGATACTGGGCCCAAGGGTGGTAATGCAAATTTTGAGTGAATTCAATAATTCAATACTCAACATGTGGGTATATCTCAAATCAGCTAATTGGCTCTCGTTTGAGTTGATTCCATAGCAGCCTCTCAAGAAATTTTCGTGAAGAATTTGCAAGATTCCACGAACAAGGCTTTGTTTGCCGGTAGCATCTTCCAATAAGGCGGCTGTTGCTTTTAAGGCGTAGAATGCCATGACAGGATGCGAATCCTTGAGCAACTGGCTGACTACGCCATATACATCCAGGAACCCAACATGGGAATATTGGTAGATCTTGGCTGCAACTAATAATTGATGACCACGGCGCAGAGGATTGACAGTTTCCACTATGACATTGATCTTCGAAGTCAAGTACTCTTCTGTCTTAGCCTTTGTAAGTTGCAAGGACGCAAGGCCACTGGCTTCCGCCAAAATAGTTGTTAAGTTTTCGTTTTGCGACTCGATTCCATCCAAAATGTTCAAGGCAAGAAGAACAAGGCTCTCATCAATAATATGACCACGCTTGTGGAGACTGCCAAAAAGAGTGTGAAGAGTTACTGATAAGTTCACCAGGAGCGCCTTTTTGCGTAGAGGATCAATGTTCTTTGTTGTCACAGCTGCTTGAAGTTGTTCAAGAAGAGAAAATTGAATCTTGTAACTCAAGCTTGGGAAGACTAATGCAAATAACTCGATGGACAAATCTACCAAAGAGGTAATGAGACAAGGCGAGTACTCGTGTTTCACAGAATAGCGGCCTACCAAGACAGTCAATGGGTCATTCACAATGGAATGAAATGTCGACGAATGGATTTGCTTTTCCAACGAATTAACCCAAGTATCTTCTGTTTGAAATGCATTTTCATTGGTTGGGAATGTCTGTGTTTGTGTATGTGATGATGCTTGCACCGAGGACGAAAATTGTGCTATTGTGGTAGCAAGTTCGCTCACATTCAGTTCAGTCAGAAGATATAGTTCATCAATCACACTACTGTCCAGTTCAAATTTACTGGTAACCCCAAAGTTATAATTGCTTTCCTCTTCCAAGAGTACTAATTGGGGATTTAAATGATGCAACTTCTCACTTTGCGTTTTCTTGGAGCTTTTTGATTTCTCGCGGCTTTGTTCCACAGAAAGCTGTCTTGAATAACCTTTGACATCGGAAAATACCTTGGAAAGAAAAACAACAAGACTAGAATTAACGTCGCTCTTCAAATTGTGTGCAAGTTTCACAAAACCTTGCAAGATAATCTTCTTATTGTATAAGATCAAGCTCACGAGTTGGTTTTCTTCGGAAAATGTTGTTGAATCCACACCATTAGAAAACAAGACATTGTTAACTCGGTTAACGTTAAAATCGTATTCATTGAAAGCTTGTGGGTTGAGACTTGTCACAAGCCCAACACTCTCGATACTGCTTTCGAGGTACAACAAGTACTTGTGTGACTTAACTAAAAAGAATTGCAATTGGCGGGAAAGTTCTGGGGAGTTTTCCAGTGCCAGAATGTAGTTGAGAAGACACGCAAGACTGAGAGTTCGGAGCTTCAAATTGCAAAGAACGTCACGCAGTTCGGCAGTTTCTGAGTTGTTTAATCCAGAGGTAACAAGCTGAGATGTTAAAAGGTTTTTCCAGAAAACCAAAAATTGAGAAGAATTAACCTTCACGAATTCAGAATCCCGATACAAGGACACTAGTGAAGTGAGTATGATCCAACATGCACCTGTTTTAAGGCTCTTCAGCCCCGTGGTGCTTTTAAGATTCTGAGTACAAAAACTAAGAACCTTTGCGACAGTTGAGTTTTGTAAAAGAGTGATTTTTGACTGCTTGATTAATGCCAGCAATGCCAAAGCATAGGAGAACAACTTGTAAACTTGTTGTGGTTTATCATCCTGGATCTGCTGGTTGAATTCAGCTGTCACTTGAATGAACACATCAAGAATAAGCAGGTTGCTTGCTGTCTCATTAATTAGGGCGTATGCTGTAATGGCTTGTAAACTGTAGTTTCGAATACATTCAGACTCATTTCCTAAGTAAGAGAGGAGTATCGTACTCAAATAATTTGATTTTTGTGATGTTGTGGCATCCTCCTCTTCCTCGGCCAAGGTTCCGTCATCAACGGCCTGCAAGTCAGCCGCTTCGACTTTCTTCATGGTCACGGTATTGAAATCGACACCGTAAGGGAGAAGGAGAAGCGAAATGTCTAGAAGAAGCTTCATTTGATATGGGTTGGATTTTAAGTTTATTCGGGACGAAGATTCTCCTTTAAAACCTTTCTTCTTGGATGCACCGAATCCAAAGATAGTAGACTCTCTCTTATTTCTGCTAGACGTGGGCAAAGATGAGTCCAGCGATGAAGTTTGAGAGAATTTCTCGACGATATACTGTGCCAAAGTCTCATGACAAGAAGATCCTGATTCCGATATGACATGCTTTAAAGCAGTAGACCAATGCTCCAAAGCGCGTGCCCATTGCAGGTTTTGAACGTGGGCAGGATTGTCAAGCTCGCCAAACTTTTTTAACACCCTATCAATGAGAGGGCATAGTATCAGAGGTCTATCGGCGGAAACTTGCAACGACTGAATTTGCTCCAACTGGATGTAAAACATTAGAGACTCGACGGCGCCAATTTGGTTTAGAAGAAGTGCAGCACTCAGATTGATTATGCCTTCGCTGTCGTAGTTTGATACGGTGTTACTTTCCCTTTTCACATCCACAATTGGTTCACCTTGGTCTGAAATTTTCACAGCAAGAGATGGTTCCCACAAGTTTAACAGAGGCAATGGATACAATCCAATCAAATACTCATGAGGATTGAACAAGTCGCTTGATACAAAATTCAAGAGTAAATTGGCTACCAACTCCACCATAGCGGATCTGACCTCGGCAAACTGAGATTTGAACCCAAAGTGGAAAATCCTCTCGTGTGAAGCAAGCAAGTTCTGTTGAAACTGATGTTGTTGGTTCATTAAAGCCTCGGGTTTCATTTTGGTGCCGGATGTGGCCGAAGCAGAGAACTTAAGGAGCTGTTCATAGTGGGAGCTTGTTTGGAGTACCAAGAGATTCTTTAGACATTGAATATAATGGACTATCAGTATTATGCTGGGAGTTGATTCGTTGCTGTCTGCAGCAGCTGACAACTGTTCGTCGCTGATTGGGATGGTGATTGTAGACTGTGTAATGGCCTTGACAATTACCTTTTCGAGCTTGCTGAGGGTCTTATCGCCGATGTCGGATGTCAGAGAAATACGAAGAAGTACGCTCACTAAATACACGGGTGTATGGTCCACAGACAGATCACGCTTCAAGATCTTATATAGCTGAGAAGTAGTGTAGTCAATTAAGGATCTGACCTGAAGTGGATGGTGTTCCATGATATCGGCAAGAACCAAACAAGCCATTCTTGCCTGAGTTGTCAAGTTGCCATCGTCGTCGACTGCAATGCATCCAACTAATTTGTTGGCGACATCGTACACTTTACTGGGAAGTTCCTTCAAAACCTGGTTGATGGCTTTGGAGAAGATTCGCGTGACATTAGGATCCAAAATTGGAACTGGAGGAGCTGCCGGTTCCAGAGACTCGCCTTTTTTTACCGTTTCGGGATTGTCTGGGGCACACCATGAGTTTAGGATACGTCTTAAGGCTTCGAAGGTTGCTGGGTAATCAACGGTATGGGGCTCGTTCTTTTCCGATAACAGCCAGTCCAACTGTAACAAGAATTGAAAGACTCCTGTTGGGTCGCCTAGATCAAGGACGTCAGCCATTGTTGGGATTGGTGTTGTTGGAAATTGGTGTTGGTGTTGGTGTTGGAAATTGGATCGCTTGGGGAATTGTCACGTGACCTCCATGTTCATAACCAAAGAGGGACAGAACAAGAATGCAAGTTTTTGATAAGAAATATCACATGATTTGGTTAGTGAAAGTTATTACTGTGTTTTGTGAACAAAATGGATCTCTGGTTTCATAAAGCATGGATCGTGAAGTTCTTGGGATCATAAAGTAACAGTAACACTGGCTTCATAAAGCATAGGGTTTCAAAGGATGCAGGGGTATGACAATTTGTAGCCAATGGAAAGTTGAAGATTAGATATGGGTACATTAGACACGGAAAACCCCCTTCATAAGACCCTTGAATGTAGCTTTTCTGTAGATATTGGTATGGCCAGCATCCTCATGGCAGTAATTTTTTAGACCATCATTCTGAATTTTGTCCACTCCGATCTTCAGTCCAATATTCTGTCCATTCACTCTATTATTCTGCCCGTTTACTCCATTACTCTGTCCATTCACTCCTTTATTCTGTCCATTATTCTGACTATCTTCTCCATCAACCCCAAATTGCGTTGAATTCTCCTTGGATAAGGAATTATCTGCTAAAGTTCCAATAATTGGAGAAGGAGGTTCGGATGATGTGTTTCTCTTCGTAAGCTGCGTCGTTGAAGGCGACTTAAGGGCAAGCGATGTGTTGACTTCTCCAACCTTCTGGCGAAGAGCACTCGATCGGGAGTATAGGTCATGAAAACGCGTTAGTGAAGTCGAAGTGCTTCGCTTCATATATTTTGGAGGTTCTGACGCTAGCATCTCTTCAATGTCGAGAATTGTGCCTTCCGCAAATGAAAAGTCATGGTACGTGCTATCACGTTGTAGCCTCGAACCGCCATTGGAAAGGTGTTTCAGAGCGTGAACTTTCAAAGAAGTTTGTGCTGCAGCAATCTCATTTTTCAAATTGCTTATCGTGAGTCTATTCAGTGCATTTGCTTGTCTTTCGAGTTCTAAGTCATTCTCAACCAAGGCAATCTTTTCAATGAGCTCATTGTTAAACTGTGTCGCCATTTGGTATTTGCTTTCAAGAACACGGTCGTTTGACATCATATCATCATTCAGAATCTCCATGTGAACGAGCTTTTGCTTGAGTTCTGTGATTAGCTTCTCTTGGGCTGCCTCTTTGTCTGCTGCTGCTTGCAACTGGTGGTTCCATTCGGCCGTAAGCTGTGTGATTGTGTCGTTCAACTTGGAGATTTTTTCATCCTTGAGTTGTGATTGGGCCAAGAGCAAAGCATTCCGATTCTCGAGTTCCCGGAGTTCATCTTCTAGTGCTTGTTCTAGTTCTCTACTAGACTCTTGGAATTCCACCAATTCCTGTTCTAGTTCCAACATCCGCTGGTGTACTGATTTGTCCGAAAACGGCTGAAGAGCCATGTTTTGAGAGAAAAGCTCTGCTGTTGATAAGAAGTTTCAGAGGGAATGCATCACATCTTGTAGTGGTAGGTGGATGCATCACATCAGCCAATGTATGCAGTTTGACACATAAATGAACCTGAACAACGACAATCTGGATTCAGGACGCCCTTACTTTAATATTATTGATCCAATGATGGATAAAATAAAGTAATTTCTCCATTTGTCATTCAGGAATTGCATTTGTTGGCATGGACATCTCTTGAATTGGCATCCGCATCGGCATCGGCATCAATTTTGGTGAAAAATCAATATGTAAAGAAATCGAATTTCGAAAATTCTTCTTTACATCTTTTGTTTTTTGTTTTGACCAATGCCGCTTGGGATATCATCTCTTGGGGCTCCATAAGCTATCTCCATAAGCTATACTCTTGGTGCTGGGCATCTTGTCCATTCACAGATGATACAGCAGCAACAGCAGCATTGGCAACAGATGCAGCTTCTTGTTCTGCAACACTCACTTTTGGACGAAGTGCTGCTGCCATAGATTGATCCTCGTCAGGACCAGGGGTCAGATACACAATGCCAATGAGCTTGGAAATGATGGTATGCAAGGGAAGGTTCTTATGGTCCCGGACAGAGTTCCGTAGCTTCTCAAAGGCAACTTGTAAATCTGTTGCACCCCATGCATTTTTCCCCTTCTCTTCTTTGTGCTCCGCAGCATGGCTCTGGGCTAAATACTCCCAATTGATCGATTCCTGCTCGTGTACATTGATTTCAAGAAGCCTGTTTAGAAGCCATATTTTCGTCGAAGAACCCATCATCGCTATACGTGCCATCAGGTCCCGTCTTAACAACTTGTTCCATTTGTATCTGCATTGGATCCTGGACCGTACACCGTTCATCTTTTCGCTGACCAACGTCCAATTTATGGCCACGGGTTTATCTTTGGCCACCTGTGCCGCATTAATCTCCATGACAATTCGCTTCAATAGGTTTTCTTCATCTTCCGACCATTGATTCACTCCACGGTTTTCACCGCATTTGATGTAATTCCTCCATCGGTCTCGACAATCCTCGGGCATTCTATTCATGGACTCACCAATTCTTTTCCAGTTGGTTGTTGTTTGTTCCGTTAACTTTCGGAGCTGGATATCTTCCTCGGGTGTCCATTTAGCCCGTACTGTAAAGACATGATATTGGCGCCTCACGTGTTTATAAACAGAAGCTCGTGATCTGTAAGGAAGGATTTTCGTCAAATGTTCCCAAAATTTGTCCTTTGGTTTATCCACTGCCCAAACCCGTTCGCATATTTGAGTTCGGGTCAAGTTGTTGATGAGACAGTATGCTTGGATAAAATTATCAACAATATTGATCTCTTCGGGTGAAAACAGACGTGGACCACGAGCACTGATGTTCGTTTGGGTACTGAGCCAAAGATTTGCCTCGTTGGCGGCTTCTTTCACGAGATTGTCAATGGACTGAGTGTTGTACTTCAGTTGCGTCGTGAATCCACGGTTCAAATCCGCGCTCAGAGGATCTTGAATATGTTTTATAGGCCGTTTTTGTTTTGTTCCAGGATGTTGTCGGCTTTTCATGCCCAAGTGAGCCAATGAACTTGTTGGGTTCCTGTTGTTTAAGGTGACATGGTTGGCACTGTTGGAAAGACCAGAGCTTAATGAATCAATGGCACTTTCGACGGCTTCACCATTTCGACTGTCCAGAAACATCGAATGATGAATTTTACCTTGACCATCAGGCATCAGCAACTCTTTGGCGAGATCACCAGCGCTCATTATGGCAGCACTGACCAACAGGTCATGTTCAGCAGAAGCATCGAGATCTGCAAGTTCAGGGTCGATATCGTTTCCACCCAAGAAAATCTTTCTAGCCCTCTTTCGTGGCGATGCTCGCTCAAACGCTGCGACGTCTTCGTGGTCGAAGAAACGATCCCAGTGGTACTCATTCATGAGGTCATCTTGAACACGACGTTTTGATGTTGAGTCGTGTGTTTGTGGTTGCAGAACGCCTAATGAGTCACCTTCTGTGGCTAGAGTTCCTCCAACGTATTGCATAACCGCTGCTTCAACTGCATCGTTAAGTTGTTGGTTTTCTTTGGCAAATAATTCGTCATTCTCATCATGAGTACTTCCGTCGCCATGATGACCAGGTTCATTTTCTTCAACATTTCCTTGGGCATTGAGACTTTCATCTTGACGATTAAGATTATTTAGATTTCCTTGATGTCTAAGGTTGTCTTCATTGTCTCCATTATAGCCCTCTCTATTATGATTAAAAATCTCTCCATTGTGGTTAAAGCTTTCTGGATTATGATTAAATCTCTCCCCGTTATGATTAAGGTTCTTAGCGGTATTAATATGAGGTCTGCCGCTTTGTAGAGTTTGATGTCTTAAGGTCAGATGATCATCATTGTGAAGGTTATCATGAAGATTCTGATGAAGATTTTCGTGAATATTATGAAGGTTATCGTGGATTTGAAGGTTATCATGAATGTTTCTGTCGATGTTATCTTCAATATTATCTCCAATATTTCCATCAATATTATCATGATTTCTGTCAATATTATCATGATTTCTGTCAATATTATCATGAGTTCTGTCAATATTATCATGAGTTCTGTCAATATTATCATGAGTTCTGTCAATATTATCATGAGTTCTGTCAATATTATCATGAGTTCTGTCAATATTATCATGAGTTCTGTCAATATTATCATGAGTTCTGTCAATATTATCATGATTTCTGTCATCTGTCATATTCTCTGATGCAGAAGTGGAATCATTACCAGTAATAGGTCTTGTTATATCTTGTTGGCTCTTATCGTGATAAGTCTTATCGTTAATATGTCCACCAACATTCGACTCTGAATGGGATAATTGGTCAGCAACATTATGGACCGGCTGGAGCTGAATATGCTCTGAAATTTGTTCCGTTATATGTTCTGGTTCCTGTCCAAGCTTCTGTCCCAGCTTCTGTCCCAGCTTCTGGCCTAGTTTCTGGCCTAGCTTCTGTTCGAGTTTTTGCTCAAGTTTCTGTTCAAGTTTGTCTTCTGAGATATGTTCATGGAGCCCATCGAGACGAGAATCCTTAATCCCAAGCAGTAGTAACGCTTTAGCGCCACCGATTTCTTGCTGATTTTGCATTCCCACACTATTTTGCAACTTTTGCAACCGTTTGATGTTGCAGGGTTACCCGAAAATTGAGATGGGAGACGACGCAGGGTGTGCGGGCCTCAGGTGCGTTTTATAGAGGGAGAGTGAGAATGAGAGGAAGGGTAGGTTAAAGGGAGCAGGGACAAGAGAAACGAGGGCTTGGTGGTGCGAACTTTCGAATTGTTTTTTATTTGAGATTTTTAAGCTTCGTATATTTACGAGTGCGAATGTTTTAAATGCAGTCAAGCGTCGTATATTGTTCCGTTTGCCGTAAATCTTTCTCGTAAATCTCATTAAAGTTCTCACCAAACCTTCCTCCACCTCTCCACCTCTCTTAATCAAAACCTTCTCCACCTTCTTGATACTACACATAGCCATCCAAACTCCATTTCAGTTACACTTGACAATCATATTCGTTCAATCTGACAATTTTAGACTTACCAATTTTATTAGTTGTATCAAGTCTATTAGTTGTATCAAGTCTATTAGATCTATTAGTTGTATCAAGTCTACCAGTTATAAGTCTACCTGTTATAAGTCTACCAGTTATAAGTCTAACAGTTTATCAAGTCTACCAGTTAATCATCAGCTATACCAAACAAAACAATGCTAAATTACGATGATAGTGAAAAGACACTTTTGGAATTTTATCATGTAGACTCTCTTTCAGGGTCAGTTCCAGATTCAACTGGAAACATGGATCTAGCTGCTAAGGTCAATGCATTACAGGAAAAAAATTCCCAAAAGGGTGAAGATTCCCTAAACGGTGAAGAAAAGATGATCTCCAACATTGACAAATTAGAAGCATTGACAGAGTTCATTAAAGCCAAGCTTAGCTACCACCATGCAACGGGATCGGCTCAAAACGTTGTGGATCCGTTGAGTGGACAAGACTTGGTGGAAATTCTCATTGAAAAGGGCATTATCGAGTCGGCTGATGATGATGCAATCAATAAATTCTTGGTTTCTTCCCAATTGTTCGATGCACAGATGTTTCTTTCCACTGTTCATGAAGATACCCCTATAGAGAAATTGGTTGATGGACTTAATGGCCTAGATCATGCCATCCAGCACCATACCTCCGAGTTAAAGTCTGTTCTTTACGACAACTACGAGCAGTTTGTGGCTAGCAAGAGGTGCATTGATGATATCCTTGTTGAATTCAAGAACCTGAAGTCATATGCCCAACAAGAACGAGAGAAATCAAAAGTTTTTGATCCCTCAAACCAGGCAAAGATATATTCCGGTGAGATCCTTTTGTCGGAGTTGGAAGAGTCCATCAACAATCTTAATCTTTCGTCTAACTTGATGATTCGTCCAATAATGGACCATAATGCTAAAGAGGCTAAAGTATCTGCATTGATTGATTTCGTCAACTCCCACACTACATTTTTTTCTATGCCAAGCAATTTAATAAGCTGTCTCTCTACAAGCAACCACGACGCTTTCATAGACAACTATAATCGGTTCTTAAAAGATAATGACGATCTCTCTCGCCAACAATACCAGGAAATGAATGAGGCCATGATGCTGGGAGATGACACAGAAACACACCGTCTAGAGAAACTCCATACTCTTCAGAATACTGCTGTATCTCGTGTTGTCAAAGAGGTCACTAAGATCGCCACGGAATATCGTAAAAAGGCCTTCCAGGATCTCTTATCCATGGACCACGAGGTATCCGTTAGGTCCAACAGTAAAATGGTACTGGACGTGAAGTTCATTGACCTTGTTGACAAACTACATCGCATGAACGATGGGTGTCTGTCCGTGGACCCTATTTACGAGTTCCTTCTGTCGCAATTGAATAAGATAGAAAAGGATTTGGCTTATCAATGTGACAAATACGATACGAAGTTTGCTCTGATGCAGAACAAGCTTGTTGACTATATTAGTTCTCTTTCCGAACAACGAGAAAACGGTTCCTATATCAGATACATTGCCGAGAAGTTCGAAAGTGTCGAAGAATACTTTAAAGCGTCCGCTCTTACTAGTTCCCAAATAATCGACCGGGAAAAAGAGCGTACTATTGTCGAGATTTTCCAAAACAGTGAAAACCTTGACTTATCCATCATCAACGAAACTTGGTTGGTTCTTTTCAACTTCATCAAGAGTGTAGAAGAGACTTTTGAGACTGCCATTTCCAAATTCGTTAAGAACTATGTCCATTACGCTGAACCAAAAAACGGGTTTAACATTGACAGCCAGGGTCAACTCAGAGAGTCTTTTTTCAAGGTTCTCAATGATATTATCTCCAAGTTGATGACTATCTTCTATGCTCAAAGTCCTTCTGATGTGACTAAAGTGACACCAGCTACATACAGCTCATTCCTCCCCCATCATACCAACTCCCTTTCGGCGATCTACTACTTGACGGATATTTCCTTTAGTTTCAACAAGATATTGACCATTTCGGGAAAATATACCTCTCAGATTGGCTCTGCGTCGAGAAGCTTTGACACCAACAAGCAAATTAGCCGTCTTCGTGAAGTCTCGTCTGTCTTTGATCAACGGATTTTGGAGGCTATTTGTTCTACTTGGGTGAACGATTGCTCTCAGTTTTATGATTTGGAAAATTGGGAGAAGTACGAAGACTTTTCTGACTCCAAATTAAACAGCAAGACAGTATACACAAAGCTGATGCAAATCATGTTTTACTATGAATCTGCTGTTCTTGAAAGTCTTCGGAGTTTGATCATGCGTCCTTCGGAAGGCGGTTCTGATAGCATCCGGATCATTTCCAACTATCCCAGCAAACGAATCTTGGTCAGTCTTGAGATTCAATTTATGAGAAGCATGAATGTTTTAATGGACTCTACTATTAAACGTTTTAAGGTTGAAAAGGCAATTGTTAACGAGGGACCTATCCATGATTACAAGACTGAGCAATGCAGCTACAAGGTTCTTACGATGAACAATCTTTCCGCATTGGGTAAGATTATATTCCCACAGCTCATCAAGAAGTTTGACGCGTTATTTAGCAAGAATTTGCTGCAACAAAACTTGAAGTTATTCGCAGACTTGGATCTCGTGAAGATCACTATTTTGGACGACATTAACGAAATCGAAAAGGCATGGATTGAGGCAAGAATCGACGAACATTTCCGTCTCGTTCAAAGCTGTCGCCGGAGTTATCCTTTGGAAGTGGAACCATTTGTTTATGAGTGTCTCTTACATTTCGTTCGTCTTGTGTATGTGTTGCGCCCAATTACGGATCTCCAGACCTTTATTTTGATCGTCCAGCAGTTGCAAACACACTTTCTTTTGAAGTTCTTGCTGTCCATTCGTGAAGCTAGTGAGAAGGAGCATGTTATAGCGTCCATCCTTGGCAACATCAAGTTAGACTTGGACTTCTTTGTGGAGATATTTGGTAGCCTGTCAACGCTCAATTTGGATGAGTACTGTGTGAATCTTGTGAGAATTATTCTCAGCCAGATTGATAAGAACGAGAGTATCTTTTCTGACTTGGGTTACACGCCAGAGCTAATTGCGGAGAAACTTGAGCTTGCACTTGAACAAAGTCTGAGTGAGTTTTCATGTTTTGGGCTAGATTTCAAGTGATCGTTTTCTCAACGGGGATAACTTTCCGGGGCAGAATCCTTTTGACGTAAAGTTCTCAATCAGGAAGATTCTGTTTGGAGTAACGTTACAAGCTAATCAAAAAGGAATTAATCGGGATACAGCATCGATTGAGAAGCGAAATTATGAGAAAGAGCATTGATTGAAGAGAGCTTTAAATGAAAAGAGAATTGGTGACAACTCCATTGAGTGGCTAATAAGAGCCAATGTCATTGATTGGCAACTGATCGAACATCATCTTCACCAAGAAAATAACATTCCATTGAACCAATCTACTTATAAAAAGTGGAGAAGAAAATTTACTAACAAAAATTTACTAACAAAAGCCAACAACCGGATTCTTGATGTTCTTGGTCTTGTAACAACCAACTAGAACCCGATCGGTTCACCGGTGAAATTCACAAAAGCCAATATTTTTCCGAATAATTTCCCATTTAGGAAATTCTGATAATTTCTATCTTTAAATTCATCTGCATGGATAGAATTTTCCCATTTCCCATTTCCCAATGTGGTCATCTCATCGCATTACCCCGGATTGAGTAATGGGAAGATACCACAAATGGACCAGAAAGTCCAAGATATAATCAAAGAGGAATCCGAAAGTTTCCGTCAAGATGCTCGTCAGAGTTATGTGAAGATTGTGGCAGAAGCAAAGCTTCGTCCGAAGTTAGAAGAGGCGTTATTCGTCATTTCATCGTCTCTGGCTAAGAAATACACAGTAGCAGCCGTCAAGGCATTACAAGAACATAAATTGGTTGTTCTAGCCGGTAAAGGTGAATTTCTAAGCAAATTGGTTGCTGTTGTTGAACAGGTCAAGCAACAGACGCCAGGTCGTTTAGTACAACTTAACCAGGCGTGTGTGACTGATTCATTGGTTAACCCTGAGTTTAAGTCCATGGCCAGTGTAGCCAATGTTTACGCATTTTTCGGAGAAACAGTTCCTAAACTGGGAAGAAATAGCGCTGTTTTGGAAAATGATGTACTGGAAAATAGCGTCCTGGGAAAAACTCTGATGGAATCTGAGCCAGCAGATGCACAAATTAGGGCAGTAAAGAAACTGATCACTGGACCTAAAATCTATCAAGTTCCTACCATGACTGTTGTTCTAGCGACAGAAGATATTAGTGCACCAAAGGGTTGGACAAAGCAGGTAAAGGTTTGAGAAAGGAGTGACAGGGAAGAAAGGAAAAGAGAAGGTACTAGCATTTAAACTAGGGCGAGTGTTCTGTTAATTCAGGATCAACTGGTTAATACTGGTTAATGCTGGCTAATACCGGCTAGTACTGGCTAATACTGCTAGTACTGGTTAATAATGGTTAATGCTGGCTAATGCTGGCTAATACTGGCTAATACTGACTAATACTGGCTAATACTGACTAATACTGGCTAATACTAGTATTATGATGCTAAAACTAACAAGAAACCTGGGAATAGTGGTTCTTACAAATTGCCATTTGAAATTGATTATCTCTGTATTACAGGTTTTCACTTACTTGAGCTAAGTCATTGTTTAATGGTTGTTGGGTCAGATAGTTGACCTTTATCAATCAGTGGCAAAGGCGTCTGACAAAGAGTATCTGGCAAAGGCCATCTCACAGAACCTTTCTGACAAACACAGATTAAGTCGGTAATTTTTGGGCATTAGGACCTTTCCAATTGGAGACTTATTTTCCTGATTTAAGTTGTCTTTCCTCCATTTATGTCTCTTCACATTCATTGATGGAATGCTATTGATTCATCTGCAGTTTTCATTTCCTTGAAATTGAAAAATTGTTCCTTAATGGCTATTTCGGAACAAAGGGCCACCTTTTTCATGTGAACCCTGGGCCAGTGAACTTCGCTTATTGTTTACAAGTGTTGAATTTGGAGGAGAGTCAAACATTGGTGACCATATTATTAATTTATTGATTTTTCTTTCAAGAGTTATCTTACCATAGCCATACGATTACCTACAGCCATACAGCCATACAGCCATACAACCATACAACCGTACAACCATACAACCATACAACCATACAACCATACAACCATACAACCATACAACCATACAACCATACAACCATACAACCATACAACCACACAATCAGTTCCCACAACACAATACGATAAAGAAACAAATGAACCGAATCTTTTTTTCAATTTTTTTTCTTTCTTTTGCTTCCTTTTCTTTTCTTACCCTTCCCCTTCCTCTTCCCTCCTCTTCGTTCCTCTTCCCTCTAACTTCAAAACACAAAGACCTCCGAAACAACATACAAAAATAAAAAATAAAAATAAAAATAAAAAAACATCAAATAAAAATTCAATCCATTTTGTTTACGCCATTAAACCATATTAGGAAATCCCCCATCAGACAATATTGCAGAGTTCCCTAATTTTCAATATGAGGTGATGTCCGGCACCGAAGCCTCAGCCAATAGTACCAGGCCATTCTGAGATTTCAACCACCCCAGAAAGAAACTACCAGCAAACCCCATCAACATATTCATTGTAAAGCATGTCGGGCCCATTTGACATCAAAACCTTCAAGTTCGAGACTCCCCAGTTTGACCCAAGATTCCCTCACGTCAACCAAACCAAGCACTGTGCTCAAAATTACGTCGATTACCACAAGTGTGTAGCCGTCAAGGGTGAAGACTTTGAGCCATGTCAAATCTTCTGGAAGACCTTTACTTCTTTGTGTCCTGTTGACTGGGTTGAGAAGTGGGATGATCAAAGAGACGCTGGCAAGTTCCCAGTTAAGATTGAGCTGCAATAAGTAATGTTCGTTGTGACCACACAAATATACACTTTTTGACCGGATGGTTGGTTTTGTTAGTCTTGAAGTTGGAGTAAAGAAAGCAAATTGTTCGAGGCTCGAGATCTTGATTTCCTTTCTGTTTGGTTGATTTGCTTGACTTCTGACTTTCTGTGTAGTATGTTGTGTGGTACTGATGATGACTGGCATATTCTGATACAGTTTGGATTGTATCAATACCTTATTGTATCAATTGTATCAATAAAAAAATTGTGTGACTGTTTTGTAGTGTTGTAGTACTGTTGTTCTAGTTCTATTGTACTTTTGTTGTAGTACTGTGGTACTGCAGTACTATTGTACTGTTGTTCTAGTACTGCTGTTCTAGTACTGTTGGTCTAGTACTGTTGGTCTAGTACTGTTGGTCTAGTACTGTTGTTGTAATGGTTGCAAAACCTGTAGAAGTACCAACCTGTTCCAAAACTATTCCAATACCAACGAAATTGTTCCAATACTGAAAAACATATCCTATCCACCACAATGCCTCTTCATTCCAACTCTTTATATTCACCAGAACTCATCCTCTACCCAATTCTCCTTTCGAAACTCATTGCTGCTTCCTCGAAGTGCCTCTTCTGTAAACAATTCCCCGTAAGGATCTTTTTTGAAATTCTTCTGTTCCATTCTCACACGTGCATCTTCTTTGTTTCTCTGCTCTACTTTCCTTTGTTCATCCTTTTTGGAACGCAGCCACTTCAATAGAAGCTCTTCCTGGTCTCTTACAAACTCATCAGTAGTAAGCTCGGTTTTGCTCTTATTGAGCCGATTAAGAACAGCATTGTCCTTCTTCGATACATGAACTCGACGCAATTTCTGTGGATTTACAAAAGTCACAGTGCCTGTGTCTAACAGCCCATCACTCCGAAGGTTATCTACTGGAGTATAGATGATAGAGATGTTGTTCAACTTGGAGGCCTTGATGGAGTTGGCTTTGGTTAGTTGAGCAATTTGCATAAGTAACTCCTCGGGGAGTACCAACTCTTCGAATTTCACCGTTTGTTGTTCCTCTGATAGCTGGAGATACACATGTGCTGAAGAGTGTTTGTCCACATGGAACCAGAGGTTCTTGGGATGGGACTTATGGATAAGCGGGTCGTTTTCGAACTTATCTTTACCCATGTATATTTTGTAAGACTGTTTATCTCCGAGACCAAAATCATCATTTTCGTCCGCAACTGTGGCGGCAAAGAAGAACACCATGGTGTTTAGTGATGGAGTAGTACAGGATTGTCTTGGACTAAGACCGAAGAGAAGAGATGTGAGAGATGCGATGTAAGAGAGATGTGAGAAAGATGTGAGAAAGATGCGACTGGGGTTACCATTTTCGTGGAGATGTTTTGATTTCGTTTTGTTTGTTTTGATTTCGTCCTGTTTGTTTTGATTTCGTCCTGTTTCGTTTTAGTTCATTTGTTTCTTCAGAAGCTCTGAAGCTATGAAGTACATCTATTAGACTAAGGCAAGACTGGGACAAGATAAACACAAGAAGACACGCCGGAAATAGAAGAAATAAGAAAAGAAAGTGAAATCGGAAAACATTCGAAATTGTATATTTGTTGATTAAAGATATCATCGCTTTCCATCTCTCCTTCTTCACCGGTCAAAACTATCTTTGGATATGGTCAGTTAAGGGCACATTTCCTGGCTAACATTAATTCCAATATTTTTGACTATTAATCGAAAACGGTATTTTTGCCATTTTTTGGCTATTTTCCTTCATTCACCATTGCTTTTTATTCTCTTCAGCTTCTCTCTTCAGCTTCTTTCTCTCCCTGTCCTTCCAAACTATTCAATATACCCAATAAACCCGTACACCTTCTCTTTGTATCAACCCTCTTCTTCTCTTCTTACCTCCTTGGAAATGAGACGTGATTTTCCTTTAAGTCACAAATGTGTTTCTAACCAATTTGCAACAGGAGGTGTGTTCCTGTAGCTATACGTCATATAGTCGTGCTCCATACAGGTATGCGTCTCTATATATCGATGTAAATGTTTATATGAGGTTATATGCCGGTTTTATGCTCGCACTCTCGTTTTTGTGCAGGTGCAGGACTTATGTTTTTCCAACCCTTGTACTAGTGGTGTCTTTGTATTGTGAACCCCTGTTTCTTCTTGTAATTCTTTTCCAAATCCTATAAATACAGAGCTTTTTCCCCTTGGACCGGCATAAGTTTTCCCATCTACTTCTGGCTTGGAACGGCAACAATCGCCTAATTTTGTCCCTTCCCCCCCGCCGTATCTTATTGTATTGTATTTGTGGCTGGCTCCACAAAACAGGGTTCAGCTAAGGTTTAAGGACAGCAAAAGCCATCGAAACTAGCCTAAAAACTGAAACCGAACCTGAAATTCAAATCAAAATCGTTCTTGTTGAATAAATCTTGTCAATTGCTCAATATTTGGCTGTTTTTGCCTGTTTTTTTTGTTTCTTTTGCTTTATTTGTGTGACTGTTGGCTTGTAATAGTTGGCCTGTGCTAACTGCCCTGTGCTTGGCCTGAATAGCGGATATGTGTCTAGAAGACCTCTTGGAATTTGAGGAGTCGTTAGCTGGTCTTGGCTCCTCCAATCAGCTTCTTCTTAACAATTTGGAATTGAAAGCTGATCTCAATCGTTTTTCCTCTTCAAATGCCGCTGGTGGCATTTCGAAGTCCGCTCTTGCCCCAGAAACACTGAATGCCTTTACTGAATCCACTCTTTTGCAATTATTTTCTGAGTATGATTACAAGGCGGACGTTGTGGCCACTTGTGCTTCTTGTCGAAGCCAATTAGGAACTTCTGAGGGTGAATTCGAACCTCTGGGAGACAAATTGGATAACCCTGAAGGTAAATTGGATACTCCAGAAGTCAATTTGAATTCTATCACAGGCAAGTGTTGTCAGGAATTTATCCGGCAGCAACGTTTAGGGCCTGGTTCTTCCCTTGAACGTGACTATTGGACCCTGTTCTTCCTGAACCCTTACAAAACCATTCTTACGTTTCCAAATTACACCAAACTTGTCATTTACCAAATGGGGGTCCCTTTCCAGATCAGAACATTATTCTGGCGTAAAATGGTCCTTGTCAATCAAAAGAACCTCTACGAGGTCCCTGCCGAGACCACCATGATCTTCTCCAACTTCCAGCATTCTTATAACATTCTGATCTCAAAGCAAATCAAAAAGGACTTGGGAAGAACATTCCCTGAAATCCCATTCTTTCAGAACCCTCAAACTGTTGGCTCTCTCCTAACTATCTTGAGTGTCTATGCAAATTATGACCTCGAATTGGGCTACTGCCAAGGTCTTCTCTTTCTAGTGGGAACTCTCTACCAGCAGCTTCGAAGCTGTGAGTTCACGTTTCACACAATGTGTAAGATAATGGAGAGTGAGCCGCAATTGCGGTCCATCTTCGTTCCTTCTCTGATGTTTGATACTCTTGAAGCGTGGCGTTTACAATTCTCGGCCATCTTTGCCCAGGTTGATCGCCCCTTGTTTGATCACCTTTCTTCATTCTGTGATATGAGTGTGTTCTTGTTTCAGTGGTGGCTTAGCAACAATTTAATTCATGCCCCCAACATGCTGGTGAATAACCGGATAACAGAATGTTGCTTGGCTGAGGGCTGGAAGGTGGGAAATTTCAAAGTCTCCTTGGGGCTTCTTCTCCAGAATCGCCCCATTCTCATGTCTTTTGGACTGGGTGATGAAGAGGTCATTTATCAACATCTTCTAAACGGATCCAAATGGGGTAATGTGATCAATAATACAACATCTTTTTTTGGAGATCTCCTCTTATCTTGGGATGATAATCTCTTTGTTGGTTTGGACGATGTCCATGGCGGTTTGATGGCAGGTGGTGGCGGGAAAGTAGAGGTTCGGGAAAAGTACACCACATTCTTCCGGCTTAAGAATTTATCTCTCGGGCACCTCCTGCTTTCTGAAGCAGCCTCTGGGACAATTCATCGACTCGAAAGTCGTTCTCTTTCGTCGCTCTTCTCTTCTAAAGATACCACATCTGTGTATTCACAGTCTAGTAACGATTGTAGCGATGGATGCATTAAACGATCGGGGCGAAGCAACTCTTTCGGTGACACGGGCTCTTTTAAGAGTGAAGTTGATGATCTTGTTCTGGAAAACCAAGCCCTCCGGTTTTTGTTAAAGAAGGCATATGATAGGTTAGAAGATGATACATTGAAGAGAGAGATCGGTGAAATGATAGAAGTTTAGGTGTGGTATTTATGGTTTTTATGTATATTGGATTTATGATTTAAAGGCATTTCAATATATGCATTGATTGAAGCTATGCTTGTCTTTTTGAACATTGTTGGAGCTGGAATTCGAACTTAAGAATCGTTTCAAGGATATTAAATTCAATATTTTTTATATGGTTTCCTGCTTGGTTCCCGATTCTTTTAATTCTAGTTGTTTTCGGCTGTTTTCAATCGTTTTCAACAGTTTCAACTGTTTTCAAATCTTTCAACCGTTTCAACCGTTTCAACTGTTTCAACTGTTTGAACGGTTTGAACTGTTTGAACTGTTTCATATATAGTAATCAAAGTACCAAAATACCTCATTAACTTCTTTTGACTTTTACATTGGTTTATCTTCCCAAAGATGAAATATACATTGAACTCTACAGATCAAAGACTCTACCATTTACAAGTTTGAATAAGCATTTTTAATAATCTGAATAGAAAAATAATTTTCTGATTATCCATTTTTCCATTCCGTCTTACTTTTTTTTCTTCTGTTCTTCTTTTATTCCTTTCTTGAACTCTCACACTATTTCTCAAAAATCTCTGTTCCTGCCAACAACATGAGAAAAGTCAACATCACCAGAAAAACACAATTCTACAATAAAAAAACATACCAAATAAAATCTGCTTAATCTGTTGATTCTCCAATTGTATAACATTCTTTTTTTTGCCTTTTCGTTTCTTTTCCTACTTCTCCAAACTTGTTCCCTATTTCCTAAAACATCTAGGTTGCAAAAAGTGAGCCCCAACCTCCAACCTCACCAGCTAATGCAACTCTAAACACAACCTCACGAAATCAAAACATCAGTCCGACACATTGCAGCGTAACGTGACTTAAGCCATCAATGCTCATAACCATAAAATCTTGGAATATTTAAACAACCGAATCCCCGCGACAAATATTTGTTCCCCCCTCCCTCATAACTCGGCCTGCCGTCATATTCTTGCCCTGTGCCAAAGTCGTGCCGTACCGGGTAACGCTCACCGTTACAAAAAATTTACCTACCCAAGTTATCTACTTAGTATCAACACCCCAGAACTATTGTTTGGTAATTAAGTATGTACAATTGTTTTCATTGTTCCCAGCAATTTGACCCAACAATCTGATCGTTTGACCCAACAATGCAGAGTTCCCTCTGTCCGATCCATCCTCCATGGGCTATTTGTCCATTGTGAGAAGGTGAAGAAACGCCAGGAAACGTGGAGAAGGATGAAGAAAAGTGGTAATATTTAGATCAATTGTTGATAAAGATTGAAAAGAGATTTAAGAAAGGTAAAGAAGGGTGGAGATAAAAGTGGAAAAATAAGTGGAAAGTAGGTTGGGATTGGAAAAGTGTCAAGATCACCGAAAAGTGTCAAGATTGTCAAAAAAAAGTCCAATCATTATCAATCATGAAAGAAAATGACAAAACTAAAACATTAAGAAACGGACTTCACCATTATCGTGAAGATTGATCCACATCATTTGGAATTTGGCCCTTTGATCCACTGTTTCTATGATGACTTGAATCCTTCATTGTGTCTCCCTGTTCAATGCCTACCGGACCATATATTGTCAACTTTATCGTGATACTATGAAGGTGGCAACACGCATTGATCCCTTCAACTTCATATCTTTATCACCCCAAGTGGTCTAAATTCTTCACCGGGGAAAAGAAAGAAAGAAAAACGCTTCTCAATACCGGAAATAACCATACTAACATCACCAGCGCCGCAGACTACTGATTAGATCTGTTGCCGACCATCCCACACTGCACCGTCCTTTTTAAGCACAGTGTCGTCGCATAGCCACAGCCCAAAGGGCCCTCATCCTCCCACTGCTACAGATACAAACGCAAAAGTCAGCCCTTCTGGTGACCAAGCCTCTCGCATTCCCTCCACCGACATTGGAGTTTTAAACGAGGGATCTAGAGCATCTCCAGCAAGAACAAGTCCCGAGTACGTATCGGTGCTTCTCAACCAACTTTCCATCCTTGTTTGCACTGCTACTACAGAGAACTACGCATCCCATTTCCGCCAAATCCGTGAAATTCTTTTCGCTGAGCATCAGTTGATCTCTAGACAATACTATAACCAGTTTTTTTCCCGTTTGTTGACCCAAAAGCACCCACGCCAGGAAAAAAGTCCTTTAGATCTCTTGGTAGAACTTGATCTTCAAAGTTTATCTCTTGATATCCCCAGATTCGAAATCTTCTCGGAAGAACTCGAAATCGCATTTAACGCGATCAAATACAACAACGACCTTACCTCTGAAGAACAAACCCTTGAGGTCTTTCGTTTCATCGAGACATACGAGCCTGATCCAATCCTCTCATTTGTTTTTCTTTCTCGGATTGTTTCTCCTCAATCTGACGCTGTAAAACGATCATTTGAGCGCACTTCTGCTAAAGTATTAGCCTCTTTTGCCACTAAAGCAAACTCTCCTGAAGGTTCAAACGACAAAGCCTGGTGCTTGATTTTGCTTGATTGTGTGTTGAAACTGCCAACCTATCCGTTTCTCCATAAGTTATCTACAATCAGTCAGTTCAACGCTTTTGACCTGAAATTACCACCAGTTCGTGATTTCTTCGAAGAAATATTAAAAATGTCTTTCAAAGAGCTTTTGATGGAAATTGGACCTGACAATTTGCACCCAGAAAAGATCCTTCCTTCTTTGCTTCACATTAAACCACTCGATGCACCTGATAGTGTGGCTCTTATTTTGGCCGAGGTTCTTATTCCTGGTCTGCAAGGTTTAACTGGCACCAATGGAGGCATCACCGCCTTGACATTTGTCAATAATTTACCTGAGGCCAGTGCCAAGGGAGCACAATTACAGGTGTGCCTAAAACAAGTTGATTCTTTGCAAGGCCACCCCCTCGACTGGGCACAAGTTTTCACTAAAGTCAAGGATCTTTTGCAAGAAGCAAGCAAAAGAAACGCTCAACCCTCTGTGGCCAGTGTAACGCAACTCTTTTCTGCATTAGATTTCAAAGTCGGACCCATTGACTGCTTTTTACAAACAGGTTGGTGGTTTGATAAAACCTTATTGTACATGATGCAATCTATGTTCACTCAACAAGGCGCATTCGACATCTTGAAACTGACCAGTTTCGAACCCTGTTATGCTGATGATTCTACTGAGGGAGGATTTCTCAAGTTTCTCTCTATTTCCCGTCTTGAGATGGAGCTTATGGCTATTATTGATGCAAATAAGATGCAACAAGGCCAAAGTGATGCTGCTCGCAAACTTGATACATGGATTATCCAATTTTATGAGTTGAATAGCCGTGCAGAGCCACATCATGTCATCGCCGGTGCATTGGCTCTTGAGGACAAGAATCAATACGTCTGGGACCAAATCGAGATGGCTTTGGCCCTCATGCTTGACAGCCCAGCGGATATTAATACTGGACTCAAGCTCAGCTTGGCTGTTGGAAAGTTGGCAAAATACGATTCCGAGTACACTGCACGTAAGCTTGTTGAATATTGTCAACAAAAGAAAAACCTGGGCGCCATACATAAAATTGTTGCAGTGGCAAATGCTTCCGGTATCTTACAGCAATTGATTGGTTACGCTAAAGAGGTTGATTATTCATTTTCTTTATCAGTTTCTCTTGAGGCTACTTCTTATGACTTAGATTTAAAGAGCAACATGGATTCTGACTTGAAAAGCAACCGTCTGAGAGAACAAGTGTACTTGTCTTTGTTCGAAGCTTTGGAAACTCGAACCGCTCAGGATTTTGATAGTGCCCAACATCTTCAACAAATCCTGAGCAATTCAAAAACAGGTACTATCCCATTGGAGAAGATTAAAACTGCCAAACCACTAAAGGTTCGTGTTGTTTACTCTATTCTTGAAGTTTTGAAGTCACTGCAAGGTTTGGTTGATGCAGACCGCTTCAAGAACTTACAGCTTTTATTCTTGACCACTTATCCCCGTCTCATCAATTATGGTACTGGTCACGAATCTGCAATTGAGGCAAATGAGGAACAGTACTTTAACTTCTTCCCCCCTCAAGTGGAACAGGAAATGAAGGCTTGTTATTCAAAATTGTACAATAAAGAGATGGAGATCAAGGAAATTGTCGACATGTTGGCCAGGATGAAAGAATCAGACGTGCCACATGACCAAGATGTTTTCGCGTGCATGATCCACTCTCTCATTGATGAATACCGGTTTTTCTCTGAGTATCCATTAACTGCTTTGGCCTCCACTTCCCTTCTCTTTGGAGCCCTTCTTCAAAGAGATCTTATTCAAGGCACTACACTTACGGTCGCTCTTAACTTCATTTGGGAGTCTTGTAATAAACCTCAAGACTCAAACATGTTCAAATTCGCTGTTCAGTCCTTGTACAACTTTAAGCTGCGGTTGCACGAGTATCCGATTTACTGTAAGCATTTGCTTAAATGTCAATCATTGTCTGCTCATGCGAAAATGTACCAAATTGTTAAGGATGCTTCTGAAGGTATTGCTTGTACTGAAGGAGCATCGAATCCCTCCAGCAATTCAACCAATTTAAATCAATCTGGAGGTGAACCGGAGCATGTTGTGAAGTACAACTCTATTGCTACAGTGAAACGAACTGTCGGATACGTTCTGCAAGAGGAACCTTCTGAATCAGCCTCAGATAGACTTCTTTTCTTTGTCAACAACATGACAGCAGACAATATGAAGACGAAATTGGCTGAAGTTCGTAATTTTCTTCAAGAAAAGAATTTTGCTTGGTTTTCCAATTATTTGGTTGCTGAAAGAGCGAAGATGGAGCCAAACAACCACGGCTTATACGCCAGTTTAGTCTTTGCGTTGGACAATCCAATCTTCTACGAGTATGTTTTGAACACAACAATTTTGGAGATTGAGCATCTTCTCACTCACTTCAAAGATACTACAAATGAGCGTCAGACTCTTAAGAATTTAGGTGCATGGCTTGGAAAAATCACTTTGGCCAATGACCGTGCCTTAAAACGGGACCAAGTTGCGCTCAAGTATTTGTTGGTTGAAGCATTCGATTTGCATACTTTACCGGTAATTATTCCTTTGGTTTGTAAGATTTTGGAACAAGCAAGCCAATCGAAAATTTTCAGGCCCCCTAGCCCCTGGGTTGTTGGAATTCTTAAGGTATTGGTTGAATTGTATGACTGTGCAGACTTGAAGCTCAATCTCAAGTTTGAAATTGAGGTTTTGTTGAATGCTTTTGACATGAAAGTGAAGGATATTACTCCTCTGACATTACTCCGTACTCACAACCCAAATCCTGATGCTTTGGCTGCTATGTTTGGATTACGGCCAACAGTGAATGTTCCAGACATTGCTTCTTTATCTTTGGAGGATCAGATTCAACATTTGCAACATCAACAACAACATCTGCAACATCAACAACATCAAGTTATTTTGCAACATCAACAACAGCAACAGCAACAGCAACAGCAACATCAACAGCAACATCAACATCAACAGCAGCAACAACAACAACAACAACAACAATTTCATATACATCAACAACAGCCCCAGCTTGAGCATTCCCCAGCAGCTGCTACCTCACAGCTTGATGCATCATTCAGCAATCTTAAAGGTTCTACAGTGTTTGTGCAAAACCCCAATTTGCGCAGAGCATTTCAAGCTTCTTTGGCCCGTGCCGTTAGAGAATGCGCTGTACCAATTCTTAGCCGTGTCTCCGAGGCAGTCTTGGCAACTACTGATGCACTCATCAGAAAAGACTTTGCCACGGAAGGTGATGCTTCAAAGTTTCGCAAGAGCTACCAAAACTTGGCTCAGCAACTTGCTCATAGCATGGTAATCTGCAGTGGACGTAAGATCCTCTCAGAGACTGTTGAAGCTACCATGCTTCAACTATTGGGCCTGCAAGTTAACCCAAATGAGTTGCCTCTTGCCGAATTGAATTTGGCAATTCAAGCAAATGTCGACTTGTGTGTCACCATAGTTGAAAACCTTGCTGCTAGTAACATAGGGGAATTGGTTGAGGAAAGAATGCGTCCACAGATGGCTGCTCGTGAGCGCCATCCTCCCGCTCAGCCATTTCTTGATCCCGCAGTTAGTGAGTATGCTCTCCTGCTTCCTTTCCCTCTTGGTTTACAACGTGAAGGAGTTCGTGATGCGCAACTTCAAATTTACACTAACTTTGGAAACAACCTGGTTGCAATCAATGCTGAGCAATTAGCTGTTACACCTCAGGGAATCCAGGCGCAAGCCAGACCAGGGTCACAACCATTGAGGCCATCTCAACATCAGCCTCTCACACAACAACTCCAAGGCACACAGCAAGCATCAGCATCTCAAAATCAAGGTCCGCAATCTCAAGCTATTCAACCCCAAATTGGACGCGCTATAGATCAGGCTGAATATGACGCACCTGATGGCCGCTATATGAGTAACTTGCCAGGTGGAGCTGATGGGCTTAAAACCGAGGATACCAATAGTTTAGACCATCTTTTCGGTGTTGTCACACACATGTGTGAAAAGGCGATGCAAATGCTTGATGATTGCACTGAGAGTTCGCTCAGTGAATTGGGTCCTGAGAGTCCTATAGTGCAAGCCCTTACTCAAGCCATCAGTATTTGCCAGCGGAATGCAACAAAACACCCAGAGTTACTTCTTAAGGTAGCTCAATATGCGGTAAATTGTTTGTTTACTCAAGTTCGTGGTAATCCTTTGAGCAACGAGATTTATGTTGTTCTTCTTGATAAGCTTTGTGAGTACTCCCCATCAACAGCTAAGGATGTGACTTGGTGGATGGTTCACTCTGTTGATCAAAGGAAATTCAACTGGCCAGCAATTCTTGCTCTTATTAATGTGCAATTAGTTTCACCTCTCAAACTTGACGGTCTGATTGGAAAGCTCTTATCTGAGAGCGGAAGCGCTGTCCTTGTCAAATTTGCATCCAGCCTTTTGCTCAACGTCTTCGGATCTCAAAACGCAAAGCCAATGGCTTTGAGATCCGAATTCGCATGTACCTTAGATGCTTTGGAAAAGTATGTTCCACTGGAGGAAACTGAAGAGACTAAACAAGGTATTCAGCTCCGTAACACTTTGTTTGATTTACTTCTGGAGCACAATGTTCCACCATTACCTCTTTCTGGTGAAATCTCTACTGACAGCTACGTGCAAATGGGTTACATCTTTGTTGAATGGACGAAGCTTTTGGGACACAGTGACCCATGTGATGATCTTCAGAACAGGTTCATCGACAGACTGTTCCAATTGGAGATCTTGAGTGATCCATTGAAATTCGGTGTATTTTTCCGTGCTGCAACTCAGATCGCTTCTACTGCTTTTGCAGCAGAACACGAAATCAGAGCTAGAACGCAAAGAGAAACATTTTTGTCCGCTGATTGTTTGGCAAAATTGGTTGTTCGTATCATATTGCGTTTTCCTCGTGACCGCAGCTTGGAGGCTGCAGATTATTTGCGCAACATTCTTGGAGTAATTTCCCTGGTTTTGGTGGCAGAGCATGACCTGACCCAGAATATTTGGAATGAAAGAGCTTATTTCCGTCTCTTCTCTTCTCTTTTCTGTGTGTGGTGTGAATCATCTGTTCTTGACAGCGGAGCTACCTCGCATTTGGATGATGAATTCTATCCTATCATGGCCGATGTTCTCAACTCTCTCCAACCACTTATATATGCAGAGTTTGCATTTGCTTGGATATCTCTCATCTCTCACCGAATGTTTTTGCCAAAATTGCTTGCCAACCGAAAGTCGTACTCTGCTGCTGTCAGACTTCTTACTTCGTTGTTGAAGTTCCAGAAGGCCTATCAAAACGAGAAGCACGACGTGATGAATTTGATTCAAAAGGCCATATATCGTGTCTTTACGGCCATTGCACATGATTTCCCACTGTTCTTGGCCGAGTGTCACTATCAATTGGTAACTGCTGTGCCTGGAGACTATACTCAATTGAGAAACATAATTTTATCTGCTAATCAAGAGAGCAATTCAGAGAAAACTATTGTGAACCCATACACCGCTGGACTTGATTATCAAAATCTTCCTGGATGTGATCAAGACGTGACGGTTTATTACCAACCTGTTGAGGACTTGCTTAAGTGTGGACTTAAGAAGCCTGTTGACAACTTCTTACGTATTCCAGCACCAGCATTAATGCGGTCGATTTATGCCGGGGTAAAACTCAATTATCCTGCGGAAACATCGCAGTTTGGTTTAGAGACTGTCAACTTCAATGTCAAGATCATCAACGCATTGGTTCTTCATGTTGGTATTGCAGTTGCTGAAGACAAGGTGCCCAATCACGCACAGGGTTTCAATGCCAAATCAGCACAAGCGGCACTTCTTATTGATCTTTTGAATTACGGTAATGTTGAGTTTAAGTACCATACAGTGAATGCGATGGTGGACCAGTTGAGGTGTCCTAGTGTTGTTACCCAATGGTTCATTAGTGTCGCTATTTACATGTTCAACAATGAGAGTACATGGGGTAGTAGCGAAGTTCATGCAGAGATGCAAGAGATTTTGTTACGAGTTTTGTTGGAGCGTATTATTGTGAGCAAACCACATCCATGGGGACTTAGCGTTTTGTTGGTTGCGCTTCTCCGAAACAAGGAGATGGATGTATTTAAGCTTCCATTTGTGGCGAATGCGCAAGAGCCATTAAAGGTAATTTTCGAAACTTTGGCTCGGAATGTTGGAAACTAGAGTTTCTTTGTATATTAATGTAAATTACGAATGAAAGAGAAAGAAGGGAAGAAGAAGAGACGAAGAGAAGAAGAAAAGAAGAGACGAAGAAAAGAAGAAAAGAAGAAAAGAAGAAAAGAAGAAAAGAAGAAAAGAAGAAAAGAAGAAAAGAAGAAAAGAAGAAAAGAAGAAAAAAGAACAAAAGAAAAAATAAGAAAAGAAAGCAAAATAAGAGAAGAACAAAATAAGAGAAAAAATACAATTTTCATTTCCTTCTCGTTTGTGTTCCCCTGGCCTCTATGACTACATATCCCACCTAACCCTCTATATAATGAGGGTCCTCCCCCAGCCCCAGAGTTGAAACTTCTTCCACCTACCCCTACACAAAACACATCAATTCTACCCCAGCAACCAATCAGATCGCCGGAAAAGGAGAACCAAACAGCAACATGTCCAGAGTCAAAAGAATTGCAAAGGAATTGGAAGAGTGTCGTCAGGATATCCAATCAGGCGTGCAGCTTGAACTTGTAAACGAAAGTGACTTGACGAAACTAATTGGATATTTCAAAGGTCCTCCAGGAACACCATATGAAAATGGAGTTTTCAAAGTCGACATAAATATTCCTAACCAGTATCCTTTTAAGCCTCCGGTGATGAAGTTCTTGACTAAGATCTATCATCCCAACATCTCTTCTGTGACGGGAGCCATTTGTTTGGACATTTTGAAAGATGCATGGACTCCAATTTTGACACTTAAGTCGTCGTTGATTTCATTGCAATCGTTGCTACAATCGCCGGAACCCAATGATCCACAGGATGCTGAGGTGGCTAAGCATTATCTTACCAACAAGAAAGGATTTGAAGAGACTGCTGCTTACTGGACGAAAGTTTATGCTGCAGATGATAGTAATGGTCCTGCAGCGGGATTGAGTGACTCTGCTCTTTATGGAATTGACGATGAGATTGTGTGTCAATTTGAGAACATGGGGTTCCCTAGAAATGTGACTATTGAAGTGTTGAGACGGATGAGTATCAAATCTTTGGTAGGAGTTAATGATAGAGCTGAGGTTGAGAATAAGATTTTGGAGGAGTTGTTGAAGGAGACGGGTAATTGAGTGTATTGTTGAAGTTTGTTTGAAGTCTGAAGTTTTGGAGTTTGAGGTTTTGAAGTCTGAGGTTTTGAAGTCTGAGAATTGAAGTCTTGAAGAGATTTTAGATTTATGAAGTTTTGACGTTTTTACGTTTTGACGTTTAAGGTTTTGAAGTTCTGACGCTCTGACGCTTAATTTTTTGACGCTCTGATGCTCTGACATATTGAAGTGTTAAAGATCTGTACTGAGGTTTAGAGAACTCGAACTTCGGAAGATCTTGAAGTTTCAAAACTGTTTTCAGGTTCTGACTATTCTGACATTCTATATAAAATTGCCTCGGTAACAGGTTAAAACTTAAAGAGATTGCATCAATTATGTCTATTGGTCCTGAAATTTCAATATTGCTTCACCTTGTGAAAGTTCAGCAACTTAGAACAAGGTCTTTTGAATCCAAGGAATCAGTCAAGAACCAAGATCCCAGATCAACAGATTTTATTCGAAAGATCCAAAATCAACAGATCCAAAATCAAAAATTGGAACAATCTCATGTTGAAAAACCCCATCTTCAGAAATCCTAATTCCCAATCTCCGATCCCCCCCTTCATCCCACAAACCATAAACACACTATCTAATATGGATCCAATAAGAAAGAAATTTCGCAAAATTTGCATAATCATCCTCGTAATTTTTTCTTCTCCATTGCTCTTATCTTTGGCTAATACCGATCTCAATTAAAGATCCCCTGCACATATGAACACTATAGAAGTTAAAGAATTTTTCACCATAATCACAGATCTTGAATGTCCCCCAAACAAACCTCCGACTCGTCAAAGCCCCAATCTACAATGTCTGTAAGTGACAAAACCTCCAAGGCTCCGATTTGTAATGGTTTTGATCCCAAACCTTCAAAAGAGCAAAAAGAATCCAAAGAATGTAACGAAGCTAAGGAAGCTAAACCATCCAAGGAGGGGGAGTTGTCGATCGAATCTGTAGGCTGGCTTTTCGTCAAAAAATACTATAGCACATATGCTACAGCCATCGAGAGTCTTTACTCTTTCTATGATGGTAATGCTTCACTTCTTCACGATGGGTTTCCAACGTCCAGCAACGAAAATGATTGCAAGGATGCCAAAACCGTACATGTCGCAAGCGGAAACGACGCTATCAAGGCCTACTACGAAGAACAGGCCAATGGAACTGAGAAAAGCAAGATTGTCATTGAAAGCGCCGATTTCCAGCTGTCTATTGAGGGGGGCATTCTTATTGTAGTATGTGGTTCATGGAAGAGAGGATCTTCGAATCTCTGGCACTTTCTGCAAACGTTTGTGTTGAGCGCAAAGGGCGAAACCGTCTACGATGTCTCCAATGATGTCTTGAGATTCTTTGATTTATCTGAGGATTATAAGGAGAAGAAGGTTATTGTGAACCGTGTTGAGCCTTCAGTACAGAAGACTATTGATTATGTGGACGAGGCCAAGCCTGAACTTGATGGTGATAATGAGATTGAATCCAAGGAATCCATTTCTACAGAAGTTTCTGTTCCTTCTACTACTGCTACTGTTCCTTCTGCTGCTGTTCCTGTTCCTTCGACTAGTGAACTTGAAGGTTCTGAAAAATCTGAGACTGAAAATAAAAAAGAAACAGTAGATGTTTCTTCGGCCTCTCTAACACAAGCTCCACCAGCTGAGGACACTAAACCGGTTGAAGTGGAACAATCAGTGTCATCCGAAGACGAAAAACCAACTTTACCTGCTGCAAAGCAAACATGGGCCAACTTGGCTGCCATTGAGCCAAAAATCTCTTCTAAAGTAGCTTCTGTGCCTGCCTCCACAACTGTCGTGAAAAGCACTCCATCTCCAGCTGCCACCAAAGCCACCTCGCCAAGTCAACAGCCAACATCCACAAACGGCAGCAAGTTCAAGAAAGAGGAATGGTACCCAATTTACATCAAGCACGTCGAAGTCGATGATGAAGAATTAAAAAGCGTCTTGATCAAACTGTTTGGAGAGATAAAATTCTACAAGAGAAGCAACAAGGCCGCCTTGTGTGACTTCAAGCATAAAGCAGACCAGCAAAAGGCTTTGGAAGCCAAGGAAATCGTGGTTAAAGGAAACGTGATTTTGTTGGAGCCTCGTGTTCACAAGCCGTTTAACAACTACAAGCAAGATGGGAAAAAGGATAAGAAGCCAATTAAGAAGAATGGAATCAAAAAAATTTAGGTCGGTACATAATTAACTTTAAAATAGAGTCATTGGCGGCGCCCTTTTAGCCTCTTATGAAATAAGACTTTATGGGTTTTTATAGATACGGAATAACATTTGTTTATATCGTCACTTCTTGAAGTAATATAATACTAAATTTTCTTTGAAAAGGCCAGTCGATAACAACCTGTTTATAGACCAAATATTGAATAGAATAGATCTTTTGATCGTTCGTCTGATCCAATTAATCGATAGTCTGTTTCTGTTTCTGTTTTGGACAAATACACGATTCCCGTTTCTGTCAGTCGTTTCTTCTGGTGACCTCATCGAGATATGTACAAGTTTCTAGTAGCCTCTTCTTCTAGCATCTTCTATGTCAATCATCATGTAATGGAACTGTTCTTTGAAGTTTTTCTTCCACCAGATAGCCTTTTTCATCTTTCTAAGCTTAGCTGGACGAATGAACCGTTCCTGAATCTTCTGCATGTTCTTGATGTTATCCTTGACGATGATATTCCGGAGACCTCCCATGGAAGATGGCAAATTGCCTCTGACATCCACACATCTGCCAGCAGCTGGGCCCAAGACGTTGATGGACTTAGCCACTTCTCTTGGGTCTCTCAACGACCGGCCAAAAGCATAGTTATCGAATTTTTCGTTACGAGTAGTAGTATCTTGAAGACCTGGCGAATTGGCGATCAAGCTATCGATATCGAAGAACGTGGCAGTGTTCCGTTTAAGCTTCCCCTTTGGTTGGGAATCTTTAAGCTCATCGAACTCGTTTCTTAATGGAACAAACGTAGAAATGTGTCTTGCTCCGATGATCGGAAGCGAGCTCAGCTGAAGACTAACGCCTAAGAATCGTCTGGCGAATGTTGGACGGAACATTTTGTGGTTGGTGTAGAAGATTCTTCTTTGCGTTGGATGAAGGATGTCTACACTGTGGAGAGTGAAAAATATTGGACTTAGGGAAAACCCAATTAGGAAATGAGGTTTAAAAGATCGGTTGGGGGTGCTTATGGGAAGCTTTTGGAATTTGGGGAGAATGATTTTGATTGACTTTTAGGATTTTTTGAAATTTTTGAACTTTCGTTATCGGTATGGATCTTGATTTAGGTTGGTTGCGAAGAAAGAGAAAGAGAAACGAGAAATAACCGAAAGAGAAACGAAAGAGGCCATCAGAAATAAGAAATTGAAATGAAAAACAAGAAAATTAAAAATACATTGCTTATTTATCATGTTACTTGAATAAGTTCTGTCTTGTTACTGATGTAGTTGTTACTATTAGACTCTTCATTGATTACTTGATTGCTTTATTAAAAGAAATTTTGGGTTCTTGTATCGAAGAAAACGGTAAATTTCCAATTTTCAACTGCCAGAAACATTGATCTGCTCGTTATGGCTCTCTGTTCTGTTAAGGCGAGATCCTCAAGAAATCTAAACAACGATTAATCCCAATAGGGAAAATTTATCCACTGACATGAGGCGGTTATTAAAAAATAAGGTGATTGCATTTCCTTTTGTTGTAGTCTACCGACAACACCAAGTTGATACGGTTGTCTATTCCGTGAAAGGAAGCAGCAACCTATTAATTGATAGACAGCCACCATTTCTTATAGTGGTATAACAACCTACTTTAACAATTGGGAAATTTTCTTTCACTGTCAATTCAGCTTTTGCTCGACTGTCATCTACCTATTATTAGATCTTTCTACTTCGGTTCTCTTTACGCTCCAGACTTACTAACCTCTATTTTTATTAGTTCCATGAATAACTCTGTGTTTTATCTTGGATATTAGAAGTTCCTTGTGAAACCCCTTTTGCTTGGGACTTCTGTTTTTATCTTTGAAGTGAAGTGAATTCTGTTAGAGACACTTTTCATACTTGATCCTTATAATCTTGTAACCTAGCGAAGCTTAGCCGTTTAGTCAAAACAGTCAAGGAAAACTGTATTATAACATATGTTGTAGCTGAAATATAAAAATTAATTTCGTCAAAATTGTTAATCAAAGAGTGATTCTGGCCTTCTTTTTGGATCTATGAAACCGGGAAAGAAGGCATTTGAATTCAACTATGCCCTCTTTAACTCTCAGTATATTTTCTAGGAATACACGGTGATTTAGGGATAATTTAGCTTCCTAATCATTTATTAGTGTCCTTTAAGATGTGTTATGTTAGGCTAGGCAGACCCATGGAATTTTATCGCTTGTAACATTAGTCAAGGCTAACATTCTTAGTCACAATCACTATCATAAAGTTTCTCCACTTCTATTTGAAAGAAGTTCTTACGTTTACGATAGTCATCTAAGAATTTTGTGGAGCTTTTTTCCAGTTGTTTCACTAAGAACTTGTCGAACAATGTTGTGAATGGCCTATTCGTGTATTCATGGGCTAAACCTGTCATTTTCATAATTTTCTTTTCAAAACTTCAAACAGATTACCTTCTATGTTCATATTGTGTCATTTTGGTGTTCCATAGATGCTATTACAGCATACTAAGAGACCAAACCTTAACATGCACTTGGGGACTGCTTATGTCTTCTAAAACATTACATCCTGATTTAAGATAATAAATACGATATTTTGTTCTCTTTCCAATCCTCAGTTAATTGTCTCAAACATTTACCACCCTATACGAAGTATAGCTATTTATTATTTCAATAGAGGCTCTGTGGCCGAGCGGTCTAAGGCGGCAGACTCAAGTTCTGTTATCGTAAGATGCGCGTGTTCGAATCACGCCGGAGTCAAAAAAGATATCAACTTCCTCTATTTTCTCTTTTTTTCCTTTTTGTCTATATTTTTTAACATTGTATTCTTGAACACTTGATTACTTTCCTTTTGAACTTATAGCCGTTGTTCTCACAAGGGAAACAGCACACCGACTCCTCTTTATACTTGAACCCTAAAACGGCATTGTTTCAGTCATGTTTCAGATTTATTTTCGTAGTGTTTTATCTCCACGTTCTTATAGATTTGAAACACATTTCATACAGTTTCGAGTTTCTAATTATGCTATTGGCTCTATCAAGGTCTACATAACAAAACGTCACTAGGAGCCTCGTTCTTAACCGTGAGATTTCTTTTTCTTTTTTTTGCGTTCCCCTTTGAACCTCTAACATAACTATTGTCATCGTTATAAATATTTCCCACTTTCTTTCAAATCTATCTTATGGCTGCATGATGCTCATTGTGCTTCAAATATTAAGAAGACCTTTAGCCAAAAAAAGAGCAACACTAAGAACATTTCTCAGAATTTGTGTTTTTCTTTAATGCTAGGATATCGACGTCGTGCCAATTCATTCCGATCTGTATTACTGTTTAATATTCACTTCATGACGGAAAGGAAGTGTACCAAGTTCCGATTCGATTTGTTCTCCAGATATCAAAATTTATTTGGATAAAAGGGACTCTTATGAAATTAAATTAAGTTTTGAAAATTAATTGCTATCGATGTTGATAATTTAATCCATTGTGTATAACTCCTAACCTCATACTGTATAACTCCTAACCCTATTCGGCACATATCTCAACCATGCAGCGACTTTTGAAACACAAACACAGTCATAATATTAATAATATGACTTCTTGTCGTTAGAAATAAAAACGTTTAATTTCTTTCTTTATGAATGATCGGAAAACCACAACTAGTGTTCAAAAGTATTAGGACAATTCTGATTCCTAAGATGTATGCAATTCAAAATACAATACTGTCGGCAAACACTTCACTGGGGCTTTACACCTTCATTTCAGGAAAAAAAATAAAAGGTTCCGTTTTAAGGCAAAAAAAAACCGTTGTATTGGAGTGCAAAAAGAAACTCCGAGACGGGGAATTGAACCCCGGTCCTCCGCGCGACAAGCGGAGATTCTAGCCACTAAACTATCTCGGATTTGATGTAAGTTGGTAGGATGTGGATCGTTATACCCTATTTCAGACCATTATAGTATTTAAAGAGTCTCCCATTTATCAAATAAAAGGTAATACTAGACCTATTTATGTTACAAAAGAGTCCTGAATAGGTAAGTACATTTACCTAAATAGGATATGTCCGAATGGCTGTGAGCATTTCATCTAAAAGTAACAAAATAAATCCGATATGGTGTAATGGCTAGCACAGTTCGCTCTCACCGAGCAGATCGGGGTT